>JAODJW010000033.1:17091537-17107728 GCA_026777045.1 Hyperopisus bebe
GGGGGAAGAGAAAAGTTCTGCCCACAAAATGAGATATTTCAGCTAACCCAGAGCATCTGGTTCTATTCATAAGCTCTCTGAGAACATCTACTTTTAGAAAAATAAACAGAAAACTCAGGCGACCGCCACGCTTATTGAAAACAGAGGAGCAATGCGGGGACTTGAAGAGGCCGGTCAGAGCACATCTCTTCACTTTCCCTCTTCATCCTCGAAGCTGACGCCAGGGTAGATGGGGAAGACGCGGAGCACAGCAAGCGGAAAGGCGGGGGGAGAAAGCCCACCCACCCTCCCACCCCAGTTCCGAGGGAGGCAGCTGTGTGCCTCACTAACCTCATGCGACGTCTCCCAGCGCATCGCATCCCGTGCCAGCGTCGTCGAGTATCGGTATTCAAAGGGACCGCAGCGTGACAGAGTGTGACTCGCAGGCGACACGCGCTTCTCTAGCATCCGAACTGCGACGAAAACCACAGGACTCTGAGGAGCAACACATGGCTGGCAGACCACTGCACTGAGGCTGTATCTCTGACCCTGCTTAAGGGATGCACTTTGGCTAACTTTGCAGAGACTAATACATTTTACATTGCAGATATTTGGAAGACACTTTTATCGAAAGAGACATACATTCCAGAAAGTAGGTTCAGCCAGTCTCTGGGGCAATTCGGGTCTGACCAATGGGTAGGAGGCTGATTCAGCCAGCTCTGGGATACGAACCAGCAACTTTTTAAATCACCTGGCACAACGTGCTGAGCCGCCCCCCCCCCCCCATAATCAGAGCAGAAGGGGACACCGCCGGGGATGACCCCGCTAGTGGTTTCACAGTCTGAAAGGCGCGTAACCTCACGTTTAAGCAATCGACCATCCAAAGGCGTTTTACTAGTGTGCTCCCTTTCAAACAGCCAATCCGCTGTGGCGACAGCAGGCCTGCAGTCATCAAGAGAGGCTGAAACAATCTGAAGCTAATTAGCAGCTTAGCATAATAGCTTCATATTTTCCTGCCCGGGCCTCCGACGACTGAATCGTATTTCTTGCATATATATAAATGAATAGGTTTACGCCAAGCACAGAAGTTATTTTTATATGTCAGAATGTTTGCTCCAAAATTAGCCTTTGAAATCTTTGTTTTTCCTCACATTTTCATAAAGGTCTGTTTACATTTTTCACAGGCCCATGCACTCTCTGGCACTCTGTTGATGCATAGGACCTTCAGTCCATCTCCATTAACTCAGCCTTACTTTGGGATTTGACCTTTAATCTTTCCACACTGTATAAAAACTGAACTGTTTTTCATTCTGACTGCTGCCCTGGGCCACCTGGTCCCCTAACATCACCAATGGGACCCAGACATCAGTCTTGCAGTGGCGTCTGGAGAAAGGATACCCGTATCGGATCGGTGCCTCATCTGACATACCATACCATCAGTCACTGGGGTCAGCTGACCATGACCTCAGGCTGGCCAATCTGACATCCATGATCAGGAGACTCCCTTCTTCCCAACTCTATCTGTAATCTGCAATTTGTAAACTAATCCTGGAGACATTACCATCCAGGTGTACAGTTCCATTGCCAGGTACAAAAAAATAAAATTTCAGAATAACTTTTTCCCCCATATTGGTTTTTTTGCCATCTGCTATTCCATCTGGAAAATCTACTGTAAAGTGCATATATCACTTATATTCCTGGATCCACCTTCAGAGCTCACGCTTGCCAGAATTTTGTTCTGTTGCTTCCTACACAAGAACTTGCCACAAGCTCACTGGCAGTGAACACGCACTGGCGACATCCTAATCTGTGGCATTAACACGGGTTATCCTAACCTGCTGCTAAATCCCGGCGTTCTTCCGCAAGCTGATCCGGAACCTGGACGTTCCACCGTATCTATAATAGGGGCTTTGTCAGTTAACTCGATGGCAGGAATTCTGTTGGCTCACCAGTGCTGTGTAACAGGCACTTTAAAAGACATGTAATTTTAGGCTTTTCTGAACAAATTTCATTAAAACACATCCAAACACCTTCCAACTGCTGATCCAGTACAGTTGATACTATAAAAAACTGACAAGTCCAAGACTTCACCTAACTGAGGTTATGGCATAACTACGTCAATGTGAGAAGGCGATCCAGTCTCTAACAGACCATCAGGACATCCCCACCATCAGCGGGGGGGTTGCAAGCTACGGGCCGTGGGACACTTCCAGTCACCGATCCCGCAGCTCCAAAGCGCCATGGCGAGGTCATCTCCAATAGACGATCCTGGCCGTCCCCCTCCCCCGCCACCAGTTCACGCTATTGTTCCCCTGTGCGCTAATCGCTCATTCACATCCCATTTTCGCGACATTACACATGCACGCAAAACGCCTTGGGGCTGGAGAAAAAAAAAAAAAAAAAAAAGTGTCGCTGACAGTCACGTTACCCTCCGCCTCGCCCCCCCAATAGCCATTGTGCCCCCTCCATTTGTGTCGGCCCTGTGTCACCCATAACAAATGGCTTCGTTTTTTCAATCCATCTCTCCCCCCTCCCGCTCTCGCTCCCTCTCCCTCCTTCCTCTTCCCTCTGGATGAAAGGCAGCCATTGAGTCGGCAGCGGCATTCCAAAGCCCCAGCCCACGGCTCCAGATTGTCTGGCTATTCAGCACTGCTGGGAGCGATTAGTCTAAGTACGGTCTGACCCGCCCACTCACCCATGGAAAGCCGTCAGATCTCTCGTTACACTCCGGGAGAAGGGGCGGCGCCGCCGGCCCCGGTGTCCGTGCATGTCTCTCTCAGAGAATGTGCGCCCGTTTCGTTTTGTGCCTGAAATTTATGCGAGGAGGGTCACACGCCCCCCCGCCTGCGTCTTCCTGGAGTTTCCACTTAGGGGTGATTATACACACGGCTCTGCGGTCAAGAGCTACAAAGAAGCGAGTTATTGATAGTCAGTAACCTCCCAAACTCTGCAGAAGAATATACACCAGGTGAAACAGGCGCAGTGTCCGTCTCAGACCCAAAATACTCTCATTATTATCATTTATAATTCCAAGACTCATTAGCTAATTCTTGTGTATAGCACCAGTCTTATCATAACTGTCCTGAAACGAAAACTATATTTCACACATAATAAAAACAGGCACCAGGTTTATTGCTTTTCCTTAACTTGAATGCTCCCTCCGTAAAACAGACATATAGAACAAAGTGGATTCTGTAAAATATTTGTACAAAACTCTTGTATAGCTTATAAGAATGAAGAATAGAATTCTGGATATTTTACTGAGGAACTGCAGGCTAAGTGATTTAGCCCGAGGCTACAGAGGAAATGGACTCCTGAGGTTATAAATCAGCAACCTCAACCAGTCCACAGCATTCAGAGTGGCATAAACAAACATTTACAATCCTCCTTAATAATAAATGTCTTGTCTAACAATGCATTATGACTTCTTTCTAACAAAGAACAAGGATAAAATGAGACTACATTTCAGATTAATTATTAAAGAAATTAGTAAGAAAAGTGACTTGGGGCTTACTGGTAATCTCAGTATGTATGTGTGTGTGTGTGTGTGCGTGCACGCGCTCTGAAAGTGCGAGTCACTTTGGGGAAACACATCTGTTACATTATCAAATGTAAATGCTGCTCCTTGCTTTTGGCTCCTGTAGCTGCATATCCAGACCACCCAAGTCAATGAGCTGTATTTCTCTCCCCCCCCCCATTTCCTGATTCATAGCCTCTTGCCCCATCTTGTTTTCTGAGAAATAATCCTGTACACTCATTTAAGGGGATGCGACTCAGGTATATCAGGTACGAAAGAGAAGATGCAAACCACCACACAGGGATCATCTCCAAACTGTGCTTTGTCAATATCAGGAGCAAACTCTCATGAGGGAAAAGACCAGGTGTTTTTATTTCCCCTCCCCCCTTCCTCCCTCCCTCCACCTGCAGCTTATTCCATAATAACCTCCGAGTTCCCCCTTGGGCTGTGGCAGCTGTGTTGTCCCTCCGCTCAGCGACAGCCACACCTGTGTTTTGCAGGTGTCTCACCTGGAGTCTGCATTCTGAACACCTGGCGGGGAACCGACAGCCTGCAGGCCTCCGAGGGACTCAATTACAGAGCTGCAGATAAGGTCGTGCCGACGGCTGTGTGAGGAATGCCTTCACTGTGCTACTTGGGG
Source organism: Hyperopisus bebe (assembly GCA_026777045.1). Lineage (NCBI taxonomy): Eukaryota > Metazoa > Chordata > Actinopteri > Osteoglossiformes > Mormyridae > Hyperopisus > Hyperopisus bebe. The sequence continues at coordinate 17,095,674 of JAODJW010000033.1, forward strand.
CTTGGGGGGGAGAGCTGTCCAAGCTTGCCTGGAGCGATATCCCACAATCCTCCTCTCGCAAAGAAAAACAGACAGATGGAAAAAAAAAAAAAATCACTTTCTCACCAGGGAGCTGAGTAAACGTGGATGGGCTGCGATGCTTCTAGTAAGAGGGTCAAATTGATCAGGCAAGTAACTAATGTGTGCGTGTGTGAGAGAGATTCTGAAAGGCGCCTCTGAATTCCGAAGACGAGCATGGTGTCTGTGATTTTGATATGTGATCTGTTCCGTGTAAATATGGCCTTTCACACAACAGACCACTTTCTTCTTAAAAGAAAAGGCCAACATAGAACTGGAGACGGGGTCGGGGGGGGGGTGTAGCCGAAGAGGTCAGATATCTGTGCCTTGTCCGGAAGGTCATCGGCTTGAATCCCATGGCTGACTGAGTAAGGACATCACAGTTGGCCCTTGGCAAGGTTCTTAGCCCCGAAAACTGCTCCAGGGTGCTGAAAAAAGATGAACTCTGACCCCAATCTTTGTTCTCCCTTGTATATGTCCCCATTATAGGGGAGAAATATTGGATATGCGAAACACTAAAGAACTCCTGTGTACCTCTGCTTGCACAACATCATCATTATCATTATCTGTCAGCTGCTTACAACAGAAAACTGTGAGAATTCATATGCAACTTTCCATTCATTTGACAGCTTATTTTATTTCAGGACCATGCAATCCTGATCTCCAAAAAGACCAAGACCTGGAACCTAAATGAGTGGCGACACACCGACCCCCACATGGCCACGGCCCCCCAGCGGCGACAAGGCGGGTTACCCGTTTGGGTACGGCTGTGTCTCGCCCTCAAACCCCTCGTTTAACTTTTCAGGGAAGGCGAGAGACACATTTTGGCTACTTGCTAGCACACACGACCCACACCGATATCTACGTAAATAGAGCGCAATTACGAAGACTGCGAGTTGCACAAAAACCAACTTAAAGATGCTAGGTAACAAAAGTAAAAGAGGACAGCTAACGTAAACGACATGAATGGCCTGCACCACGGACCGAGTTAATCCAGTTCCCACACACATGAATCAGTAGGGTTAGGGAGCTAACAGTGAAATGCCCCTCCACTGAACGTAGGCCAAACTGTATTGTTAGCCATCAATTATTCCCAGAAGGTGAATACAAATCGAGGTTTAACAATCCAATGGGTGCTGACAGTTCGACTACAGCTGTGCTTTCCATTTACTAAGGGGGTGGGGGATCTCAGGGAGAGGCATCAAGAATATGGTAGGTGGGGGGCAAATCCTTCCTTTCTTTGAAAACAGGCAGGCGGGTGTGCATATGTGGATGGTGGGGGGGGGGTTACTAAGTGTAAGTGCTACTGGAGGCGCTTGTTGTGTTCATTTCAGGCGCCTTTCAGCCGTGACCATCCAAATTAACCGGCGGAGCTCTGCTACCTTTGTTCCCGGCCGGCCAACTCGCACAAAAAAGGGAAAATAATAAGAAAATAAAACAGAGCCTCTGCAAAGAAATCCCGAGGTCCTGGCCGTCATGCACAAAACGAGATTAACAAGGCGGCAGGGGGAGAAAAGCGAAGGCCACTCCCCCCCCTTCTAGGTAACAAAAGAGTTAAATCGCAGAGCCACATGGATCCCAAGCTGAGCTTCAAGGCTTCTGTGAATGGAACGCCACTCTCCAAGTGCGACACTTGATATTTTAACGGCAATAAGATCTTTCTACAGCAAAGGTGGTCTTTATGGTCTTCATAAATACAACAGAGAAGAACTGGAAGTCTTCACCGTGGATCGCAGGGCCGGGCGAGTTGGCTAAAAAAACAGCGTTTGGCTTGCGGGGCTTGGATGCACGCTAATCAGTCTGCTATCCCTTAGACGGATATTCCAGCAAATGGCATCTGGCAGGACAACATCTGGATAGGATACCGCAGGCCCTGAGTGCTGCATGCAGGCAATCCGCTTCACAGGCCTGCTGTCAATTAGTTTATCGTTCACTAGACAGGCCGTCAGCTCCGGGCTCCAAGTTGCCCCACATCTTAGCAAAACATGGGGACAAAATACGGAGGGGTCACTTCCGTAGAGAAGGCCATAATGGTGACGGGACGGCCATCAGAAACTGCGGCCTTCATGCCAGTATGGTTTGAGAAGCTCTTTGACGGTGCCGTGCCGTGTGTAATTTATTCCAGCAATACTGCTGCATTAGAACACGTTTTATCACGTCTTCATCTTCTTGACATACACATATATATAGAGAAGAGAGCAAAGCTGGAGGCCTCAGCACAGGGTCAGCCACCTCTCCCCCCCTAGATTATTTTAGGGTCCAACAGAGATGTGGGTACTCTACCAAGCACGGGATTCAAAGCAGCGACCTTTGGATCACAGGCACAAAAGCCGACCCCGCTGAGCCACACACTGCCTGCGCCAATGGTCACATTTAACATTTAGACACTCCTACTCCTCATCCAATGGAAAATTCAGCTTTTCGAAGTCCTGCAAATTAACGGGGATTAAACTAATAATTTACAGGCGATAGCTAACACCATTATGCTGACATCTAATGCCTTTTCACCTGGCGCACTTCCATGAGAATTATATTCGGGTCCATAAAAATACAAACAGGTGTTTTTACTGGGGTATGTCCGGGTTGACCTGCATCAGGATCCATCCCCATATAGAGCAGGCCTGTCCGGCTGGTCCCCGAGACAGAGCGACACCTACTCCCCATCTGACGAGCGAGGAGGTGGTCAAGCCCGGAAGGCAGGCCCCGAGGCGCCCGCAGACTGGACCCGGCCTCAGGACGTCCGTCGTGCTGCGGTCCAGCGCAGAGAGGAGGTGCAGGCCGAAGAACAGGAAACCCAGGGAGGTGACGATGTACGGCAGGAGGAGGCCATCTTTGAGGAGGAGCGGGAGCATGCTGGGAAAAGAGCAGGGCGGGGCATCCAAGTCAAACATTCATGCACTGCAACATAACTCACAAATGTCAGAACGAACCAATATGGAAACAAATAAAAACACAGTGTTGCTGAGCAATGAAAACTGCCTGTTTCACGGTGGTTATCTATGGATTACTTAATTTAGATCATTTTAGCAACTTAATTGATCACTAGCTAGCTAGCTAACTTTGTCTTTAATTGTGAAAAGAAAGCTAGATTAGATCTTAGATCTTGACACTTTACCTCGCTGACAACAATCCATGCAAGTCCATTTCAAACAAACTCCACTGACGTGTGGTGCGAAAAGCCTCTTTGCATTGTTTTGGATTTATTTTGTAAATTAGTTTCTGAGAAAATGCATTTTTTTTTCATTCGATTCCTGTTTTTCATTGGCCAGTGGTGACAGGCAGGACGCTGAGGTGATGTGGGGGTGTACGAGGGGACACCGAGGGGACACTGCTACACAAAGCATGTTTACAGGAGGCTGATCTATTCCCTGCCCCGCAAAGTGTCAGCAGAAAGCAGGGGAATTATATATATCACTGGCGACTGTCGCCCGCTTTCTTGTTTTTATTCGTGCTCATTTCAAAAATACTACACCTATCGGGCACGAATCGATACCAACTCCTGTCCGCTTTGACTTTCTGAGCCTGTTCTGAGATCACAGCAGGGTTCCAGTAAAGGCACAGCCTGCTGCTTATTACTGAAGTTATACTCATAATAAAAAAGCAATTAAGCAGAACACTAATTATTCATAAATATTAATAATGGGAATATCAGAGGTTTTCCAGAAGGGGGCAGTAGCGTAAGCTCACCTGAAAGTAGAGGCTTGTAAAAACCAGACTGACACCAGAGGCAGTTCGTTCATCAGGAGACACACAGGCCTGGAATGACAAGCCAGTGAAGACACTGATCCTTCACAATTAATTCTGGACCATTTTAAACAGATTTACTTACTTAAGATAAAAGTGCCTGCTAGGTAACACACATTTTTTCGAGAATGCAGGGTCAGCCAGTCCCTGGAGCAATTTGGGGGGTTAAGGGCCTTGCTAAAATTCCCATTGGTGACATCACTCTGCCAACCCTGGGATTTGAACCAGCGACCTTCCGGTTACAGGCACAGAGTCCTGACCCACTGAGCCACACAGCGCATGGCATAAAATCCCGCATAGTAAATGGGGTCTGCACCCACCCAAGCACACACTAAAAACACGCTGATATCGCGAGGCCGCATAAAGCAGGGCGAGCGTGGGCATTAAACACCGATAAGCGTCCTCCACCCCGCACCGACCCGGCTATCGCAGCTCTCGCTTCCCCAGCAGAGGCCCCCCCTCCTCGTTCGCTCCTAATCCTGGGACCCACATTACTAGCTGATTCGCGGACAGGTGCAGGACACAAATGAAGCAGCAACAGGGATCATCTAGAGTAATTCATCAGGGAATCCATAACCAAATCCACAGGCTCCCAGCTGCTTGCTCTTTCGAAGCCCTGCGGCATGGAAGGCGATTATGAGTCCCTTATCCCTCCCCCAACACTGGGCACACACTCCCAGATCCGGAGCGTGCATTTCCACAGCCAGTAATAACTGCTCGCTGCCAGACAGGAGTCAGGTGATGGGACTCACATGGATCACATGGAGAGGGCTGGAGTTCTTTGACAGATTGATCAATCCAAAAAATAAGAAAATAAAACTGGCAGGTTTGAACTTACAAGGCCGCCAGGAGGATGGACTTCTCATGAACTTGATAAGAGAAGAGGAAGAAAGCCAGGGAGGAATTCACCTTCAAGGAGGACGGAGAAGACGGCGTCAACCAGAGGGCCGGAGTGAGTGACCGGAAGAGACGGCAAGGTGGTGAAAGGCACTCACCAGGGCAAGTCTGAACTGCCAAAAGGTGGGTTTAGTGAGCAGCTTCACAGAGGAGGGGGACACAGCCAGGAGGGTGGCAGCCAAGCTGAAACAGAGCGACGCAATTACATGGTCAGCCGGGTTAATCTGAGGTCAACGTCGGCACTGGAATCATGACTTTGTGCTTCACTCGCTGAATGCTGGCTCCAGGCAGTTTTGTTAATGCTGTTAATGTTGCGCCACTAAATTTCAAAATTTTAAATGTGCCACATATGCCCACCAGTAGGAGGTGCTAAAGAAGCAGTAAGTGGATATATCCCATCTGATTTAAACCTGCCCATACTGTGACAGCAAGGAGCCTTGTGTGACCCAGGCTGCTGGCATCCTGCTTTAACTCCCTGAAGCATGAAAGAGCTTGGGGGGGGGGGATACCTGAGGTATATCTGTGTCTCAGGGGACAGGAGAGTCTTTATCTTAATTAACACGTTCAAGCTGCACCACGTGTTTGCCACTTTGTCCTACAAACACAAAGAGAGACACAGATCATTTTGAAATTGCATCCAGGTATTTCCCACAGACGTACCGGATATGCATCATGTAAAACACACACACACACACACACATACACATACACACACACACAGCTCACTCAGGTTGAAGTCCCTGTTTTGGTGAAGTTTCTCTCAAGAATTTACCCCTGGGATCACTAAAGTGTATCTTGTCTTTCTTAAAAAGAAATCAGCTTTAATGAATGTTTACGTGAGGATCATCCCTTCACCTATGCTGCTCTCTATCACTCCACCATTCAGCCATAATTTATTCAGTCAATTTCAAACAGAGCCACGATCCACAAGAATAAAACAGACAGATACATACAGTACTTCGCAAAAGTCTTAGGCAGTCAAAGAATGTTTAAGGCTATTTATCCAAGCGGTAAGTTTATATTTGCTCAGGAAAAAAAACTAAGATTAGAACTTATGCAAATTAACAGTAACAATAAAACAAAAAATATACACGTTTATATTGGATGGCTGCGGCAAATTGGGGGGTGACTTTAGCAGGGGTTTTGAAATGGCTAAGCTGACACATGGACAGACATAATATCATAGTTTTACACCAACCTGAAGATCATTTAAATACGATTGTCTTTGATTGCATGGTACAGGTACAGCCTGATTACGGCCAGCAGGGAAATCCCCCCCCGCTCCGCTCCGCCAATAATCAGCATTGCTGTACGTCGTCGTCTCCCAGCTGAGAGCGTCATAAAAATCCCTCCCGCATTCCCGGGTGCAGCTGCACTTCGCAGCCTGGCGAGGAATTTGCTGCACCTTCACACCAAGGGCCAGCAACTGCGACGGAGATGCCCGCTTGACGCGCTTCCGGGCGAGACCGCATCTAACACCTGGATGGGGCTTTCTGGGGGGGGTCTGCCTCTAACCGGCACAGAGGGCCACAGGGGGGAACAGTGACAGAGCTTAGCCACCGTGTTTGAATTTGGTTTGAGATCAAAATGAGAGATGGGGGGGGGGGGGCTTGCACACAACTGTTCTAGCTATGGCTGGGCGGCTGATACAGCTGGCCGGATATCAGGCTGCCCCCTCGACCCCCTCCCCCCCACGCCTGAGGGCCTGCTCCACATACCAGCCCAGAATGCACCCCCGGGCTGCCGTGTCAGCAGACCCCCTCACTGGTGAATGGGGGGGGGGTTTCTCAGCCAACATTTGTTGTCATTGAATTTTTTCAATGTAGGAATGAAATCTGCCTTCAACACAATGGGCATAATTTCCATCCAGGCCCTGACCCCCAACACATTACCGTAGCACCCCCCCCCCCCAGACAGAGCGATCCTCACTGTCCACGTTCCACGGTTCCCGTGCCAACGTTGCCCAAGGGGCTCCCAAGGACAGCCCGGCGTTTTCAGATGCTTTTGCCGTGATGCAGCCCAGGCAGCAGACCGCAGTGCTAATGCACACCTCCCCACGGCAATAAAAACGACAGATTTATCCCTCCATCCTGGGAGATGGAGCAGAACCAGCAGACTGATATCTTCTCATTTATTTAGCCATTTCTACTTCCCTTTCTTCCTTGATGGGGAGCAGGGATGACGCTAGAGGGACATCAAACTGATTACAGAGACCGGTGTTACCTGCAGTAAGTGTGCTGCCCTGTAGGGGGCAAAATAGAGCTCCTCACCTCGAAAAGCCCGCGGGCAACAGGGAAGAGGCGGCGCGCCACCTGGACGGCCTGCTGTGGGTCGGAGAGGAAGGGCGACCAGCAGAGAGCGAAGGACAGCAGCACAGTCACCGCGATCTTCACCAATGCGGTCAGGCTGTGCTGGAAAGGCACGGGGGGGGCGTGCGAGTCTTTAATGCTTAATCTGACCAGAAAACGTGTTTCACACCAAAATAATGATTACACGGCTCATTCTTCACACAACAGCACCTGCCCAGACCTCATTTATTAATATTCATAATATTGATATTATTCAATTTCCTTCATGTTTATATATCTCCCTTCATAACATAGGGGTCTGAATAACAGCATTCCTAACTCACAAGAGTTTAAGGTAATAAGAAAAATGAATCGTGAAAAAAAGCCACAAGACATTACAAGGACTCTTTAAAAATTACATGTCTAGTCATGTCCAGGGAGTTCGGCCGAGGTCTCCTGGGGCTCGTGGGAAGCTGACACAAACCAGAGCGGTCGAGGAGCACTGGCAAGTGTGACATGTCATCTGGACATTTCTGTGCGCAGCAATGTAATCCCAGAGCGCATCTGCTACCAAACGGCCTTGGTACATCATTACTAAATCAACAAACTGAGGGGACAGTAATGACAGGGCCAGATTTTATCGCCCCCAAATGATATCCGGGTGGCGCTCTTCTCCAAGCGTGAGGTATGGAGTTACGGTAATTTAAGACAGACGAACGGGGAGGCTTTACGCCAAAAGAGTGAGAATCCCGGCCTTCCAGATTTCACAAAACAAAGTTAATCATCACCCACTGATCTTTTCACCAGGCGATATGTCTTTGTGTGTAACCAACACACACTTGCACTTAAAAAAGGCTCTTCTAACGCTGGTGTCCACACAGAAGATTAAACATCCATTCATCCATTGTACAACCTCTTATCCAGTTCAGGGTAACAGTAAAGCTGGAGATTATCCCAGGAAGTACCGTGCCTGAAGCAAGGAACATTCTGGAAAGGATGCCAGCCCATCACAGGGCACACATTATATGTAGAGACATCAATTCACCTAACAAATCTGGACAGGATTCAGGGTCAATTATCAACATTCCGAATCCAGCCAGCAAACCAACCCTCACGCTGCCGTTTCTGCCCACGTGTGCGTTTCCAGAGAACGACCCGCTCACCCCCTTCCAGTGAGGCCCTGCCTGACACACTTCCCCAGCAGGTAGCAGAAGAAGGGCAGGGCGTGGTACAGCTCCATCTGCTTGTAGTTGAGGGCCAGCGTGAAGGCCAGAGAGCCCAGGAGGTCCCATCCCAGCCCCAGGCCCAACACGCCCCAAAGGGCTAGGCCCAAACTTACGCTGTTATATCTGGTGCACCGTCAAGAAAGTCAGACTTCAGGGCTCACCATCAGAGGATGAACGATGATCATCAGCATTACTATATCTCTGACTGTTTTATGTTCAAGTAACTGAGATGTTGTATAGCTTATGGGAATCAGTTATGCTACATAATATATACTACATAATACAGTTTGGAGGCTATTGAAGCAAGGTTACGTTAAACATATTGGGTGAAAACTATAATATAATTTTACCAAACAGTCTATCCATCCACTGACCCATCCACCCCACCCACATGAGATCATTTCCCTGAAGGATACTGAAAGTGCCCGTTGTCAATCAAGATGAGGCCTGGGTAGAGTAAGACGCAGAGTAGCGTCGAAGCCTGAAGAGAAGGGAAGGTGCTGCAAGTCACAGAAGCCCAGACACTGTGTTTGTAAACTGTAAACACTGCAGAGCAAGGGCCACATCCATGGTGCACTGGGCAATCATGTGGATCATGTTAAATACATGCCTACGATGCCCCTTATTGGGTCAACACAACAAAATATCCACCTATGGCAGAAGAGGATTTCCTAACCTTTCTTTTCGCTGATCCTTCAATGAGATATAAGCAATAGATGACAACCGCAGGAATATATATTAAGATATCAGCCACAATCACTGAAGAGGGAAAAAAATCAGAAGTAGTTAAAGAGGATATGACATCACACTCGGAGAGCATGGGAATCTCAGGGGTTAGCCTGCAGACCTGTGATGTCTTACTCATTTCCTCATGTTCCCCATTACCACAATTTTATTACAATTATCTCTGCAGTCCTAGGTTGAAAACACACAGCACATTGATTCTGGACAAAGCTCATTAGTTTATTATTAATTGATTAACCAATAAAAGACCTCGACATTCTCTTGGTGAGCTACCCAAGTCACACATCGCTAAAACACCAAAACACAACAATGCCAGGCCCCTTCAGACACTGCCTGTTTGTTCCCTTCCAAATATTTCATGACGTGAAGCAAATGGGAATATGCCAAATATCCTTTATGCTAAACTGCCGATGAAGTGCATTCTGTGTCTCCATGAGTACAGATGCACCTCGGCTTGTGATGGGGTTACGTTCCAATGAACCCATTGGAAGCTGAAAAATGCCGCAAGTCAAATATGAATATGATACAATATGACACACTTGGGCAAACATAATGGGCTTGGAATATTTGTTTAAACAGAAAAAAACACAATACCATATGTTGTTAAACACTGTACAAGATGTTTGCACTCACGATCGCCACGGAGACCGGAAGTGTGGCTGGCCAGGTGGATGCTGTCATTGGCCAGCATCAGTAGAAAGTATCGTACGGCATGTTGTTAGCCCAGGAACAGATCAAGATTCAAAGTTCCATGGCTACTGAATGTGCATCGCTGCCGCACCCTCGTAAAGTCAAAATTGAACCATCGTAAAGTGAGAAGCGTCTGTATGGGTACCTGTTGCTCTCATGAACAGCTTGTGGGCTGGACTCTCGAAGCCTCGGGACGAGTGCAGCTTGACCCAGTCTGGGTTTATCAGGTTGGCTCTGTAAGACCCACAAGTAAACATATGTAAGGCAAGGAAACGACACGATCAAAATCCTCCAGGTGTGAGACACAGTCGGCGCCCCTCAGGATGACCTGGAACAGCAGCCCAACACCGTGACTTACACGTGTGCACACAGCAGGCTGTGGTAGGCTGTTAGCGGGGGGTAATCCAGACCCCAGTAGTTCAGGTCGTTATCCGTGGTGTTGAAGTACCTGGATATAAGACATGGGTGTGAAGCACACGCCAAACCGGGTACTGCTTTAAAACCAGTGCAGGGAGACTGAAATGTGAACAAATGCAAACTGTGACATCACAAGCAAGACGGCAGTACAACACCCTACAAAGTTCTCCATCCCAGGCGAACAAGAAGATGAGTAACAATTAACAAACCTGGAATCAAATAAATTATACTATGCACCACAGGTTCCTATTTCAACTTGGGCTTTCCATTATGTGGATTAAAAAAAAACATTCCATGCTCAATTATGGGGCAATGAACCTGTAAAACTGAAACCATCTAGCTGCTATGTTCTTAAGGAAGTCTTCATCTGTCTGACTGAATGAAAAATGCTGTTTATATCTACTGGTGTTCAAGTGCACAGCCTCAGTCCTGATCCATTGTATTAGATCTTTAAATGGATACACTAGTGTAATGTTTTAGTAATATTTAGCAGACTTGGATCTCTCTAATGCACCCAAAGTAGCAACCAGCTTAATTGGACGTCCCTGAGAATCAGTACGAAGACCTGCACATAGCAAACTAATGCAGGACTGGGATTAGAGAACCATGCTGTATATCTCAATCACATCCATACAACTTCTGCTCCAAACCCTGATATCCCTGATATACCCTGAAACCACATCCAACATACCTCCTCACACTGCCCAAAAACTTATTTCCCTCCATCAACTTCAAGTGGTTGAATCTCTTTAGAATATATTTTATAGCCATTTTTTAGACTTCAACAAGACATGCCATATTTTCAGTTCCCTACTAAATACGATTAGCTGTTACAGTCTGACTGTCAGGTGTACTTGTCATTCAGTGCGTGACATTATGTATCTTCAAATACCTTGCACGATGATGCAGATTTTGCATTAGACCTACAGTACAGAAACCGCGTTTTATTCATAAACAGAAACACCCACCATTGATGAACGGGGATATTGTACGTAACTTCCTGCCAGTGTCTCTGAGCCTCATAGTCCCCAAACATCGGTGGTTTACTTGCACCTGAAGGACAGATCATTTAAAACGTGACTATGAAAAGCCTTTTGACTTGCTGAAATGCACTAAAAGAAAAAACTCACTACATTTAACTTGTTAAACAAAACGGAATTCGCTGTAACGTAGTCTATTCTGTTTTATGCAGTTATGGTGATATCAAACCGAAATCCACCTTTTTTCAGTCGGACTAAATAGTATTTTAGATGCAGATTCAAATAACAGCCAAATGATACCTGGATATTTTCTTACTATTACACGAATATTCGGCTATGCTTACCTGAATACGAATTAAGAGACACCGTCCATCTCGTAGTAAGACCGAGCAAAACGCAAATGGACACAATGGCCCAGGTTTCCATTTGTCCGTGCAGATTTTGCAAAAGAACACAGAAGGTTAAACATCCATTTAAAGCACAAATTAGCTCTTAGCTCACTAGCTTCATGTACTTCCTTGAATGTTGCGTAAAAAATAAGCGCGAGCAGCAACACGCCAACGTCTCTGGCGCTGAATGATGTCGTCATGAAAAGCCCCGCATGCAGCAACGCCGCTAGTATCATGTATATAACAAACTTGCATCGATGCACATGTTTATGATTTTTATGAAAAATATTTATGTATTATCGTAAGTAGAAAGCAGATTTAATTTGAGAGTGAAACAAAGTTAAAAAGGGACTAACCAGAGTCTGTAGGATACCATGGTCCTGCAATTAATACCTTAAAACAATGAATGCCTGTATGATATGTAGTGTATATACAAGAATGAAGGCTGTTCCTAAAGCAATTGGATTATTAATAAATAGATATTCATATATTGTTGAGTTTTTTTATAATCCTCTTTGGATTCCTGGGGCACGGTGAGTCTGTAGCATATCCTCCTGAGACCCAAGGAAAAAAAGTGTCCTTCAATTTTAGGTTATTTGTCTTTGGAGGAAATAAGACATCTT
>JAODJW010000033.1:17118061-17131321 GCA_026777045.1 Hyperopisus bebe
CCCTCCCCCCCCCCCCCCCTTTGAATCAAGAGAACAAGAACGAACGTGATAGCACCGTGAGCGTCAATTGTAATATTATCTACATTGTGCTTTTTAGTGACCACTTTGGATTGGGATTGGAGATTTAAAAACAATTTCTTTGTGTTAATTAAACGGTTATTTTAAAATAGACCACTGTGACAATTATAAATTCCTAAAAAGTATTATTCTTTATCCTTATGTGTTGTCATTATTATTATTATTTATTATTATTATTATTATTATTATTATTATTATTATTATTATTATTATTATTATTATTATTCAAACTGCACTGATTAATAGGCAAACAAATAATTATCAATAATAGAAATGTTCTAAAACCATTCCGAAAGGGAAATATTAAGTCCAGCCACTGATAAATAACGAATATTAAACTGCTTGTCTGAAGTTGAGGTAATCATTTATTTAAATAAGAACAGTACTATACTGGGTAATGACGAGCCGTCGACTGCTAAAACATTTCAAATCTGTCGCTAAATATCGGTTCATATATTTTCATAAAGTTATTTATATGGGAGATAATAAATACCCCTTTTATTCTCTCTCTCTAAATGTTTTTTTTTTGTCTTTTACAGCATTTATGTGTATTGTTTATACTAAAGGGAGGGAACGCAGACAAATTGCACATGCCGTCTTCGAAAAGGCTTTTAATTAGCATACTAAAAATAGTATTAAATAAATGTCGCTAATAATCGCGATTGAGCGTTTCTACCCGATTAGACACGTATTGTGGTCGCGCGCTCACGCAGAGCGCCATCTGAACTATGTGATCTCTGGTCTATCAATACCTGGTACTTAGAAGATGAAACCTGCTCTCTAGGTTCGATCTCATTTCCTTAAAACTCAATATTTGTTTTACACATCGTTTACATTTCCGCTCTTCTCTACCTTTAGATTAATATTAATAACGATAATTATTATTACATGAATAATAATTGTCGTTGTTGAGTGTAATATGTAGGAAATTGTCCCCGACATATAACCATTGTCAGAAAATTGTTTTTAATTTTTATCTTGAATTGATTTTTAGCAGTCTCCCGCGTTCGAATTCAGGAGTCACGGCGCCTTACTGCACAAAAAATAGATGGTACAACGTGTCCCCTCGGTGATCTTTTGAAGCCCCATAAATCCTGCTTTACACTCTTGTAGATTGTTAATGAAATGTACATTTAAGCGCACACGCACGGCTTGGTGGGACAAAACCTTTTAGAATAATAAGCGAACTCTTTCCAGCATTAGAGCTTTTAGTCGGCGAAGCCATAACAGGTGACAACACGGATACTAGCACTATGAATAGCGCGTCAATAGCGAAATGATAGTACAAAATACATTTAATTAATTATATAAATTAAATAAAAAGATGTCGGGGAAGAAACGGTGCACCAGAAAAACGTGTCTTTATGAGAGAACAGTTTCTACGCCGTGCAAATGAGAATAAACTTACGTGGAGAATAAAGCAGAATATTGGTGTTTACGGTATTGTTCGTCCAACGCAAAGATTCACCGACTCAATGGGGGCACGCACCACCTGATTAAATGTACGCACGATTAAGGATATTTTTTACATTTCAGCAATATAATAACTGTAGATTTGTACCGCATGGCCTTATCTCTGAATGGAATAGCCTCCTACGCAAGGTGGCGGGGAATCCCTTCGAAGGCGTAATTAATCGCTTTAGAGGTAGACCTGGCTTCAAAGGCATCCTCTCTCATCTTTTTAATACCTTTACTTCCAGTAAATAAATTATGAAAACGTAAAGCTTGTCCAGAATTACCATAAACCATAGTTACTCTGATGACTGCTTACAATTACCTGGATCCAGGCTTTTCACTAATCTGACAAGTTTCACGTCGTCGCGGCACCTTAAGTCGAGTTGATTAAAATTTTGATAAAAACGATAATAGCGGTATCAATTCTCAAATATTTAATATATCGCTTATTTTAAAATGTATTTAACCGAGCGGGGTTCAGGCAAATGTTTTGAATCAGCTGTTATGAAGTTTGGTTTTGCATTCTTGCTTATAAAATGTGCTAAACAATAGAGAAATAAAATATATTATTGTCATGTTGGGGCAGAGGACAAAAGTACATGCAGTAATAGTGCTTCGCTAGAAGCAAAAGGCGCACAAAGGAAAACTGGCGCTTAAAAAGAAGTTTCTAAAGACTTAAACTGAACGAAAGTGCTTTAACCAAAATGGTTTTATAAGGTGAAAGGTTAAATTGTACTGCGATGAAAACGATCGCTATAGTGTAAAAGCAGATTCTTTGAAAGGCAACTCATTTAATTAATGATGAGAGCAGTTGGGGGCAGCAAGCTAGTAAAACTGTATGATAAATTAATGGCATTGTTAGCGCGCTTTTAATTACGGCTATTATGTTAATTATTTTACATCAACGCGGAATTGTCAGCATGTCAGATTTAATCAAAACCAGCCATTCTCTTGAAAACCGTTATTTCATTTCTGAGGGGAAATATCCACGTCATATTTGCGTTAAAAATTACTTTTCATTTAAATGTGATCTTTAATTGGATCTTTTTTTCATGGTTGACACAATGGTTCCCTCAAGGCTGTACCCTCCAGAGGGCACGATCTTAGCCTTTTTTGGAATTCACCATTTTCACCCCCTTAAAGAATCCACTCTATCAACCTGCAACTTTCTGTCAAACATTATGATGTTGCTCATTTTTAACCGTCCCTTTTGTGGAATCACGCTGGAGCCGTTCAGCGTCACAACAACGCGCAAAGGCACGAAACAGAAAATAACATAATTGCCGCGCTATACAAAACAGAACATGGCATGGTGCTGATTTAAAAGGCGTGGGGCAGCCACGAAAACGAATTTCTTACACACTGGAGTTTTTACATCGATATGTGCTTTAAATTACCTGTCCACGCGCTTAACACAAGATACTAGCTAAATACTGAGATCAATAACCGAGCGATAAAATCAAAATTCGCACAATATTACAAGTGACATGCTACATGTTTTTATAGAATTATTTCAAATTAGATTAACATATATTTTAATAATTAGCCTACACCAGCATGCATAGTTATTGCTATTATTAGTATTATTATTACATTTTATGCTTTAATCATTATGAAACATGAAAACAATTATAACTGTAATTATTGTTAAAGGATGTGTGACTTGTGTCGAAAGATGAACGCATAATTCTTTATTGATTTTGCAATTTTGCATGTAGTTGGAACACCATAGTTCCAATCGACGTTTCAGTACAGAGATGGTCCAACGCTCCATTAAGAAAGGGAGCGTTTTAAAGACAGCGTTTGCAAGACAGGTCTCCAATGAAAACGCTGCATTTAATAAAAAATCAACGACTGAAAGTGTGAAACGACCATGCTGCTTCGATATTTCCCTTTGTATACATCACATGCTGGCACTGTACTCTGCTTCCACGGAAGCAGACGGCGCTTGTTTGCGATCATTTAGACGCGGCATTTATCTGGTATTATTGTTTATATTTAAGTTAATATTGACAGCGATTTGCGCTTATATAATCCGTTAAAGAATGAGGTTTCACATGCACGTCTTATCAGCTCTTTTATTTTCTTTCCAGACAGGAACGATGAAAATAGAAGTTGATTTCAAGATAGAAAATATATTTAAAACTGGATTAATTATACCCGGACTGCATTACCACTTTGTGTGTTTCAAAAATAAAATGTCTTGTCTCACGAGGATTTTTTTTTGATGGTCCTTAAAATACTAATAAATGTAAAACAAATCAGTAGTGAAATATTGCTCGTAGTGTGCTGGTCCTTCGTGTTGGGAAAGTGTTGACGGGTTTATTTTCTTATTGGAGCCCCTAATTGTGAAGACAGCGACAGATGAAGCTTGGTGTTAGCGTAGGAATGAGCCATCGTTTAAGATATGATGGGCTGTTGATCTGGACAAGCATCCCACGACGAACCGTGATGTGGACTGACTATGGGTGGAAAATGACACCTAGAGTTAAATGTCAGCCGGATTAGCATGCCGACGTGCCGTGTTAAGTAAGTGCGGTGTTAGTAGATTTGTATGTTTTTCTGTCATTTATTTTATGTCCGAAATAGCACTTTAGTACCGCGAGAAAGCGGTGTTCGATTACCGATGACTTACGTTGTAAATAGCTAAAGTGAGCGCCACCAGAATTTACCTTTCACTCAGCACCTAGCTGGCGTCGTGATGCACACCGTATTTTGCGTCGTGTTGCAAGCCGTTTTTTTGTTTTAATCCACGTGCCTAAAGTGATATTGAATTAAAGTTAAATAATCCGAGGTTTAGAAAACGCAAAGTGTGAAAATTGGTGACTTAAAAGAGCTTGCGCCTACAGTTCATCTGTTACTTCACTGTTACTACAATAAATAAAGGCTGACAGCCTATTGGTACAGTATACAAATAAGTTTATAATTACTTACCCAGGGTAATGCCTGTACGAAAATACCACAATGATACATGATTAATGGATTATTACTTTGACAAACGTGTACTGGGAAATATGAGCGGCTGTAATATGCCTGTTTGGTTTCGGGTTCGTGTTCAGTTGTTTCAATGCCAGAATTTCCTACTGAAAGAGCTTCTGTTTTTATACAACGTAAATATGGAAAGTGAGTCTGCTTTTTGCCAAGTCCCGTCTAAAATGTCAGATTGGTGGCGGCTTCTAAAATGAGATCATCCCAGTGATCTGAGTATGTTTGACTTTAGAAACATGCACCACTGTTCATTAATACAAATGTAAATTTGACGGCGATTACGAAAAAAACGCACGAGAACACCACGGTGAATGTAATACTAATGTTCGTAGATCAAAAATATAATTTACCAAATCGCGACTTTTCCTGTAACCATTAAACGGAAAAGACTTTAATTAATCATCCAGGCGTTAATTGGTGGGAAATGTTTATATCAAATTCAAATTTCCCAGAATCTAGTTTATTAACCGCACTCAATTATAGTGTGTTTAATAATAAACACATGTATAATGCGGAACGATCACACGAAAACAGAACCAGCTGAAATAAACATCCAGGCCTATATTATTATTTTTTTTCCAGAATTTCGAAGTGAAGATTTAAGTACACGGTGTCAGTGTTTCTCACAACCTGTGTTTATCCAGTTTTAAAAGGCGCACTCCGCAAAACCCTCAATATAATGTGACGGTGTCAAATAATGTGAACATTTCTGCTGCGGCTTGATAGTTTTATTTGCAGTGATACAGAATCAAGTTTGCGGCCAGTGCCTGTAGTGTCGCCTATCTCAATTCCAGCTGTTTGCATTGCAGTCCAATACCAAGTCATATAAATAGCGACTTCCTTCGCCTTTAATTCCCGTTAAAAGAAACTGCCATTCTTCAGCCCGGTAATGCGGCATATTCCGACCGACTCTCCACTGACCCCTGAACTCAATCTTCTCCTGCTTATTGATGCATACATATCTATAATATCACAGTAAATTACATTCAATTTGAGGAGACTCATTCTAATAATCTGTCAGAATTTCCGACACCAATGTTTTACCCACTTTACATAACTCACGTCTAAACCCAATTACCCGAATTGGGGCTGATTAGGGAAAATCTCTGGTTGTGGAAAGCAGCGCTACCTGACCCAGCAGTGCCAACTGGCGGCGAGCGGAGCGGCCCGACTCGGCGCCGCCAGGGAGCGCGGCTGCCGTGCTGGTTCCATCCCTTCTGCATCCCACACATCACATGAACCGTTTTCTTTGATCATTTCATCCAAAGCCGTCAAAGACATTTATGTTTTTTCCCAAATATATTTTAATAAACGAACACAATAGGCTACTTGTATTTTATTATTATTTTTCTTCGCTTGAAACAAACAGTAAACACAAAAAATAGGAAAATCTCTGTTACATATAGGCTAGCTATGTGTGTGTCTATATATATATATATATATGCTACATATTTAGGCCTACAAACCTATTTATGCAGATATTATTTAACATTAATTCAATTTGAACTTTGGTACTGCGATGAAGACTAGTTGTTAACACATTTAAATACATTTAAATGTAACGATTGTAAGTACAATTAAGGGCTGCTAATTTATCCATAAAAAATAAAGAGAATTACAGAAAAAAAGTACAATTGTAAGTTCTATTTTTTTTTTCTTTTTTGATTTCATTGGTTTATATCCATAGCTAAATACGGCTTATGCCACACAGAACCAAACAATGCAAATATACATGAAATTCTAGTAATTAATACATTTTCAGCATTTAATTATTATTTTAAAAAGTGCAGATATGCTAGGAGAGGCTATGCATCATGTTGACATATAATACAATGTAGTGAGATTTATGTTGTTTAAATATTTATAATCTAAGGTAGGGATTAAATACGCGGAGGCACGTTAACAAATGACTCTAACGTTTTTAATTCGCGTTGTTTTTAACCTACGGATTTTAGCTCGTACATTCAGTGTTGCTGGAAGTATGAACATCTTCAGTCCAACTATGCAGTTTTCCCGGGGTGATAAATAGTGTTTGTGACAATGAACACAAATTCACACAGTTAGCCACAAAGTCCAAAGTCATGCGCAAAGCACATCAATATTTTACATTGCCCAGAATTCCCTTTCAAGAGACAATCAATGGCTCTTGTTCATTACCCGGTTGTATATCTTCTACGGTTAGCCTTTGTCATTAGCAAATCATTTTCCTATTTTGAGTCTCACATAACTTCAGTGGCCCATACTTTTACAGATGCCTCCTGGCTATAAATACTAATGAAATCTCTTTGCTTAATTTGATTTTGCTGGTACACTTGCAGTTATGGCTGAACTTTCCCACGAGAGAAGCTGATTGAACGTTTTCAAGTCCTTATGGAGAGCAGAAAACATTCCACTGAACCAAAGAGATCATTTCCATAATTATCCAATTGGCAGCCTAATGACCTTCTAGAACAATAAAAAGATCTCTTGTTAATTCCATTTCTGTTGCTGACATTCAGGAGATCCCTATCTTGCAAGTTGAGGTTCAGAAGATAACAAGTGTACTCTCTTTTTTCTGCTCTCGTCAAAGAGCAGTCTATTCAATTAGGCTCAACATATCACTCAACGGTAATGAAAAGGCTCTGCTTGTGCTCTAACATGTCTTCTCCTTCCCAAAGTCGGGTTATTTATAGGTTTCCGAGATTATAGAAATGGATTTTTAAGGCAATCAATTTTGATGTTGCATTTTGAATGGTGGAATTGAAATGAAGTGCAGAATAATTAAAAAGATCACAAGTCCCTCTTTGCATGTAATTATGACCCCCCCCCCCCCCAACTCCATCGTGCTGACGGTCCGCGTTTGACATAGGAGGGATGACTTACAGTCCAGCGTTCACTGTCAATCCAGAGGTCAGATTTAAGTTATTATTATTATTATTATTATTATTATTATGACATTGAGTAATTGGCGTCCTAATGATGCCCTTCTGTAGAGGCGACAATATTTAAGATGCGCGTGTTCTTATTACTTTGGTCTTTGTTTCATTTCTGTAAAAGCCTGACGTGTATGTATAATTTAATTCAGAACCTGTTACCAACCATTTACAACTTTTTCTAGGCCTGTCTTGCATCGTCAGTGCACATTGCATAAATATTAATATTAATTAGCCCAGGTTTGTTCAAAACCCACCGTAGTCTTATTTCAAATAACCTGCAATAAACTTCCGGGATTATTTCTTCTAAATACATTTTCTTTAATTAATTCATCTTTTAAAATGATAAAACAGCAAGGCTTCAGTTGCATTCAGGCCAGCAGGCGTCCATTTACGATTTACTAACCGCATATTTTTCTGTCTTGATGCAGCGATGCTGCTATTATAGAGCCTTCGACGGATGCCGTCCTTTTGCGGCGACACGTGAGGACAAAGAGCGATCCGCCTCGCCGAAAGGAGCGCGCTTACCTCTACTTGCGTGACTTCCCGAGAGACACGTAGCGGCCGAGATGGGATCGCATTGATTTCCAAGTTTCTGGTAATTAAAATGTGCTTGCAGGCCCAGTCAGCCTCCCAGCCACTTTGTAGTGCTGTTTACGCATCAAAATAAAGAATAAATAATCATTTTACTCATAAACGCCACACTTCCTAATTATCATTCCAAGATACTGGATAACTGTGCGTTTTATAGGTTCATAACACGCTCTTTTCGGCACGGTTTACACATTTTTTTCAATGGTATGATACATTGATGGGATTAAATGCGCTTTTATTGAGCTCAGGTGGAATTCTGGGATTTGTTTCAGTGCTAGAAGCTGTAGCTGCTTAGTAAAAAGAAGTACCACAAAGTAGATGGTTGCCTGTGTCGTAGATTTTTTTTTCATATTTATCCCTAAATGTTAGTAATTATTAAATTATACATCGGTAATTATTAAATATAAGTAATGCACTGGGTTAAGGGCATGCAGAGAGTGCAAGATTAATGCATTCCATAATAATATTCACCTCTGGTCATATTGTTTCCTTTATCAACAGGTACAGGGATTTTCTAGCGGATGTTTAAGCGCTTGGTGGAAATATGCTGTAAATAAGTCAAAGGTGTGAGTAAGTACTGCATGGTGTCTGTTGAGCTCCATTGTATGGACTGCTGTTGCCATGGTGAACCCCAATAGGACAGTTATCCCAATGTCTGTGTTTGACTTTACTCACGTGTGAAGTGTTGTATAAGCACATATATAAATAAAAGTAAATTTGGACAAACATGCATGTTTTCCTAAGTTAACCACCAGATAGTGGTTAGGATAGGCAATAAGATGGACATTTCAATTTTTTTTGTAAGAAATTATGTTTATTTAATGGTCACTGTAGTAAGCAACTATACAAGAAGAATGGATTTATGTATCGCTTTAATTTTCTTAATGCAGTTTAAAATATCTTTACAAAACATTGCTAGTAATTGAAAAGAAATCATCAAAGTCATGCGGATTAAAAGTACGCTGGTGAACGGCAGCAAGGGGCTAAGTGGTCAGGCCCTAACTACGGGGACTGGCGGGCTGTTCGGGTTATGAGTATTATTTAAACACATAATAAAATCATGGCAGGCCCGTAGCAAATCGCCTTTTGGCTGTTCGCGGACGGCACCGGACCGCCACGACACCAAAGGCTCGACAAACCCCCCACCCAGATCATGTGAGTTAACATGAGGCCTCAGAACAGAAAACTCAATTATCATGTTAAAATTCTGCATGAAAACAATCTATACTAGAGATTAGGAGTATTCCTGTCAGATGACTTACATTGCACTAATTGCATTTAGAACAAGCAACCCATTTTGTGAATGTTATTAAATGTTTACAAAGTGCTTAATGCGCCGAATGCAATCATAGATCCTGTTGGTAATTGTAGGCCAGTGGCAGCAGGCAGGTCTGGCCAGAAGACCTTCTGAAAGGGACCGTCTACAGGATCAAAGCCTTCTTGTTTGAATAAACTCAAACTTTTATACACTGACGATGTGCTTCTCTGTCTTACTTTGGTCATTGGGTCTTTGGTTCTGTATTTTCACAGTTTCTTATGCAGTTTCGCGGCAGTCAGTGTCTATGTTCTTGGAATATGGTCGAAAAGTCAGCTTAGTGAAATCTATTTGTTTATTGTCCTGACAGTGACGGCTGGTGTGAGTCCGTACAAAGTCCCCTTAAGAATTGTCTCTTCCACACTTTGATTTACGTAAAAGCTGCCGTCCCTGATTGGACGAGGGTGTCTGCAGGTGGTACTTCCTTCCCTGATGGATCACACAGATTTCCAAAGGGTCTCCATCTTCCCAGCATGGAACCTGCGAACAGCAGAAGCGGACAAAGCTCACATTGTCTGACGTGACTCCTCAATGTCATTTTGCCCAAGGATATACCAGCCTCTGAACTCCTTCATTGTCCCTGGAAAACACACATTGAGTTTTCTGTGCATAAGCTGTTTTGTTTTGGGGCTGTTGGAATTCCTCACTGACTCATTCTTACACACTTCATTTGGATGTGCATATAGAACCAGAGGAACCACTGAAAGATAGTTTGGTATAAGTCTACATATACACTAGCAGCCAAAATTGTGGAAATACCTAGCGTTTTTTTGCATTACGCTTTAAACATTACTACATGAATATTGGTGGTAATCAGAGGTGGAGATTTCAGGTCCAGAGAGTACAAATCCAGACCAGGATTTTGTTTCAACCAACCATTTGAGTACTCTGTGACTGTGACTCTTTATACTCAACTGGTTGGTTGTGTAAAGAATTCCTAGCATTTTCACCTTCAAACCGTTCCTAGTCACAGTAAGCATATCTGGAGAAGTTGCTTATGAAGTATTTGGCATCCATATAAAAGCTGGAGAAACATCTTGCACACTATATATTATTCTAAGTACAACAAATACACAACAGGCAGATTTTTAGGTATTTAGATATTTAAGAAACTACATCATATGATATCTACGTCTTTTCCGGTGCATAACCTTCTAAACTCTAAAGGTGATCCAATACAATCATGTGCTTGGCAGAATTATCGAATCTGCTTGTAAAATTAAATTTATGTATTGAGTACAGGTGTGAAACCCCTCTGTTTAGGATATCAAATAGAAAACTGTGGATCGGGCAGAGGATGTTTGTGTTTTTTTTTTTTTTGGGGGGGGGGGGGTCTGATTTAGGGTGGGTTCAAAGCACAACTCATGGATTCAGCACAGAAGAGAAACAGAAAACAATGATGCCATTTTGGTGGGAAAATATCTTGAGTCTCAGAGTTGGGGAGAAATGACTGAACTATCCCAGGTCCCCCGACCCTCCATCCCGAAACCCTGGGGGGGGGCATTGGAGGAGGGGGGTGGTCTCACCCGAGAGCATTCTTAACTTGTCCCTCCACAGACCTTATATCCAGCCTGGAATGGAGTGGTTCATTGCATGTAACACTTCTAAGCACACAATTAGATCGGACTTAATGACTAAGATTGATCTGCAGTTGTCTAAATTGAACCTGCTGCACCATATGAAATCCCTCCTGAATTCTTTTCATGGACAACTTTTCTTCATTCAGATTATAAGTACAGCCAGAAACCTCCAGATAGTTTCCATTATGTGAAAAGGCGTCTTCAGGAAATGTTATCATATCGCATACGTACACTAGTTTGTACAGCTTCCCAGCCCCCTGTTCCAAAACATGTCGTTAATTAAATAATCATCAGTCTGTTTGGGGGTAAAACAAATGAGTATTTCCATTCTCCATTTCAGTATTTTAATTTGCTGCGCACATTTACCGACAACTATGCTAAATCAGCTATGTGCAGGTTTTTGGTTACAAACAGTCTAATAAGAACTATAGGATGTTAACAGTTTTTCTTTGTTTAAGGGCTAACATTCATATTTAGGCTTGCAGCATGTTAACTGTTGCTGAATGAGGTCCTTATATCTACACATCTGCTGACTGTAAATCACTTATTCATTTATTTTTGAATAAGTTATATATTTTCTTGCAGCATCAACAACTCTCAAAGGGGTTTGGAGTCAAAAAGGACTCCTACTTGGCAATACAGAGGGACACTAAATGAAGTGCCCAGTGAGCATATATTCATAGCAATATGTTATTTAATAATGGATACCAAAAAACTCAACTCATTTTTTGGTAACGTTTTACATCACCCTAATAATGCATTCATTATGCATTCACAGAACATCCAGTGCACCTTCATAATGCATTCATTAGCAGCATATACCTTAACATACTTACATATCTTAACAGCTTTAATATACATTAATAACAAACAGTGTAACCATATGATTACAATGTTTGTTAAGGTGTTAAGGTATATGCTGCTTATGAATGTTCTATGAATGCATTATGAAGGTGCAATGAATGTACTATGAATGCATTTATCAAGGCATTATGAAGGTGCAGTTAATGTAAAGCATTATCATTAGTTTCTGTTGTTCTTAAAGCATGAAAATTTACTGCTCTGGTACATCACTGAATGATGGGGGCTGAGTTATTGATGACATCTAGGGAGGAAAATCTAATACTGAGTTGTATTTCTTTGCTATACACTCAATCTCCATCAGTCCATCCAATCACAGTTCATTCCGCTCACTTCTGCAGGAAATCGTTTTCTACAGGTAAGCCACTGAAACTGTGATTTGAAAAATAATTCGGGTACCTAATTGTGGTGTAATATCTTAATTTGAAAATGATATTTAATTAGTTTCTAATTGCTGACAAATTCACCATCTGCGTCACGCAATTATAATCTTGCTGGCACGTTCTGGAGAAGCTGTTTTTATTCAAAGTGAGAAGCTTTGCGAAAACATCCTTTGCGGCTGTCTGCTTTCTGGGTTTGTTTGGGGTTGTGTGTGTGTGTGTGTGTGTGTGTGTGTGTGTGTGGGGGGGGGGGTTGTACTATACCATTTCAAGAAACGCCCTCAGATTCTCCATCACCAAGCTCCCATTCAAACCAGCTTCCCGCTCCGTCCCTGATTTCACGAGCGTCCCGCACCCATACCACGTGGCCAGTCCTCTGCTATAACAGTCCGGGTACACGTTTGTGTCCCAGAGCAAAGCCACGTCCCGGTGTATTCTGGGCCGTTTACTCATAGCTCACATGAGACTGATTCTTATCTTTGGTTTCAGATTAAAATTAGGACGACATCAGTCACCGTTGAGGTCACATGCCACACCAGGCCAAAGTACACAGCAGAAATCCATCCCTTGGTAAAGTCGTGCCAAGTCTCCTCGCGCTTAGTAATGAAAAGTCTAAATTATTCTCACGTTGCTCCGAATCGTGTTATTAAAAATGGCAGCCCGGGAGAGAGGCGGATGGTGATGTCTCGGGGGCAAGAAGGGAGAGTAACTAGTGATGCTAAATTTTACCCACTGCAGGATGACCTTCACAATCAAATCAGACTGGACAACAAGGAGGTATGTGATGATACCCGGAAAAGAGGGCACCCACTTTATTGCTCTACTATTCACACATCAAATCCTCCCAAACCCAAAAATAATCTATGAAAACATTTATTTATTTAGTAGGCACTTTTGAGCAAAGTGTCATACAAGTTAGGAAAGCCTGGGGTCATGGAGTTGGGTCAACCAGCACCCCAAGAGCAGTTGGGATCAAGGGCTTTGCTCAAGGGCCTAATAATCAACAACAACAACAACAACTTTATTTTTGTATAGCGCATTATCACAACATTACATCGTCTCAAAGCGCTTTACAGCATCCCCACCCAAAGCCCCCA
>JAODJW010000033.1:17150187-17167359 GCA_026777045.1 Hyperopisus bebe
GACCTACGGCCATCTGGGGGATTTTTTTAATGCCATCATAATAACCCCCAAACAAAAACTCACACCTGGCACCAGGACATTTTTAGCACATCCCCCTGTTGACTTGAGACGTCACACATTGATCCTTTGATCTACAGTAAACCATCAGTAATATTTCCGTTACATTGTATTTATTTAGCCGACACTTTTTTCCAAAGCTACATAAACGTTTGAGAAACTATTGTCAGTCATCACTTCCAGGAACTATCGAGTGATAAGAGCTTTGCTCAAAGAGCTAATGGTGAAATTGTGCCACTGGGGGGCGCCACAAAGGGGGGAAAATTAGGAAGATTCCAGGGGCCCCTGAGTGACAGGGACCATAAATAATTTGGAGCATAATAGGATTAGTCTGGTGGCACAAAAGGATATGCCTTCATGGGACCCCGAATCTCAAACAGCACCCCTGACACTAACCACCATGGGATTTGAACCACTGACCACCAGATCACAGGCATAGAGTCCAAACCCAACAAGACACACACCATCCACTTTAGTGGAAGAAAATATTCCCTGGCTCAAAAAATGTGGCTACTAACATCACCTTTAAGCGCATCTCTGCTCCTTTAATACTTGCATGTTTCTCTACAACTTCTCATCCTGGCCCTAGACGTCGTCATGGCAAAAGTCAACAAAGTGAAGAACTACATTCGGAAATCAGAGCAACTGCGGTAATGTTCAGCCTACGGACATTTCGCACACACGAGACCGTGGGGGCAGGTCTTCCTGAACGCCAATTTCACACTGGAGCAATAAGTTACAATAAAAATACAGTGAGTTGGAAATGCCGTGTGTGTTCAGGCAGATCGTATTTTACAGGTGGTGAGTTATATACTGGGACACAAAGGTGTGACCGCAATTTGTCAGAAAAGACCTAGAAAATGACCCAGGAAAAGACAAGACACGTTCAGTATCTGTATAAAAACCCCATTCAAAAAAGAACAAAAATAATTACTGAGAATAAAGTGACTGGTATCTTTCTACGAAACGGCAATATTGTTCCTCCAGCTTTCATGTCTGCTTTCCCGGGACAGCTGAAGTCCCTTCCCGGCAAATTCAGGTGGTGTCATGTCTCTCTTTAGTGAGACCCCAGATGAAATCAGCCCCAGGGCTGGTGTACCTGCCCCAAACACATCTGCCCCCTCTCCCCCTTGTCTAGAGAAGCATCATCGAGATCATCGACCTCCCAATATCATGCGGATGTAGAAAAGCTCACCTGCAGAACAGAGTGGAATAAAATAGTTTGAAACCCAAAGATGATTGTTCTGGTCCAGTTTTTGATGAGTGTATGAAGGAAAAAGATCAACATGAAGGTCAGTGTCTCCTAAACGGGACGGGCCGAACCTCAGAAAGTGATCAGTCGGTTTCACACAAGACCTTCATGTCTGTCTGTGTTATTCGACTAGAGCATTTTCCTGCTCCGCTGTGAGGAGACAAAGTCTGTCCCTGGTCTTTTCTCAGTGATTTATGATTACAGTGAGAACTCAGTGAGATTCAAGAGTACTGCACACAGTACAGTCAGGAACCGATGACCATCTACACATAATCCAGTCAGGGACTAATGACCATCTACGCACAATCCAGTCAGGAACCAACAACCATCTACACGCAATCTAGTCAGGAACTAATGACCATCTACACACAATCCAGTCAGGAACTAATGACCATCTACACACAATCCAGTCAGGACCCAACAACCATCTACACACAATCCAGTCAGGAACTAATGACCATCTATACACAATCCAGTCAGGACCCAACAACCATCTACACACAGAAGCTTCACCTGGATGGGCACAGCAGGAGCAAAAACTTGGGTATCACTTTGGACGGAAAACCTTCCGGATGCAACCAAATGTAAACACCAGAAGTTATGAATATGGGGGACAGAAAAAAGAACTTTACTAAAACCAAACATTGCGAGGGGGTGTGACACCCCAGCTGAGCGAGGGAGCAGGAGGTGGGGACACAACAAGGCAGCTTCTTTCCGCCCAGTCTGGGGGTAACTCTGTCCTGATAATAAGATCAGGGGCCTCTTTGGCACCAGTGAAGCTGTTAGTGGGAGACGTCTGACTGTAATGGACAGCAATGCCTTTGGGGGGGGGGGCATTTCTGCAGGGGGACAAACAGGACAGGACATCGATCAGAGCACGGGGTGACACGAGGTGACACAGGGTGACACAGCACAGCCTCAACGCGTTCCCTATAACAACCGGAATGGAATAAGAAAAGCGAATTAAAAGCTGCGGGTTCGACTCCCGCCTCGTGTGGGATTCAAACTGGTCCTCTGATCTCCTCCCACAGCCCAAAGATATGCACTTAGGCTATTTGCCATAACATGTAAATGTGTGCATTTGTGCCCTTTGCAGTGATTTGGTGACCCCATCCAGAGTGTCCCCCGCCTGACGGCATGGTACCCCTATAAAGTACATAATTACATACACAATGCAGCTATCAAACACAGTATGAAATGGATAAAACCAACTATAAAAATACAGCATAGGCATTGGTCACAGAGAGACATAGGATGCTTCCTTAATTCTGTACAAATACTGCAGATTTATGGGTCATAACCATGGCCAAGCAATGTTTAACATATCTGCATGTATCTTCTGGACAGATATATCCTTTTTATTAAGCATCATAATATTTTTGACTGACGCAATTAGCAATCTGTTGATTGCAAATGTTTGTTGTTTTACGTTATTGCAAAGGTGTTACTAATTAAAAAGCACCCAGTGAGACTGCTTGTCAATGAGCTTTTTAACTCATTTTAGAACTAGAATTTGGGTTGCAATTTATTACTACTTAAAATAAATGTTTTATTTTAAATTATTGGTTGTTTGAATGTGATTTCTTTTGAAAACAAATGAATAAATTGATTAAATCATTTTTATTATAAAACTAACAAATCTGTAATATTTTTACTGAATGAAGCAAACGTCCCAAGACTTTCTGTGAGCGCTGTATACTGTATAAACTGCACTCAGTTATCAACAGCTAGTAGCAACCCTACCCTGGAAAATTAGCTTTGAAGGTTGGATGGATGGATGGATGGATGGAGGAGGTGCTCCTTTCTGACCCCTGACAGGAGCAGGGATCCTCCTTGTCTCCCTGGTTCCGCTCAAACACCCTCGTACTCCTCTCTGCATGACAGGCAAACCACCAAACAATCCCGGCTGTTGTGCGAGGGTTTGGGCGCGACGGCGCCCCCCTCAGGCACGTGGATGAAAGGCGCCCAGGAAGGCCACAGGCCATTTGCCTGTTTTTATTCCTCTGCTGACAAACAAGGTGCTGAGTGACGGCGGCCTTTGTTTGCTGTGCCAGGCCTAGCGGAGCTTTGAGATTACAGGACCTTCTGATGTGGTTAGCGGACAGCGGCGTGACATAATCGCAAGTGTTTGCTTGGATAGATTCGGCACGGATTGTCTTTTAATGAGCTGGCTCTGTGCACGTCTGCTTTCCGCACCTTTTGGAAGACATTTAATCCCTGGCTTCCCTCTCCCTCCAACACAATAACAAAAACAACAAAAAATGCTCCAGGGATGCTGGAAGAATGGCTGACCTTGAGCTCAGACTGCAAGCGCCACGCTCCGGATGAGAAATGTAGAAAGAAGTGTTTCAATGTACCTGCATGTATATTTCTGCAAATGGCAAATAAAGTGTCACTTCATTTATTGCGACATACTTTCTCATGCCGTTTGCTACATTCCAAAATGGCACTGATGGTGTTTCGAAAACCTCAGCTTTCATTTTTCTTCATGCTTCAGTGAAAAAAATGAAATGCCTGAAAACATCATGTGTAGTGACGTGACGTGCAGTGCTGGCCATTTCAGGTCCAGAAGCTACAAATCCAGACCAAGATTTTCTTTCTACCAGCCAGTTGAGTACTCTGTGACTGTGACTCTTTATGCTCGACTGGTTGGTAGAAAGAAAATCTTGGTCTGGATTTGTTGCTTCTGGATCGGAAACGGCATGCCTCCATACACACAAGCTCTAACCATTTTGTATACTTCCAATAATTCCACATTTTTTTCTCTGCTGTTGTGGGACTGTGCACACTCACATGCACTCTACCAAGTGTCAAGTTAAGTGACAGATAAAGTGATTTGATTAGTGATTTGATTTCTTTGTGCCCCTGACACTGAGGGAAACCCAGAGGTCCTCCCACAATACAGGCAACTCTTCACTTACATAAAAGCAACGTAAGTAAATCCGAATTTCTGCAAAAAAAAAAAAAATACCTGCGATTCATAGAGTTTATAGACACACTAACACAAAAACGCGACTGTAATTCGATTCCTGTAAGTAAATTTACACTCTCTTTTCATTTGGTATTATTTGTTATTTACTGTGTATATCTAGCATATCTCTGGCTTATGTGTTTGTTGCCATAAATCTGACTTAAGTGTTTGTGGAACTGATTCATTAATTTTCATTGTTTATTTGTCTCTTTGGATGCAACATAACACAAATAATCAAACCCAAGAAATATATTTTGCCAACCCCCAAACATTTTATGTCTCATTCTATTTGTAATTGTCTGGCACAAAATATCTACCAACACAACACACAAGTTTTTATGATTAACTTGTAAAGGTAAAGGTGCCGTTAGAGAATGATCCCTGTGCTGGATTGCTGTTCTCTGCTGGTTCTTTAAATGATTCAAGTACTGTGGTTTCCACTCTTAATCCAAAAAAACATGGTAAAGTTGTGTGACTACTTGGCATCCCGTCCAGGGTGTCCCCCAGCCTGGTACCCTATGCTGCTTGGGACAGGCTCCAGACTCACTACCACCCTGTATTGGATTAGCGGCTATGAAATATGGATAGATGGAGAATGTCACCAACAGATTTGTGACAACTCGCTTGTAAAAATTGCACGAAATCAAATGAAACTTCATAGTTTGAAAGCATGACAGATTTCCGGTATTGTCGTTTCACTGTAATGCAAATCCATATAGCATGCAATTCCGAAAATAAAAACAAAAATGCGGTATTTTGTCATATGCCCGCAGATGCAATAAATGAATGCAGAACCGGCATTTCATTTTTCACAGAGTGTCTCTAAAAAGAAGTTAACCTCATCGCATCATACCCACACCTTTGGCCCTTCAAAGTGGCCAATGCAACTGACCACCAAGAATGCTAGGGAGGGTGGTTTCTGGAAAAACAGTAGGTCGGACACAGCCTACCTGGGCGGCATCTTGCCAAGACAGTGCCCGCTGCTTTCAGGCGCAGAATAATGTTTTTCCAATAACCAGATGTGTTTTGACAGCCTTTGCCAGGGAGCGGCTAGACGATGTAAAGGAGAGATGGATAATTCATATCCCGACATGCTGGCGTAAGGCAAACAGACGGCAACATCGGGATAAGGCGGAGTAGAGATGGGGGGGCGTAGCCCGGAAGCCAGAGCAGCTCAAGTAAAACGGAATTAAACACGGGAAAAACAGCCCGGAAATGAAGCCGCCAGCAGAGAAGGTGACAGTTTACACATGAGGGAAAATGGCTGCTTTGACCCTCGTAAGCGAAAGGTGAAAGGTCATAGGACTAAGAGGAGCAGAAGGCAGCCGGCGATGCCCTGATGGGCCAGTGGCTGCAGGGTAAAGCTTCCTGGTATTCTAACGGTGTACAAAGAGATCTGTATGTGGGGGCTCATTGTTACTGTCCCACACATCTGGAATTGCAGATGGTCTTGAAGGTTTCCTAATCCACTCTCTCTGTAGGGGTTCATTTTGTGGAACAAATCTTTTTTCCACCCCCTGCTTTTACCCCTCCCCCACCGCATTTAATAGGACTGCTGATTAGGACTGCGGCCTTGTGACGGAATGTTTGGGCCCCTGTTATCAAACAGGCCTGTTCAACCCCCCCCGAGCCACCGCGCTTTGAGCCAAACTCAGACAGCGGCGTAAAACAGTCGTTAGCTTTAGAGCGAAATTACATTCCCGCTTTACTAATGTTTAATTACATTAATGTGCAATATCAGTCGTTAACGGGCATTAATTATGGATGAATATGTAATGACACTGCCATTAATATTTAATTAAAGGGCAATAAAGTGTTATTTGGCACAGCTACTAAACTCGACACTAATAAGAAAATGTTCCCTCTGTCTATAATGGGGGGGATGGTGTTTAAAATTCAATGAAAGCTGCAGTAAGGAACAACAAGCCAAAGGACGGAAAAGAATGACTGAGTGAGGCAAGGATTTCATACAGGACTGCGACGAACCGGGATGGCTTATTTGAACCAATATGGATGCCATTCGGACTGAGAAGAGACCCCATGGGTCAGAAAACTGGCCTGAGATGTTTTACATGCAATACAGTAGCAGGTAAGTGCTATAGGGGATCATCTCCAAAGTCTGTCTTAAGTACAGAAGGAAACAGAAGTCAGGACCTATTAAAACAAACATCCCAGATTAGGCAAGCAGGCTGATATTTACACTGGTGGTTCCCAGTGACCCAGGCCTGCCAGTCCAGCCCACATTTTTTAGCCAGGTGATCAAGAGTTTTCCAATAAGATTACAGGTAAACTCTGATGTGTAGCCATGGAAGGGCCCTAAAGAATGGATTGAGAGCCTTTGGTTTACACAACATCGTCAACGTTTTCTGCTTCACTGTTTTTACAGTTCAAATGAGGCCATAATTGTTTCAGGTTAGAAAATTAATTACAAATTGCTGTTATGTTTGGGAGCAGGGAATGATATTAACTAATACCTTTCTTGAACGAACTGCATTATCGACATTGTTCTCAGTAAAGCGCACGTCTGACACCGCAGCGGAGTGGACAATATTAATTATGGCCCGCCATGTACGGAAAATGAGAATCCCGCCCGAGGTTACTAAATTTACTGTGCTGGTCAATCAGATTAGTGGCGAGCGTAATCGATGGCCCCCGCGAATTGATACACGCGACATTCCTCGGGATGCCATCGACTTGCAAAGGCCCGTTAATAAATACGGACAAAAGGGCCCGACGCCTGGGAGGTCCGGACCCAGATCGGAGAGGCCCGCGAGGACGCCTCTGCTCTGACCCGCTAAATGGTTGTCCCAGCGGCATCTTCTGTGGATCTGCTTAAATAGAGACTATTTTTCTCATCCCTGCAGCCAGAGATCCTGCCTT
Organism: Hyperopisus bebe; assembly: GCA_026777045.1. NCBI lineage: Eukaryota > Metazoa > Chordata > Actinopteri > Osteoglossiformes > Mormyridae > Hyperopisus > Hyperopisus bebe. The sequence continues at coordinate 17,157,348 of JAODJW010000033.1, forward strand.
AAAGATGCATGAGGGGAACCAGTGCAGCAGCTACTGATAACCAGATAATCCTGCTGCAGAATATATTTGCATTTGATTATTACTCATCGGGGCTGTGACCCTGAAGGATGATCCGGATTACTAATAGGTCGCCTTAATGCTAATATATAAATCTCAAATATATTTCCGTCAGGACATTAACGACTAAATGTTACTTCTAATCCTTAGCATAATTACCATCAAAATTACTCTCTAGGTTTGTCTTGAAAAAAAAACCCGCCCTGTTGCAATGGATATCACAAGAGGGGATCGATGGGGGGGGGGGGAGCTTTGCACTGATAGAGATTTGGTACAGCAGAAACTTTCATAATGGAGCGAGGTGTCTTTTTTTCCTTTTTCTTTTTTTAAGACCTCCCCCCCCCTTCCCAATTCCAGTTGTGTGGGACAGTGTATTCAGCATGAACAACATAGTGAATGGCCAGTACATACAGTGCTGAACAGACAGCCTGTAAAGATGGAACACGCAGTGCAAACAAGTGACTGAAGTGCAGATTTCAAAAGTACAGAAGTTTGGTTTTTGTCCTTGTTGTGCGTCTTGGGCCCCGAATGGCACTTGGAAAATGAAATTGGCTCATAATTCATGTACTTTTTCTCATGGGCTCTAAAATCTCCTTTCAAAATACCAGAGCCTGATTTTATGGTACCTGTAAAATATAACTGACCTACCTGGGTAATGAAAGCTGCTTCCTTTTAATTCCTCTTCAGTTTTTTTGCCTGTCGGCCAGTGTTTCCTCTCAGAGTAATCAGAATTCGATTCAAAACATATAAAACATATAAAATATGAGCAAATCTTGCAGATAAATACAAATTACAGTCAGTAAATTGATACATACGAACATGTGCAACTGTTCAACAAGATGTGCGCTTGTAATACTGACCACATTTATTTAAAATAAACTGGGATGACCACAACCACACAGACAATTCTATAAAAATTTAAACTAAATTCCACATTATTTTTCATGTTAGCATTTTACTGAATTGCAGGAAGCTGATTACCAAAATGGTATTAAACACCTGTGCTAATATACTTTAGAACAAGCCTCCCAATGATCAAATATCAGCATCTGGACTGAAAATCCATGTATCTATTGATAAGCCAGAATAGAATACAGAATGAGCCAGATTCCTAACTTGGCAGCTTTGGAAGTGTCACAAAACATCATATATTTGGTCTAATTACATGTAAATCATCTCTGATTCCAGAGGTAAAGTGTTAACCGTCTTGTGCTATCCCAGAATGCACCTGCTGGCGCCATATTTACTACATTAATGCCTAAAATGCTGCAATGTGCAGGGCTATGACGAGGGAGGGCCCTCTTCAGTGCTTATTCCTCGCACGCCCAGCGTGGAAGCTACACTCCCCGGTAATTAAACCCGCTCCCTCTACTCCTTCCTCTGCTGGCCGGCAATATTTCACCCAATTTGGGGAGTTTGACGTGCCCCCTTCTGGGGGGCTGTCACAGGCAGTGAGATGGACGAGAAGTGAAGGCGGGGTGGGGGGGGCACTCTGGCCGGGTCTTGGAGCTCATCTTTGAGGTGACACCCCAGTGGAGGACCAGGGCTATGTGAGAAGGTTGTGAAAACTGTGTGTTCTTTTTAGTATATAGTGGCATCACACTAGCTAGAATTTACATTTAATATTTTTAGCCAAGACTTTTATTCAAAAGTCCTGTAAATCTTTATTTTTTGCATAAAGCAGGGGCTAATATACTGCCAACTGTAGCAGGGTACTAGGAGCTTGCTCATCCACCAGTGAAATCATTTGGACAACCCTGGGATTTAAACCAACAACCTTCTGATCAGAGGCACAGTGTCCTAACCCACCAAGGCAGACACGGCCCCTTTCGGGGCCATTTTAAAGTTTACTGCTCTTAGTTTATGTTAGTCAATGTGGGAAGAAAGATAAACAATCCATACAAGAACCTTAGTATTGTCTGTATTTTCAGTATTGTCAGATTTATTCGGAGATTTGTGTGAGATTGCTGATTCCTTTAAATTTCACTTCCCGTTTTCGTAATACTGGAAATGCATCAGACAGGATGGTTGGCGGAGCAGCTGAATAGTTAGTAGAAAGGTTATTGGTTGAACATAAGAGGGGAGTAAATATGCCTCCAGGTTACTCGGCACAACAAAGGCAGTTAATTGTCTGATTTTCCATACAATAAAAGTGTCGAGCTGGTTTTTGTGCACGTGTATGTGTCATGTGTTTCGGACAGGGAGACGGGGGACTCTGAGGTCACGTCCTGGCTCGTAGAACGAGCGAGGCCGTCACGTGACGCTTGTAAAAACACGGGGGAGCTGAGGCAGCAGTTTGGAGGTAGAGGCCCAGCGATTGTTATTGGCCACATCCATTATCAGAGGCAGCTCCTCTGACTGTAGGTCAGGCCTCTGCTTGCAGATGTGGGCAAAGCAGCCGGATCTATGGGCTGTAATGTAAAAAAAAAACACGCATCGTAACTTAGAGAAACGACAGTATCCCTCGAAATCCTTAGGTAGCGCAAATGCTACGTGCGACAAGCTTGTGCTCTGCCGGCCGAGTTAGTCATTCAAGGCAGGGAGATCAGCTAGACGAAAAACAGGGGCGTAATGAAAACACCACGGGGGAGTTCTGACCACCCAAATCCCCTCGTCCGTCTGGCTTCGGGTACAAGCCGGACCCAAGGTTCCAAGAAGAGATGGCGCTGGATCCCGGGAAATGCCGAGCCGAGGCGGTACGGCGCTACGTGGCGATCACGAGGAATGCTAACAGTCTGCAACCCGACTCCGTCCGCTCGCAGCGCTAGCCAAACAGCGCAAGGGGTCACGCCGCCAGTCGCATTTGGAAACCCGTGCATTAAGCGGGAATGTTTCTGCTGCTCATATTGAGATATCAGTGTCTTTATAGTTAGAAATCTGGATCCTCACCGCCCCCCCACCTTCCTCAGCTGTGCCTATAATTCTTGTATAAACGTTCTCGGCCTGGTGGGGTTATGTGAGGTCCATTAGGCCGTGTTTCCATGCGAAAGCTGATAGCGCGCCGTGCCGTAATCGGGCACTCGGCCGCACTGCAGCCCTAGACAACCACCGATCCCATGACTTTAATTAAGGGCTCCTTGCCAAAGCCTTTAAGGTCCATTTAACGGTTTAAAAGGTGCAAATCCGTTATGCTTATATATACAGTGCAGTGCAAATGTCTTAAGCCGTCAAAGACAATGTGGAAAGTAATTTATTTGGGTAGTCAGTGTATATTTGCTCAGGACTAAAACACGCAATTTAACATTCAAATATATGCTAATTTATAGTAACACTTTAAACAGTAACAAAAATGTCTTCTGTTCTCCAAAAAGTTACTGATATTTAGTTGGATAGATATCCACCTCAGCCATTCCATGCATTCATTAAATTTTACCACTGGCTGACTTACTCAAGTAAGTAATTAATTCATCAGTTTAAAAATTTGTCGAGGTTTTGATTATAACATGGTATGTTAGTGTTTGAGTCGAGAGATACATATTACATAGCTACCACAAAATACTGAGTTGACTTTCAGAGAGGTTTTGAAATGGCTGAACTAAATATAAAAAATCATAACTCCAACATAAAGATTTAAACATAATAGCTGTACTGTGCACAGGACTAGTTATTTACAGATGTGTTAGTGCACAGGATTAGTTATTTACAGATGTGTTAGTGCACAGGACTAGTTATTTACAGATGTGTTAGTGCACAGGATTAGTTATTTACAGATGTGTTAGTGCACAGGATTAGTTACTTACAGATGTGTTAGTAAGGTGCCGCATTATATCTAGGAAGTAGGTGATGACATTATGACATCGTGGGAGCCACGGCGGGGCCCAGCGAAGGGGGACACAGGGGGCTGACGGGGCATTGGCATAACAAAAGTAGCCTCAAAGGAAGTGTGAAGTGCCCCAGCTCTGACATTATACTGGCTTCCTCACCTTGTTATACAGGTGGAGGTTGGGGGTGTTGAAAGGAACTCTCAGAAATCGCAGTCCGGTGCCGATGGGGTGTCACTGGGGTGACGTGCGAAGGACGACTCACCAGGAAATCACCCTCCCTGTTCCCTCGGTCCACCTCCCCAGGTGCAGACCCCCCATGACAGTGAAACCCCCCCCTCAACACTTTAATGGTTCAGTGAGTAAAGTTAAATCACATACAACCACACTGAACTAATTACAGCTTTTTTTATTTCCTGAGACCCAAAGCCATGCATTTGGGCTAACTGGCATGTTTAAGTTGCCCATTGTGTATATATGTACCTTACGATGGACTGGCATCCTGTCCCCGGTGTATTCCCGTCTTATGCTCTATGCTGCCACCTGTGACCAGGATAAGGAATGGAGGTTGCATAAGGTGCATAAACCAGGATAACTAAGTATTAAAATATTTAGGAACTGGAAACATATAACACGTATCCAGGTGACAGGGGGCTATTTACTTTCATCACCCCAAGGCATCGTGGGTCGGCGGGCCGAGGTCCTGACAGGGAACTGGGTATTTTGCACCAGAGCATGGCCGAAAGTAAACGGTGATCCTTAAGGCTGGGCCTGGCAGCACAGGCGTTAGCGGGTGGGCCTCTGCGGGCACAGACGTCCCGGGGGGGTCAGCCAGAGGGTGGCCTCCCCCCCGAGGCGGCCTGAGTCGCCGCAGTCATGTCAACGGAAGTGTAAGGTGATACTCAGTTTTCCTAGCAAGTGCAGGGGGCGGGGGGGGGCAGGAATCTCCGAACTCCAAACACATGTCCCCGCGACTCAAAATATACGCCGTATTTTCGGATCGTGCCCCTTAATTATTTTAGTGCTCGAATTCGAGAAGATTAGGTTCCCCCCCCCCAAATCCCTGTCGGCAGGACACAGGCTGAGGAGCTGGCGAGGAGGTGTGAAAGGGTGACAGTCTGCAGGGATTGGGTTTCTGCCTTTGGGGACGTGTCCGTCCGTCTTGGGCTTAAAGTCACTGGCTGTATCGCTCAACCTCCAAAACATGACAGCGGATGCAGCTTTTAATGTTGTACCCTGATATCAAAAACATTTGTATTTCGAGTATCTGTTAAAATGAGGTGCCAACTTAATGTATCCGGGGGGTGGTGTTGGTGCCCAGGAGGTCTGGCCCATTGTGGGACCAGTTTTATGCTTCTTCTCACCCAGACCTTGGGATCGACAGGTCAAGAATATATTTATATGCTTTAAAAAGTCTTTAATTGATTCAATATATTACATTACTATTAAAACCAGTTACATTTATAATGGGCTCCTAAAACAGAGGCCCAGACTTACTTTTCTGAAAATCAGCCCAGATTTGAATTTTACAGCAGTATTTGAATGTTTTGGCAAAAATCTCCCTATTCTATGCCGTAAAGTAAAAGCCATCAAGGCAAATGACGTTGGTCCTTTCTGAAACTCACAGCGCCGTCGGTTTATGGACATCGAACCAGAAACTCACCCAAAAAAAAAAAAATTGAGTTTTGATGGCATATTGGAAAAATTCAGATTTTTTTTTTTTCCTGGGAAAAAACCCTGCGTTGTTTGTTTACGGGCGAGGAGTGTGATTTGTGGGCGGTTGCTGGTCGGTGTTCCTGAAATGGGCCGGAGTGTTTTTCAGTTAAATATAAACAGCGGGACGGTGGCCCGCTGATTATTTGCGACAATCCCCGGAGTGGGGAAACGCGAGCAGGGCAAGATAAACGATATCCAGGGAGGCTCCGTCTCAGCGGGGCTAAGTTCCCCTCTTCCGACATTTGTGCTTCCAGTAGTATTAAAGTTTAAAAGTAAGTTGTACGAATGACCCACGGGGCTCAGGGATTCCAAATGCCAAGGCTAAAACGAACAACTCCGATATATCGTTGACAGAAACTCGAGTCCGGAGCTGTCACATGAGATTGATCAGCAGCTGTATTTTTCTAGTGTCAACTGATGTTCCGTGAAAGTGAGCCGTGGTTTTGCATGACCCCCCCCCCCTCGCGCACCCCACCCTACTAGCGAGCGTGCATTTCACGTTGGGCTATTCCTGTGGGATCGCTAAACACAACGGATTAGGCCACACTGCCGGCAGCTAGGGTTAGCATTAGCCTGTTTATCTTATGAGAGCAACCCAACTCTAAACACCCCGCTGCCCCCCCGGTATAACTCCCACCTGCTGCCACTTCGAAGTGACGGAGGCATCAAAGGACAGGGACATGGATTCGTCCTCAGAAAAATCCTTTCCGCTCGTCTTCGTCTTAAGGGCCACAGAAAAACAACACGGAGTGTGACACGCTAAAGATTCGACAGTGGAAGGGCAGTGGAGGGCAGGGCTTTTGAAATGTCCTCCGGAAATGTTTTATTAAGTTTACAATTTGCAACAGCATCTAAATATATTTTATGAAGGATCTGCTCTAAAGGTTTGGCCGTAATTGCTGATGGTTAACTGTTAATGTTGTTGGTGTTTCCAAAAATACCGTGAGTGTCAAGTTTCTCGTGAATCTAATCTAATATTGCCCCATGTGTCATGTTGGAGAATATTACAAATACTTTCTAGCTAAACTTTCTCATCCATGTCAGCTGTCGCGGGACGGGGTGGGGGGGGGGATGTCTGGAAGTCTGTGGTCTTCCATGGATTTCCTTGTTTACGCAAATCTGTTGTTCACAGCTGTCATCCACGGTGCCATGTTGATAAACCCCGCTTCAGGAAACAACCACACCATCTCACGCCACAAACCAATTAGCTCTCTGGATGATACGAGCCGAAAGAGGATAGTTACGTGAAAGTTACGTGAAAGTTAACATGAATGCAAAACCCTCTAGCATTAATTTGTACATGTGCTGGGCACAAGGCTCTAAAAAATCTTTTAAACCATCATCAGGGGATGGCAGGTGTAACTTTAAATGTGTTTTTAATCGGTCCTTTTTATCAGTAAAGATACATAAAATGACCAAAAGCAGCCATTTTGAAACACACTTCAAAATATTACTCGAGAAAATGCATTAAATCGCAACTCCAGCCCCGACCTCGGCTACTAAACGACCACTGACCCACAGTGAGCCTTGAATTGATGTTCATCCTCTGTACTGTAAAATAACGCTGGAAAAAGTAACGCTGTTTACGCTGGATTCAGTGCTGAACCTGGTGAGACGGGGAATCGGGGTCCAGAATATGGCAAACAGTTTGCCGGATATCAGAGAGGTTTTGGCGATTCTCGCCTGATCCTAGGTGTGGCATTAAATAGGTCCCCTGACTTAAGCTGCACGAAAAATATAAAGAAGCGCGACTCCATTCACATGAATCTGCTAACGCACTCACACACACACACACACACACACACACACACACACGCACCACATCTTACACTGTTGACATCGCACATTTATACAGGTGATTTACTGAAGCAATTCAGCAGACGTCTGACTGTGAATTTAAACCTGAGCCCCTGTGGTCGCAGGTCCCTGACCGCAGTTCTGCAGTTCCGCCTGCTGCGGGCTGCGGTTCACTGCGCTGAGGTGCCAGACAGCTAGCATAGGACCATCCCCTTCTTCCCTGCTGGCTCTTCCTCACAGCTGTTCCGCATTGCCATTCCCAACCCAACGTGTCTATATTCTGGCTTTGCCCCAGACTCCCGTACCATACATAGCAACCTAATAAACAAGCCATGCGACATATTTCTGCATATGTCTTTATTTTTCTGCAAAGAGGACAGTACGCTAATTTAGCCTTAGGTGCTATTATTGCTCATGTCTTGCCTTAAACACCCAGTGTTGGTTATCAAGAAGGTTATTCGAGGTAACCGTTAGTGTTTCATATACAGAATCCAGATATCATCTTTTTTTTCTTCAAATTCACAAGCTATACTCAATACAATAATTTTGGGCCTTTTCTCGTTTGGGGAATGGTTGTCCAGGAGATAAGTGGGAATTTAGAAGTCGGTATCACTAGTGCTAATACAATTTTTGTAACAGGAGACTCAGAGACTTTTTTAAAACTCATAACTAGAGAGGAGAGCAGCCCGTCTTGCCCCCGCCCCCGCGGAGATTACACATTTGTAATAGGACATCTCAACCTTGACTGTATTTCTTTTGCCTCATCATAAAACATTTCAGCAGAGAGGAGGAAGAAATCTGATCAAGAAAGAAAAATCAGTCAGCCTGCCGCACCGGCTGAAATGAAAAAAGTTTGCCAAAGATTGAACTTCATGAGACATGGTGTACCATTAAATCAATCTAAGGCACATCTGCTTTTACCATTAAGGGAGCCGCTGATTTCTGAAGAGAGGCCTCTCTGGCGGGCCTACCGCACTAAGACGCTAAGCTAAGATGCTAAGCTAAGCTCCTGCATTATCGTTCCTGGAGGGAAAGTGAACACTCAAGGAACCGCCAAAACGTCAACTAACACCGCCGTATTTCTGAGCAGCGGGTGGATTAAGCCTAAAACACAGGCCGAGCCACGAAGGAGGGAGGGTGGCGTCTCCTGGAGGCAGCTTTGCTTTACACAAATACAATTTCATTTTTTTTAAATTTTTGAATATTTAGGGGAGGCAGAGCATTAATTACAGAGAGGCACTCAATCACCTCTTCCGAAATAATCTGATGGAGAAATTAACTTAGCGGCTGGGAAGCTGCAGCGCTAATAAGCAAACGCTAATAGGTTTTGGATAGAAGTGGGAACTGATGGTTTACCATCTGTTCTACAGTATACAGTATCCTGTGCCCTTATAATATTAGCTTTTATCAAGACCTATTTGTTAATTCCTTGTAATCACTTATCTTAAGAATTAGCTTCTGATTCTGAGTCCCCTAAATATTTTGTCATCTTTTTGCATTAATTTAAATAAAAATGCAATTCATTTGCATTTCAAAACATTATCTGAATATTCATGCTCTGAAGTATAATTGGAACAGCGATCATTTATAAAAATTTTGGGTGTTTTTAATTACCGGCGCCATAATTGTGAAACCTCCTGAAAACAGGGTATTAAACCGCTAGAACAAATTCCTGCGCCTTGAAGAAATATATATGACAATTTATAGAAAATTACAAAATTTAATTATTTCGAGGAAATGATCAAATTAAAACAAGAATGTTTTCACTTGAGCTTTTTAAATAGCTGAATTTGCATAATATATCAGTATTTACAATAAACGCTATATAATTGTAGAATAATATAAACATGTAATTACAGTGGTGGAATTGTAATTGTATCTATTGAATACATCTGTCCAAACAAACTCACCCTGAGAGAACACCTTCAGGTGTAATGATGGTTAATGTGCTTTGATGAAACAGTAAAGATTTCCCATATCTCTAAACAGTAAAAACCTAATTGCCACATGGCCTGAAATACCCCAGCCCCTGAAATTCCCCAGCTTCCTCCGCCGCCGCTTTCCGAAGGGGCGTATGTTATCATCCGACGTCAGAGAAATCAATCCTTATCAGTCCCAGGGTTCACGTTTTTATTTCGTCCAGGCCAGCCGCTTAAACCTGAGAAAGAGGGACTTTATGATCTTTTCTTGCCCATCTGTCACGGTATTGATCTGATTGTCTTTCCGCTTCTCCCTTGGCTGCTGCCTGGCTGAAGGGACAGCCAGCTAAGTAATGCTAACCTACGCCGATACTCTGTCACAGTTTACCCCTCTCTTAACTAGATCCTATTAATCTCCTGTGATAACAAGGAGATCCATTGAAGTTATCCTAAGATAGTAAGGAACATGATATCATGATATTATGTATCAGTTTGAAGACAAAATCGTGCATATATATATATATGTGTGTGTGTGTGTGTGTGTATGTGCACAGGACATTTTGGTTTAAGCACCTTTGTTTGCAGAATATTTAAAGTAATTTTTAATTTCTAATTCAGATGTTAAATTTTTTCAAGCTGCATTAAGTAGGAAAACGGGAAATCAGTCTCACGCAGGATATTGTACAGAAGCACATTTGCGTCAATTGAAATTCATGCTGTGAGGTGTGTACAATCAAAGGGGATATTGTTGGGGTGGGGGGG
>JAODJW010000033.1:17211987-17225035 GCA_026777045.1 Hyperopisus bebe
TACCATCCAAACATCGATCTTAGGCTTAAAACCTCAACACAGCCTTGCTGTTGTATTTATGACAATTATAACCACGATGAAAAAAATTTGAGGACGGGCGCTGCGGACTTTGGGCATAATGACGCCTCTCATAGATTCCCTTTTAACTGAGGAATTTGCTCAGTGGCACAGATCAGATTTTCAGGAATCTGCAGTGTCAATGAAACTATTGGCAGCTGAGTTAACAGGGCCGGGATGGGCTTTGTACAACAGGACAGTTATTACATTTCCCCTGAGACTATGAATCATTAATCAAATATTCATACGTCCCTGTAAATACACCCCGAACACAGCAGCCCCTTAGTCCCCTCGCCCCCAGCACAAGTGGCCTTTCATGTGGGGCTGACAGACCCCCCCCCAGCACCACCACCACAAAACAGACTAGCCTGTCGTGCCTTCTTAATACCCCCCCCGCCCCTCCTCTCCGGTTTTCCCAAAAACAGACCCATACGAATTTACGGACCACAGACAAAGTGACAAAACACAAAACGATCCCATTATCATCGGGCGGCGTTGACTGCGAAGGCCACGGCGATGGACAGACGCGCGATTCTTCCTCCCAGTCCCCCCAGTCAGAGGGGTAACTTTTTCCCCAAACGAGCTCCTAATCCGAGACCATGCTCCTATTAATACAAGAATTTGTATTTAACATGAAAACAAGCATGCATTGCTCAAACGGAGCGGCGAACGCTAAATGAAACACGACAACACTGCATTCTGCATGGGGAAATTTCCTTTCTCCTCCTTGCCAGGACACAATCGGCCGTTGTGTTGTCGAGTGACATTTTTCTGTGTCGGTGTAATGGGCTGTAGAAGCGGTTAGTGCGTGCGATTCATTTCAATTTCATACATTTTAGTGAATCTGGAAAAGCCTTTGCAGATATAAACATATCAAACACAACCGGTCTCAGTAGTTTGTGTAACCGACTCCGCATATGCAATAAAGTTTAAAAATAAAACACGCTATTGTGGTTGATTATACACCAGCATATTTGTATTAATTAATATTCAAAAGACAAGATATAAAGTCGTGCATATCTGGGAAGCACACTTAAGAATAAAGCAAATGCTTTTCGTTAAAAAAATAAATAAAACTTGATCGTTAGATCATTGTAAAGTAGGCCTATTTGTCATTACAAATTCCATTGCAAGCAACAGTGTAACTGCTTAATTATCAAATGTTAGATAAAAATTAGCTTTAGCTTGCGTAACTGTTTCAAAACGTATTTTTTTCTGTAAACGACGATAATTCTTCATCGAGTGCTTGCAAAAAAAGCTCCTAAACACTGAATTTCCTTAGCTACGGGTGAGGAATTACAATCATACCCACAGTGCTGTATCGTGCATTTATTATTTTATTGATTCTAAACGAAACCAAGTACCGCTCGACTACACAATTAAGCTGAAAGTTTCCAAGAAGCACTTTCTTGTTTAGTATTTGGTTTTCTAAAAGCTGTAACAGTGTTGCACAGTGTCCACATCACACCACACTGGTAAGAAGGTCTTTAAAGGTGATTCACTGCCTGCTTTATATGTGACAAGTGTCTTTTTCTGTCATAACAAGGTTTCATGTGTAACATAACAGCATCACAGTAAATTCCCCGGTCTGCACCTAACACAGCACAGCGCTACTTAGCAAGGCAAATGTTTTCTCTTTTTTCGGCTAAATTATTTTCTTTCATTGACCGGCTTCATCTTTCCGCGCACAAGATGCCACGTTCCTCGTACCGTCAACCCGAGCCACGCTGCCTTCCACACCTACACGCACACGTCAGTCACTTTCAGTGCGGTCGCAAGACAAGCGAGAGTCTACAGCAGTAATCTACCCGCTAATTGTCCTTCCTTTCCCAGTATGGCTTGATTAGAAATGAGCTCGTGATGGGAGTGCTGTCGGGGGCCGCAAGGATCGCAGGATTACAGTACAAACGATCAAAGCGGGAGCGAGCAGCGACGTCTCCGCGGCCGCGCCATCGGCATGCCGACTGACGCTGGGGGCCTCACAGCAGCACGAAGTCTCCCGACGTAGCGCCGGTTCTCCTCGACTCCCCCAGGAAAGGCCACTCGCGGGACTGCGGGCGAGAGAGGTCATAATCCTGCCCGTGACCCTTCATTAAGGTGAACGCTGGATATTTCTCTTTCGCTGAGAGTCGCAGCACCTGAAATATGAGACCAGAAAAAGAATGAATCTGTAAGCACCGTGCATTCCTCGACAATTTACCATATCTCTATGACCTCTGGAAATCTAGGAAAATAAAGTCCAAATAAACCTAAGGCAGTAGCAGTACCAAACCTCATTTAGCCTATTTTCATCTCAATAATTAATTTCTATTCCAGAGTGCAATATCTTCCCACATTATTCATAACATTTTTTTACACCAGCTTTTCATAAAGCACATTTTATGAATTATTTTCCAAACAGAAATTACATTTTAATTTGCATCTTTACAGCTCTCACCATCAGCTGCACGAACATGAGTGAATGCAAATCCTTCAGATTCAAAGACAAATACCGCCACCACCTGGCCAAATCCCTAAACTGCACCCTACAGAAGCAGTCTCGCCCTCCGTTCCACGATTTCATGATTTTCTTCTCACAAACCTTTGACAGCTCCTCGCTGATCTGCTCGTAATCCCGGACATTTCTGGAGTAAAACCCAATCGTGCAGCTTGGGTCCATCTTGTTGAAAGGCATCTTCTTTGGTGACGGACAGTGGTAAGACTACGATGCAGAGACACTGAATTCAACCCTCAATCTGGGTCTCACAACATCCACTCACCTCTTTAAACAAACTACATACTCTCTACAAAGAGTTAAACCACTTAAATCCACTTTAAACACAAAAACAACAACAAAGGATGTTCTGGTTTAAATTCAAGATCTGATTTTGCAGGCACATTCAAAATAATATTACCATCACTTATAAGGACATGTTAGTTACCTATCAAGGATAGCCTAAATCTTTAAGCATCTACAAGAATATTCAAAATAGCATGAAACATCATCATCATTAAGAAAAATAAAGCGTATGAACAGGGTATTGCCGATTATTACACTATTGACAGCATTAATGGGGATGAAGCACATCTGCAGTCCTCTGTAATTGGCCTATAGGCTCATTTGGTTTCATATCTTTAACTACTAACAGTAAGTATTAAATTCACATTACTGAAAACACAGTCAGCTCTTTGTAATTTCACATTACCTCTAGGGGGAAATCGCTTGTGCTGACATCCACAAAAGACTGACAGTAATGAGGATCCATGTAAATCAAGCTGTCATCTACAAGGACAAAACAAAAGACAAGTTATTCAAAAAACATCCTGTTATTAGAATGTGTATCCTCCAATTTCTATGCAAAACAGCTCTCAGACTCCAGCCTCCGTCAGACATTTTACAGCCAAATGTGCACCTAAGTGATTTTTTTCGCCTCCACAGACGAATTAAATTCAACATGCGGGTACATATTGCGGGATTCGTACATTTTTTATCTGGCGCAGAAGCTGTCATTTAATTTTTGTGAGCGGAAATTACTTTTACAAACACGCAATTATGATGGAAAATCTGCATATGATAGATGCCAGCTGGCGGAGAGAACGTATGGCTTGTCATTTAGACAGTGCGCGGCACTGCATCTCGAGTCGGTAAAATGTAAATGTGTAAATATTGACTGCCAAGGTGTACAACTGAAGGTTCCCCCAGGCCCGTGAGGGTGATGGGGGTTGGGCCACGGCACACCGCCCTAACTTATGCATGCGACTTATGGAAATGTGCCGCGATCTCGGTGTGGAAGCCTGGCCGTGATGAATGGGCCAGCGCCGGCGGGTCAGGCGATGCAAGGAGGGCGGAGTCCGCGCAGGAGCTTCTGCTAAAGGAGAAATGTACTCAGATTAAGACCCCGGCGGGTCCACACTGACCTTGAAATCCCACAAAGTGGTAGGCCTGCTTGGGTTTGCCACCGATGATGCCCAGGCAGAACTCCAGGCTTAAAATCCCCTGGAAGAAGGAACGGGAAGACAGGACAGCTTACCGTGACATCAAGTACTTGGTACTGGTTACGACAGTTTTGTTAGATATGTTATAGGGGTGTTTTCCACGATACAGTCCGAGTACTTGGTATCAGTTATGTTAACTGTGTTGCAAGGTTGTTTAGGATAACACAGTCATAGTACTTGGTATCGGTTATGTTAGCATTTACCTTAACAAAGTCCAGGTACTCGGTGTTGATTTTCTCCCCCCCAAGCCTGATGGGGATGAGGATCATGACAGCTCGGCAGTCCATGTGTGCAGTAGTCCCTGGTCTCGGAGGCAGCCCTCTGTGGCTGTCGATGACGTCGCCACTGTAAACTGCCAGTGAGGGGCAACATCATCCACCACACGCAATGTACAATGTCCAGAGCTGGCATCAACTGAGGCACTGTCATCAGTGCTTGGGAGCCCCACCAACTTGTCATGCCCAGTTCACACTCCGCTTGCCCACGTTGTTACCGTCGCCCAGTGCACATGACGTACATTTCATCATCAGGAGTGTCTGCACAGGCAGCCCAGATTTCGGGTATTGCAGTCTTCGTCATCTGTTCACAACAACTGCACACGTGCAAAAGAATACTAGATGTTTCTGTAGATGTAATCTGCTGGGCTAGTGGAATATCACAACCATCTATATTACATGGACAAACGTAATGTACACGAAAGTCAACACACTCCACTGTGAGTGAACCGTAACAGCATACGGACAAGTGGAGCATGAACTAGGCTTAACTTACTGGCCGTTCATGCCATGAAGGCCGTACCGTAAAAGCTGGTTCCTCTGAGCATGCAGATAGCGAATACTGTCAGAGGACGCTACGCTAATCTCTCTGACATCCTGTTGGATGTGCAGTGATGGCATTCACGTGCTAAAAAGTACATTACTCTCTACAAAACAGCTGCTCTGCAAGTGGGGGCCTCCCTGGCCTCCCTCGCTAATGGGGACCATGACGAGGACTCTGGCAGGTCTGCAGTGCCCTTGCAGTGACCATCTTCACACGTACGTCTTCATCCCGACCTGCAGCCTATTGGCCTGTTTTAGATCTTTGATGTTTAACGGCCTGTTGACTGCATGGCTTTTCTGACATCCTGGGGGCTTGGTGCCATGACTTCCGCTTACCTCCCCCCCCCCACTCCCCCCACTATTCACTGGCGGACAGTCATAAGAGGGGAAGACAACTCTGGCCTGGTATTAAGAAAAATGACTTTAATCAAAATGCAAGGCCCGCAAGGGCAGCACCCCAGAGCGCTCTGTCTGAGCCAAACCGCAAGGCGTGCTTCAGACGAGGGGTTGGGCAGCTTCTGAGCCCTGGTTTCTGGCTAAGGAATCCTCATTTTTCATACCTGTGCAGTCCTGAGCAACGTAAACCGTTACGCCTTGCAGCTCATGGTCTGTTGCTTCCTCAACAGCTTTTCTAGGAGAGAGAAAGACCTGCATTCAAATCCTCCCCTATATCTGTTTCCGCTCAGGACCTTCCAGAAATCTAAAAACAACAGTCACACCCAGTCAGA
Organism: Hyperopisus bebe; assembly: GCA_026777045.1. Lineage (NCBI taxonomy): Eukaryota > Metazoa > Chordata > Actinopteri > Osteoglossiformes > Mormyridae > Hyperopisus > Hyperopisus bebe. Next base: position 17,217,566 of record JAODJW010000033.1, read on the forward strand.
TAGCTAACGGACGTCCAATGACGAAAACTCAGCACGGCTGAGTAGATGTTATATCATAAGCAATTATACTTTGAAAACTGGCAAGGAGCTTTGAATTCAATGTCAAAGAGAAAGTCATGCAGACACATTAAAGTTCTGTGCAAAACTCTAAGCGACTTTTCTAGAGGTTGACAAAGTAAAATTGAGAATAGGGTGTATTTCCATTAATGTAGGCCATGCAACTAATACTTGCCATTTATCATCCCATGGAATTAAAATCCATGTCTTGTACTTCAACAAGGAGAGAGCTCACCATGAGGTAGTAGCTTTAGAAGAACGAATTAAACGCTCTATATCAAGTCCTACGTTTCGACTAAATCGCAAATTCCGTTTCCACCGCAATTTTGCAGTTTTTTTCCCATTTGCCTGAAAACCGCCTCAAGCGACCGTGGGAGCTTATTTTTACGTTATTTGAGTGGTTACATTTTGAAAAATGTGTAAAACCCAGGTCAATGGGAATGCCACTATTGATTGCGTTCTCTCTGCCGTGGTCTAGACATTTAACCTCAGAGCACTGCGTATCCTTACCTCAGGATGTGCGCCACCACAGCTGGCCCGTACCAATCCCCGGCCTGTTTTCCTGACGACCGGCCACACTCCACCAACTTGTGCATGCCCAGCTGGGCAGAGGGCAGGTCCCCGAACCACGACACCACCTTGCGGTGGTACGCCTCTGGCAGAGGGACACCGGGCTCTGCTGCCAGTCCAGTCTGGGTCATGCATCGGGAACCGGCGACAGCGTGCCTTTCCCCCTGAAGGGACGACTCCAGAGACGCCACCAACTTCTTAGCAGCATTGCTGGTCCACGATTCTGTGTCCAAAGTTGGGAGGCTCAAGGCATCGGTCCAGGTCCAATCTAAGAAAGATGATTGAATATATTCCTAAATATCCCAGCTGTGGACATCTTATGCTTGCCTGCAGTAGTGAACTAACAACATCATTAACATGTTCACTCAGAAATAAAATGCCTTCAATTGACTTATGATCAATAAATCAAATCTTATTTACATTCACTACCTTAATTACATCATGCTTCTTTTATGACTAGTCATCTGCTTAACACCATATTAATAATTAAACAGAATAAGATACACAAACACCTCCTGTAAGCAACTTTCTAGTTTTTCTTGTGGATCTGTCACTGCGGCACAAACAGACCAGAATTCTTTAAAAAATAAAAATAAAAAATTACGTCATTCATTCTATTTGGTCGCTAAAAAAAACAAACAAAACTTTAACTATACATTACTCTCTTCCACAGAAAAATATATCACCTTATTTCACAATCCAGATGCTGCAAGACTGAAGACACTGGAAATGTGTAGCGTTAAAGAGCCCAGTGACAGTATTTCAGCTTTATTGCACTTTACCATTGCATGTCTATTGGGCCCCTTTGGTCAGGAGATGGGTGTGTCCCATGTTGTAAAAATGGTAGAGACACAGCATGAGGGCATTACGATTACGACCTTGCCGAATGTCAGAAAGTATAATTGATCAATAAATATATTTAAGTGGCAATTAGTGACTTTATAGATAGAAATATCTTTAATGGCACATTTCAGACTCAATATAAGAGCAAGTTAGTACTTAAATATTGTTTTCCAAATGACTGCATAAAAATACATTATAGATCTAGTCTTTCTCTATCCATTTGCTTTTATTTTACAACCTATAGGTCATCAGATGACCATAAACTGCTTAACCCACAGAAAACCTACTTTTGGGAACCAAGTGAATTGCTGATGACCTTAACATATTTCCCAAAACAGCCACAAAAAACATACAGAACTTAGTTCGCAAAAATTCATCTAGTTCTCTAACTGACAAAAACAGTCATTTGGCGCTGGTTCTTTTCATTTAGAACAATTATTTTTGTAGGAAATCACCTGACATTTTACAGAAGTGAGATTCTTTCAGTTTCAAATTTATGGGACAGCTGCCAGGCATTTACATTTGTCTGGCTTTTGTCATGATCAGAATGAATGATAAGATATATTTGAATATATTGCTTTTATATTTCAATTTCATTACAGATATTCAGATATCTGAAAAGGGAAGCAGAAGAAGGTACAGAGGAGGATCAGGAGCTTGCTCAAAAAAAAACTGAAATTAAGGGTCCAAGCAGAAATAAAATGACAAAGGCAGTTATCAGAAAAACAAACCATGAAACAAACAAGGAAACCTTGAAAAAGAAAAGAGGACAGAGAGGACGGAGAAACCCTGCTAAGGGTTTGATTGATGCTGAAGGGAACTGACCTCGGCCCAGGAAGTGGAGGAGAAGGGCCTGGGCCAGCATCATTTGGCCCGCCCTTAAAGTACAGCCCCAGCCGCAGTCCGAGGTGAGTCCGGAGCCTCGGAGGGCGGGGAACTCCTCCCTATAGGTCAGCCACACGCGGGACGCAAAATCCCGCCGAAAGGCTTCCACATTCCCAGCCACCAGTTCATAATCTGAAGGTGCAGTGCTGGAGCTCTCCAAAGGGTCGTCAATGTCTGCAGGATCATCTGGAAGAACAAAGCACACCACCCAAAACATCACAGTGGGACCTCAACAGTACAGGGACGTGCAGGGTGGATATTTAAATGCCTGCACACCGGAGTTTAGCCACTGACAAAAAATAATAATGATCATTTACACAAAACAAATGTGTGAGTTTACCTTCAGCCTTAAAATGATAGCATTTTCCCAGGAGGAAGACTGGAGAATTTCGGCTAAAATACGTCTTTGATTTCAGCACCCAGCCTATATTGTCAAGCAAAACACAGGTTAAACAACTTTTCAAGAACCCCATACCTATGACATGGGGATTTTTTCCCCATAAAAATAACTTTGGTTAAATCCGTGGAGATGAATTGGTATGACAGGCATTGTCAGAGTAGCAAGGACAAATCAACATTTCGATGGTTATCAAGTCTTATTACAGCAGATGATAGCAAGGCATCCGTCACATGAGCCCTAACGCTCGGAGCCCTTCATCCTAAATCTCCGCATCTGCGCCACACCAACGAGATAAAAGACTGAGATGTGAGCGCTTGTTTCATGCCTCAGCGGCTCCACGGCGTCGCCACATGGCCTTCGCCTGCACTTACTGTATTTCACATTGTTCCAGGCCGACATCAATCTCGTCTTCAGTTTATCTACCTCGTCTTTATCTTTGTTTTCCATCGTGAGCGCCAAGGAACGGAACCCATTCCAGCTCTGGGTGACTGCAACCACTCTGTGAACTAACTGGTGATAATGAACAGGGTATGTTAAATAACGGCAACGGTGATTAAATAAAATATGACGCCTTGCGCTGACATTAAAAGTTCAAAATATTAATTCACCACCTTTACTGCAGGTTCTGGACCCCAGGTTTGCTGGGGTGGTCGAGGGTGCCAATCTGCTATTAACTTACTCAGGTTAATGTCACTGCTTGTAAATGTTACACTGTGTGATGAGTTTATATATTTATTATTTTCTGTGGCGCACAGTCGCTTGATTACGTCGCGTGAGGCTTCGCTTTATGTAGCGAATTAGCATAGCATGCTAACGGGCTACTTTTATCACACCCATTTCTGGTAGAGGTAGCAGCTCTGGCTCATTACCGTTAACCTCGACTGGTGTACGAACAAAGCTTTACCAACAAAAACGAGGGGAAAGGACCGGTGGCCAACACCGCGTTACCTGTTCGGCCACGGATAGCCGGTCTGCTAACCAGTCGCCGTGGAAATGTTTACAATTTAGAGGAAGCGCGGCGATGGGTGACGCTGCTTACGTCATGACGCACGGAAGCGTGATCTGTGGGATTGTCAACATCGCGCAACGACTGCGCGCTTCTGCTTCTGTAAGGATGTATTAGTTTCAAAATTTTCCAGTGTCCAGAAATGGTACGTCATTATTCTTATTATTAAAGAATGGTTATGTTTTTATGTGCTGAATATAATGCTTTTATTGTCGTTGCAAAAAGTAGATACAACGAAATTAACATGCGGTAAAATATTAAAATTTAGTCAATTTCTAGGGCAGGTGACAAAGAAAAATTGTAAGCTGTGGGAACAGAAATAGATCTTTACTGTCTATCCTTTTCCATCAGCAACACACCAGTCCATCACAGGACAAGTACACGCTTTGAGCAATTAACCTGCTCTGCAATTTAACATGGGGGGAGCACAATTAAGGTACCCCGAGGCAATTCGTGTAACATCATATGCAAACTGCACAAAAAACAGCGAAGGTGTGCAAATGAGCCACTGTGCTGCCGGTCTTTACTTAGATATACAGTATGTGTCTTCGGAACTACAAATGAAACCAATATTCAGTATTCAATATTTACATACATGCTATTGCTCTGTTACGGTGATATTTAATGGTGATAATGCTCCTTTTCATTAGGATAAGGAATTGAAAGATGGATGGAACCTTTTAACGTGTTGTTTCAGTTTAGTTATGACTGGATTATGAATCTCAAGTTTAAAATGATTGGGAAGTTTTAAAAATCGATTATCGATATATATATACCTGTATCTAGCATTACATCACTATTCCTTTGAATGAAAGTGTGAATCGTATTATAATTTCAGTCATCATTATTAAAATACGGCAAAACAACAACTCAGTGTCGTATGAACATGGGTGTTGGCAGAATAATGAAAATTATTCATTTTATATGAAAGTAAACGATCGGTCTCAAGAAAAGAAAATCACTTGCTCATGGACAGGAAAGCGCAATAAACGGGCCCTCAGGAAACTATGCTGCTGAATAAAGACTGTCGGCGGCACGCACTTCACAGCTTATTATCCGGCACAATTGTTTCCTAACTGCTCAGGATATGAGTCATGTTGCACTAGGGCCAAAAAAATCACTGCATTATCCATCCCCAGAAGACAAGAGTTTCACTTTAGACGCCGAAAAAAACTAGCTTTTCAAAAAACACTTTTTCACACTTATGACTTTACGACAGAATCCTCCTGCACTTTCCGATAAATCGCTGGAAACCAAGAACATCCTTAAGTTTTGTAAATCTTTGAATTTGTTGCTCGATTCACTTCTCATTCGTCTTTAATTTTACGCAATAGAATGCGTGAGACGGTTTTTCAGTGCGCGTTTTGTTTGGAGTTTACGGTAGTGATCCCAGTCTCTTTTTTTTTTTCCTTCGGCAGTAGCAGAGGTCTGGAGAACCAGGGATTTCAAGCAATAAGCGGCTACAGCCATGGCTGAGCGCCGCGCCTTCGCCCAGAAAATCAGCAGGTAAGGCGGCTTTGGGGCTTTCTAACGCCAGGGATCGCGCTGCCGTGCGTTCCTTAACCTCCGATTTACTACGGCTGTTCGATAGAAATGCTTCGGAGCTGCCCAATTACACCTTATACATTCCCAAATAAGGCCTAGCTGAAAAGATGCCCCGGTGACCCGCCCAGTGTCCCGAACACATATCAATATTTTTCTCTGTCGCATCAATGTATCCGTCGCCTTTTAACGTAGCGAGTCGCGGAAACAATGTTTGCCCAGACGGTGATATAAGCAGGTTTTCTACGGCGTGAATGCGCGGTATAATGAAGTGCCGTTTGATAAGTCTGTAATGGGGAGGGGGGCAGGACGCGTAGCACGGTCAGTGGGTGCCATACTGACACAGTCGCCCCCCCCGTCCCACATGTCATATCCCCAGAATCAGGGTGGCCAACGTGTCACCCCAAACTCTCACCTCTGCTGGAAAGGCGAAAATGAAGGGACCGCGGTAATAGCGGGGGTGCCTCACATCAGCACTGGGGGTGAACAAAGGATCCCGGTGGGTAGGAGAAGTGCCGACAGTAACCTGCCGGAGCAGTAATAACTGCAGAGGAATTAAAATAAATGTCACTCGCTGGGTGCTGACTTGGTCATTTAGTGAATCAGTTAAAGCAAACACCGGTTTTGTTTTATTCGTTTTTTTCCCAGGGCATACAAAATGGCTTGCCAGTGTTACTTTATCTGCTCTACATAACAGGCTTGGTGAAGTTGCGTTGCTGGGGCAATCCGCTTTGCCAGCGGGCTGTGAAGAGCTGATAACCCGGGAGCTCTGTCCCGACACGTCGCTGCCCCGCTGCTGCGTTTTATTTACTGCTCTAAATCGGCAATTTGCGCCTGTCTTCCAGTGCCATGGTAAAGTAGCAAGACTCATGCAGGAATACGGGTATTTATGGGATGTTTATTCAGCGTGGCACGGTGCGATTCTTGTCTTTTTTTCCCAGAAACGTGTTTTCTGGCGTCTGCAACACGACCGTTTATGTGAGTGTTTCGGGAACTCGTGCGTTCAGCGTTACTTCGTTTACTTCACATATTGCATTTAGTTGTTGTTGGAGATGCATTTTGCTCGTTTTATAAAAATGTAGTTAAAAACTCTTCTTCTCGCGTTTCCCCCCTATAATAACGATGGGGGGGTCAGACCTCCATGCTCACCGAAACTCGGAAGGTTACTAATTATCTCCGCTATGACAAGCCAGAGGCGGCGACGCTTGTGCTGATATTCCTTCTAAATATAAAGGCATTTGGTCAGAAAAAAGTCATATGACAAATGACCGGTTTCTATGGTCTTTGAACTTTTTAGTACAACAAGCACATGTTTTGTATATTATTTTTAAAACGTCTTGGATTGAAGCCTAATGTCTTGGACTGATTTAGGCATGGTTTTGGATGTAAGCCACATTTACTATATATATTGCATCATTCTGGGTTAGGAGCACGTTTAATTTGTTTCAAATGTCTGTATGGGGGACTTAAATGCTGAAGTATCTTCAGATCTTTTGTGTTCTGTTTAAAAATAGTCTTTGCTTTGTCTATAGTGAAAACATCTACCCTGTTCTTTCTCTAGTTGTAGAGAATGTCGGTAAAATCTAGTGATTTTAAAATGCGTTTAAGTGACCGTCTTACCTTTGGGCTGCATTCTTAGCTATATATGTGATATTATAATTACACAGCTGGAAAGTGATTAGCTGCTTAGAATAACCTTTAAATAATAAACACTTATTTAAAGTAAGGTTATACCCAGACTGTTTGTAGAAATTAAATGCGTCACGCTATTGAAATTCTTAAATGGGCCGTGTTTGCTGGGGTCATTCAGGGATCCGTCACACGCCCTTTCGGACGGAGAGGGTCTGTCTTCACGCTGTGCTCAGGGTTCCATCGGTGACCATCGCAGACGCCTTTGACTCTGCCATCCGTCTGAGGGCGACCATGTGGACGCTATGAGGATAATGGGGAAAAAGCTTCGAGTTCAGCTGGTCAGCCTGTTTGCAGTAGTTTGTCAGGAACACTGCACTCCCAGTTTGGATGCTTATATTTTGACTCATTTCCATACCATCTGCAGAGGCGCTCTACAGCGGAGGAAGTTAATGATTGTCAGGGCCTCTGAGGGACAGAGACCCTACAATACTGGAGCATAATTGGATTAGTCTAGTTTGGGGGGGGGGGGGGGGGT
>JAODJW010000033.1:17242149-17272102 GCA_026777045.1 Hyperopisus bebe
GATAATAGCATCTGCTAAATGTAACATGAATGTTTCTGTGTTATGTTTTAAATCGGACCGTCACAACCTCTCACACCCTGAATCTCACTCACTGCCGTGTCTAATATGCAAACCTATCCTAACCTTTTCCCGTTTCTTTCACTGGAATTGGCCCTGCCCACTTCTCTCATCGCCCATTTCTCTCATCGCCTGTTTGCTTGCTTCCTCTGCTGTTCTGGCAAGAGATCTACAGTCATCAAACCAGCCTGAAATAAACTATCTATCTTGGGCACAGCTGTGTCTGATCACCCTGCTCTGCCCTGTCGGGACCTTCTCCTCGAGTGTTGAGTCTCATGCACCTGTTGGAGTGGATGGAGGGCGTATCTGGCATTTAGTGGACGTGGGGTCGATCCACTCGAATGTTCATTTTATAATGAGTGTGTCTCTTTAAATTGTTTAATGCAGATGTTTCTCTGACATTGACTACTATGTACTGGACACGATTCTTTCTCATGCTAAGCACTGTTCTGTTCATACTTATGTGGTGGAGAAGGGTATTTTAACTACAAGAAGCAAGCCATTGTGATCTAACATCCATGCATTTTTCCGTTTTCTGGCTCTGGGTCCGAGGAACGCTCTTCACGCATTGGACACCAGGGTGCAGTAGTTCAACCAACCAGCCTGGTTTTTAAACCCTCGAAACTTGTGTCATTAGCTGTCACTCTAGTGCTTCTGCTGGTCACCAGGAGTGTTTCACAAGGTACAGAAAAAAAATGAGCAGTCCCAAGTCCTATGCGTTGCTATGCCTTTCTGGTCCTCAACACTGTGGGGGGGTGACTCTCGTTCTGTTTTTAGACTCGATAAATGCTGCTAAATTACTGCTTTGGGTCCACCACCAATCGTCCCAGCATGTGGTTTCGCCAAACCGTCCCCAGTGCCTCGTTCCCCTGGAAACCGCCGGCGGAAAATTCCTCAAGCTGACATCAGAGCGGCGGCTAGCAAGGCGAACCTTTTCAAGTTGGTCTGGAGACGTCCACGGACGTCTGGCTGCAGCTGGGGCAGATTAAAGCGAGCCTGCTTTGCCGCCCACTTTCCCACACTTGGGGGGTATGATGAGCAGCGGGGGGGGCGGCCGTCTCCATCCGGTCAGCCAGGCACATTCCCCCCACGGCCGCCAATGGTGCAGCAGACACAGCCTGCTGTCTGGGCAGCTCGTAGCTTCCTGTGGGATCTAGCTTGGCCCACTTCCTAACCCTGCACATTTAACCCAAAGCAGTGTGTGCAGGCAGTCAGGAGAAACCTTGGGCTCTTTTTTTATAGGTCTGTTGCTTTAAATGAAACCTTATTGGTAAGAATTTTTACGTTACTCACTTGTACTCCTATAGGTTTGAGAGCAAAGCTTGGTCAAAGAGCAGGGCCAGGCGTTTATCTGCCCCCCCAGAGCAGTTTTCAGGGTTAATGGCTTTGCACAAAGGCCCACCAGTGATATGATCACTCTGCCAGCCAAGGGATTCAAACCAACAACCTTCTGATAACAGCCATAGACCGCGTGCCTGCAGAGCCAAGTGCCCTGTGTTCTTTCCAATCTCCCCGCCTGATGTGATCGTACCATCTGAACCAGTCAGAGGGAATCTGGTTAAAAACTCCAGCTGGATGAGTAGCAGAGGAATGTCTGTTTCATAAGGGCAAATGCCCCAGACTTGCGTAACTGTGACGCAGTGTCCTCGCGCTCTGTTTCGCGGTGCGTATCCGCTTGCCGTCGCCCTCCCCGGATGGGCTGGCTTTTACTTCAGCGGTGCAGCTTATGCACTTTGCCCTGAAGGCATGAGAGCAATGCCCCTCAGGACCCTGAACCCCATTGATATCGGCTCCAAGGACTCAGCCCCTACCAAGTAACCCCCCCCCCCCCCAATAGGATTGAACCAGCAGCAGCTTTTGGTTTATAAATAAGTCCAAGTCCTAAACCAATAATGTAGAAGTGGTCTGTCAATATAGATCAGCAGGTATAAGACAGCAGTGAGGTGTTAATCAGATGCATAGAAAATGTCTTTTTTTTGTTGCTTTGTTTACTCCATTTCTGCCTGGTTTATGAACAGTTTTAATACTAATGTTAATTTTAATTTTTTTTTCCTGAATTTTATTTCAGGAATCTTCTGTATGTCAAGCCGCAAAGTCTGAACTTTGCCAATCGGCAGGGTTCAGCCCGGAACATCACCGTGAAGGTGCAGTTCATGAATGGGGAGGACGCCAGCAACGCCATGCCGGTATGTTCCGGAAGAACCGGTGCCGAGGGCATTCCGGATTTCCAGAGGCGTTTCTCCAGCTGGGCTGTACCACAGCGCCCCCTGGCTGACCGTACCATTACGCGTTCTCTCTCCAGGTGATCTTTGGGAAATCCAGCTGCTCTGAGTTTGCCAGAGAGGCATACACTGCAGTGGTGTATCATAACCGGTAAGCCCCCCCCCCCCCCTTTCCGTTTCCATGGGAACCCTTTCCTGTGGCAAGTTAGTGACACTGTTTGGTTTCTAAGGATGGATTCACACAATGGGCGTGTGTGGATAATTTCCACCTTCTTTGGTCTGGTTTTTCCTCGCTGGTGTTTCAACATGCTCTGTCGGCTTTGGGGTCCCATCTGTAATCTCTCCAGTGGGACTGAAACTCGAGTACCTTTTATCTCTATGAATGTTTATTTATGGTCGAATATATAATTTCGCTTTGTACTGGTCTTACACTTTGATCAGAAGATTTTAAGTGATGTCTATATTTAGTCACTGAGAGTGTACTTGAGTGCTCTTTGCAAAATTTGAAAATCTGGTTTATATGACGCCATTCAAAGATCACTTCCATAAGACGCCTACTTATTTACCTTTATTGTATATAGCAGACACTTTTGTCAAACGCAACATACAAGTAAGGCAAATAGACATTACAGACATATCTGCAATAAGGAATTTGCTCTGCATAAGTGCGTTTAGGCTGAGCTTAGAATGATTGACCAGGTACAAATGTAAGCTGTATTGGAACAGGAGCTGCACAGCAAGTTCCATCAACGCAAGAACCTAATAAGACAGTTATTTAGCTCATGAGAGTTTTATTTACACAAAAATGTTCAGAATGAAAAATGACTGGTTCAAAGAGAACCAATCAGATTGCAGAGGAGGTGGGTCCAACCAACTCGGACATCTGATTGGTTGTACCAACTTCCTCTGCAATCTGATTGGTTGGACCCACTTCCTCTCCTATGAGCAGTTATTCAGCATTATGAGCATTCAGGGAGTATGGAGTGGAGAGAAATTTACCTAGAGTCGTCCATATTCAATATGCACTTTAGTCACAGCCTGGCAGGAGGGCAGTCCATCGTGTGGCTCACCTCCTCGCTCCTGCGTGCTTTCAGATCCCCCGACTTCCACGACGAGGTGAAGATCAAGCTGCCGGCGTCGCTGACCGACCATCACCACATCCTGTTCACCTTCTACCATGTCAGCTGTCAGCAGAAGCAGAACACACCCCTGGAGACACCAGTGGGATACACGGTATCATGTGACTGCATCCTGATCATGTGACTGCATTGCAAAGTGGCCATTTGTTGCTTCGTAATTTTACCAAAGTGGTATAGCTCGTTGCCCTTTCTGGATGTGTTAGAGTAATGTGCTGGTCTCTTCCTTCTGCTCCTCCAGTGGATCCCGATGCTTCAGAATGGGAGGCTGCGGACGGGACATTTTTGCCTGCCTGTATCCCTGGAGAAACCCCCCCAGTCCTACTCCGTTCTCTCTCCAGATGTGAGTGGGTGCCTCGTATCCGTGTCTGAAACAAGCTATGTTATTGCCCGAATTTTGGGGTTCTCCTCTGTAAAATCCCCCCAATATTTTCCTAACGCCAGAGTTCAAAATATGCCATTAATGATTAAAGCATTAATTCTGTGATTCAGGAACCTGTGTAAATTTCACCTGTAAATTCACTGATATTTGAGGCTTAACTTCCTTATGCTGATTTTGGTCTTGTGGGGAAAACATTACTTACATGGAATTTATTTGTGTTTAGGTTCCTCTTCCTGGAATGAAATGGGTGGATAACCACCGAGGCGTCTTTAATGTGGAAGTGGTGACCGTTTCAACCATCCACACGCAGGTATGTCCCTGTAGGAGCGGTGATACTTGCCGCATAGCATCTTTCAGGCTTGTCAGCACGGCCCTACAAAGGCAAAACGGTAACTGAGAAGAGGGGCTTCAAAGCTTTTTGTCCACCCTTATGCGTAGTAGGTAAATTATAGTGTTTTCTTCAAAACCAAGCATAGCTGAGCTAAGATGTTTTGTCACACAATAAAGCAGAGACTGAGAGACCGAATTTCGGTCATAACACAGATTTGATAGAATATACAGTTAGTGTTTTGCCTTTGTATGGTTGAACTAGTCATGTAATTGTCTTTGTTACAAACTGCATATACTATTTGATTGACAGATCATGTGACTGTTTTTCATCCCCTTGTTAGCCTGCAGGAAGATGTTCTGCACCCTGGTTCTTCCTGTTTGACCTTTGTATGCCCCGTACCTCTCCAGGACCAGTACCTGGATAAGTTCTTTGCGCTGGTCCATGCGCTGGACGAGCACATGTTCCCTGTACGCATCGGCGACATGCGCATCATGGAGAACAACCTGGAGGCGGAGCTTAAGGCCAGCATCGCTGCCCTAAGCTCCTCCCAGCTAGAGCCCGTCGTGCGCTTCCTGCACCTGCTGCTGGACAAACTGGTGCTGCTGGTGGTGCGCCCGCCAGTCATCGCGGGGCAGATAGGTACATCTCTGGCTCTGTGTGTGTGTGTGTGTGTGTGTGTGTTTTAGTAATTATTACATTGTGGGGACCATATCTCCTCACAATGAGATAAAAGCCTGTAACTCTTTAACTTTTGGGGACATTTTTCCGGTTTTATAAAAATCTGTAACTGTAGTCAAAAAAGTAACATTCCCTGTAGTCTTGTATTTTGTTTGGTCACTTAAGGCTAGGGCTGGGTAGGGTTTAAGGTTGTCATTGTTGGGATTAGGGTTTTTCCCATTAAAATGATCAGATGGTCCCTCCCCAGAAAATATAAAAATATAAACCTGTGTGTGTGTGTGTGTGTGTGTGTACAGGCGAGATGCATACATCTCCACCTTTGTGTGGTCTTCGGAATCATATGCTGGCTCAGTAATTCCGCGAATCGTCAAACGCCAACATGGCTGCAAATCGCCTTTGTAGCTCTTTCCCGGTGTGACTCGCGCCTGTCTGCTCCCAGTGAACCTCGGCCAGGTTTCCTTTGAGGCCATGGCCTCCATCGTGAACCGCCTGCACAAGTACCTTGATGCCCAGGACCAGCATGGCCGCAACAGCCTGCTCTCCTCCTACATCCACTACGTCTTCCGGCTGCCCAACATGGACCCCAACTCGCCCTCGCCAGGTGCCCGACCGCACCCCAGTAAAACCTCATAAATGGCAGTGGTGTAATCCTGCACACCACCCTATGCCAAAGGGTGTCCATTTCCATCACCCGGTCAGTCCACAGAGTCCCTAAAATCCATACTGAAATGTCTGTCCTGCTCTGATCTTGTGGGCCACACTTCACCAGGTCACGCACAGCCTGTGATCTCTCATTTTCCACCATGACAACAAACCCGCATGTCTGACCACGTCCTGACCACATCCTGACCGTGTTGGTATGGCGTTAATGGCCATGCTTGTGATGCTTCTGATAACATCTAGCCCTTGCGCTGTCGCGTACAGCATGTCGGTACGTCTGTGATGGAGGCCTCCACGTTAACACCCTGTATCTCTGTCCCCAGGACCAGGGGGGCTGGGGGGGTCAGTCCACTACGCCACGATGGCGCGGTCAGCGGTCAGACCTGCCAGCCTCAACCTCAACCGCTCACGCAGCCTGAGCAACAGCAACCCGGACATTTCTGGAACGCCGACCTCTCCGGATGATGAAGTTCGCTCCATAATTGGGAGTAAGGTAAGGAATGTTCATTGGTTTTTTTTAATGACCTGTACAACTTTCCCAAAGATTCAATGCTCAGCATAACGTGATATATCTGATTTTGAAGCACCTAAATTTGATCTTTACAGATTTAATACATTTTTTAGACAAATGTTCAAGATGAGAGAGATTTTCTGTGTACATATCTGCAAGGAACTGTGCGGAAGTTTATGCATCAGATCCGTGTGATATTACATTCATGTGAACCTGGGAGCTGAAGCAAAGAACAGCAGGTAGCGTAGCGTAGCATTCTCAGTAACACTGGCACAAGCCAGTCTGATCGCCTTCCAACCATGACAACATAGTTATCAGCTAGCGGAAGCATTGGCTAATTTATGAATGGTTAGCATGGCTCGCCGAATTTATTTGCTTTATTTCCTAACATTAACATAAAATGTAACTAAGGCTATGTTTATACCTTGGGGTAAAGACTCAATTCCAATTTGTTTTCCATATCAGGTATTTCATGCAGATTGTTGGCCAACCCTAAGCCACAGTCTATTTTGGCAGTTTAATAGGTTGATTTTGAAAGCCTGGGCTAGAACATATAAGGTAATGAGGTTGCGAAATTTTGGGTTTTGTTTCTTTCTCATCTTGGAGATCTTCTAAATATTGGAATTGGGTCTATATAAACCTGGCCTTGGACTGCAGGAGATGGACATTTCTGCATTGGTCCCTGTTCGTTAAACATGTAACTTAAAGGAATGTAAGGTAGACTGGAAAGTGTGTAGGAGCTTAGCCTACTGGACCAGAATTTGGAACCTCAAAAGCCCTTTTGTAACCCTGAAGGTCTTCATCTCTCCTGGTATCTTCTAGAACCCTATCTGGTCAAATGAATGTTTTTTCATTTCCTGTGCTGCTGGATTTTTCTTCTGTTGACTTAAATCATACAGTAATTATTGTCTCTGAGCATTGCTCTGTTCCCCCTGAAGTGGGCTCTTTCCAGCTTTACACATGCAGTCTCCATTTCGATGCTTTATGGCTTGAATGAGGGGGAGGTCCCTTTCCTTGCCTTCGTTTGTGAAGACTAACTCTGGCCTCCTATCAGCGATTATGACCTTTAACCTCTTGCTGTTCCCTTACCTGTGCTACGCTTGCCTGCCCTCCTCCCCCCCTTCACAGGGCTTAGACCGCTCCAACTCCTGGGTAAACACAGTGGGGTGCAAGGGCGCCCCCTGGGGATCCAGCCGTGGCTCTGCCTCCGACTCCTCGCAGGTGGTTCATTCCCAAAGTCATATCACCACCACCAGCATTGCCCGGCACCCTCCCGCTCTCTCACCACCAGACCCGAGGGGCCCTTTTGACCCCTTAACCGCCTTCCGGTTGAGAATTTCCTATCTCTGTTACATCGAGTGTCCCAGAAGGCCGTTTGGTCCAGGCTGTTTTCACGTTCCGCAGAATGATGCAGCCTACCTGTGTCATTCTTGACGGTCCCCTCTCAATTTGTGGAGCAGACGCCTCACGACGAGGTTACAGTGAGGGTGGTGTGGGGTTCTGGGTGTGGCTTGGGCAGCTACACCAGCCTGGTGGCCCTCCAGAACTAACAGTTGTAGTTCTTCATGCTCACCAGACTCAAGCTTCCTGCAGAGAAACAGGAAGTGAGTCCGTGAGCATTCCCAACCTCCATCTTCCCCCTCCACCCATGCACATACCCCACGGCTAAGCCTGGCCTCTCATTCCGAGTCGGCGGTTCAGAGGTTAACACATCCTACCCTCCTGTGTTCTCATACCACCCTTGCCACCCTTCTTAAAAAAACCTTTCTCCTTCAAACTCACGCATGGATTCCTGTATTCGTGCCTCTCGCTGTTTGGGTCGTGCATGTCGGGGATTCTGCATGTGTACCCCCCACCCTATCGCTCACACCCATGTTCCGGGCATGCTCTCTGTCATGCTTGGCCGTGCCCCGTGTCTGTGACGCTGCGTGTGCTTGGCGACGCGTCTGCTCTGTGTTGGACCTGTGGCCGTGTCTCTAGTCGTCTGTGGTCTTTGAGCCAGCGGGTCTAACTGGTGTGGTTAAAGCTCAGGTATCCCTCTCCCTTAATCTCCTTCGCACTCCGTCGGATCTGTGCGTCTTACGTTTTTGCCCTGTTGCATTTTGACGCTTCACCCCGTTCAGTGTGTCCTCAAGCATCCTGCAGTGATCGGATGCTGCGGAACTTTCTGACTATTTGTGGATTGGAGGCCTTGTCGTGTCACTTTTTTGTTGTTGTTGTTGTTGTTGTTGTACAGGAAATGTTTGGTTTAGGGCTGATGTTCCTGGTCTGTGGTTACAGCCACGCCTGTTCACTAGTGAAAACACGAGTGGCTCTTTAGGTTTCCGTTTTTATTGCAGTGTGGTTCATCCAGATATTTGGTGCTGCATGTGGGCATGCATGTGATTGCTGTAACAGTAGTAATGTATTTGTGTTTTTTGAATGGTTGCATTTTGAGTCCTCGACCCTGCCCAGCTCAGACATTTGGCAGCCGCACAAATGGGTTAAGATATCGCTTTTAATCAGCCACGTACCAGTTTGTGCTGTTTTAACAAGATAGACAAAATGTTTGAAGTCACTTCTGAGTACTGGGGTTACAATTAGGAATAGTTAACTCAAACCACAGTTTAGTTAATGGAACATTAAAGACAGATGTGCAAGTGTATGTGTGTTTGTTTGGCCAAAGGCACTTTTGAGGGTCTGTGTCTGTGTGTTTTGCCATGGGTACAGTTGCTGGGTTTTTCTGTGTTTGGTCACTGACAGTGACACTGTGTGTCTGTGTGTTTCGCCAAGGGCATTTGCTGTGTATGTGTGTTTGGTCGCAGGCAGTTGTGGTGCGTGTGTTTGGCCGATTGCAGTGTGTTTGACCAGTCTCAGTATGTCTGTGTGAGTTTGGATGGGAGGTTGTGTATATCTGGCAGATTGTGTCTGACACGGGCTCCGGTTTCCTCTCTAATCTGTTGCCCTTCATCCATCTCCACCCATAGGCCATGGAGCGCGGTGGCAATCGCATGTCATCGCACGCTGAGACCGCCAGTTTCTTGCAAACATTAACTGGACGTTTGCCGACCAAAAAGGTAGAACACCAGAGCGGGGCGGGCTGGTCAGCCGGCCTCCCTATGCCACGCCCCTCTGTCCTCATGCCCGCATCTATCTGTGTCATACATGTGCCTGGTGGTTCTGACCACCTGACCAGGTGTCCAGTAAATCCAGTAAACATGAAGCCTTTTTGAATGTGTTTAGGAAATGCGAAATTTGAGGTCTGGGCCAAATTGTCCAGGAGTCACTAAAGGCTTTGTTCGGATGAAGGTGCGGTTCCTCTAGGACTTTAACACTCTGGTTTTAATGAATCCTCCCCTTTCAGTACTTGGTTCGACGTTTTGAGACTCTGCAGCCAGTGGATTGTGACCTCCTCATGTAAATCCACCCTTCTCACTTATGTAGGGATAAGTAAGAATATGTGAAATGACTGATTCTTTTTTCCCCAGGAAGTGTTGATATCACATGGTATTGGAGAGGTAGGTGACTTGCCGCTGTTGCACTGTTGCTCTTCATGTCATATGTATCCATTACCAGCTATTCCATGAAGAGCTGGCCCTGCAGTGGGTGGTGAGCAGCGGAAGTGTCCGGGAAGGTGCCTTGCAGCAAGCCTGGTTCTTTTTTGAGCTTATGGTAGGACTGGGAAAACAATGCCCTTGTTCCTAATGTCCTCTTTCTTCATGAGCCATTGGCTTCCTCCAACTGCTTCCCCCTCCTATATTCATAGGTCAAGAGTATCATCCACCACCTGTACTTCTCTGACCGGCTGGAATCCCCACGGAAGAACCGGTTCCCCGAGCGATTCATGGATGACATCGCGGCCTTGGTTAGCACCATTGCAGGTGACATCGTTTCCAGGTTCCAAAAGGTGAGCGGGGTGGGTTACAGCAGGACTTCATTTTTGGAGATGGCTCGTATGTTTGTGATGTGACCTTTGACCTCATCTCTCTTTAGGACCTGGAGCTGGTAGAGCGATTGAACAACAGTTTAGCGTTCTTCCTCAATGACCTTCTTTCAGTCATGGATAGGGGCTTTGTGTTCTGCCTCATCAAGACCTACTGGAAGCAGGTAAGAGAGGATCAAAGGGTCTCCTTGAAACCTTCAGCATAAGAGGTGTCCTTCTTTGCATGTTTTCTGACCATTTGCACCATTACCCACAGGTCTCCATGAAGCTATATGCCCTACAAAACCCTACGCTGGAGTCCCTCCGGCTGGACTTCTTGCGGATTGTTAGTAGTCATGAGCACTATGTGACGCTCAACTTGCCCTGCAGCCTCCTCACACCTCCTGCCTCGCCATCCCCCTCCGTCTCCTCCGCCACATCACAGGTGGGGTGCCTCTTGCCGGACGTACCCGTCGTATCAAATCCATGTGATGTCTGACCCGTGGAGCATTGCTCCTATAGTGCGTCTGATGGGTTCATGCTGTTACTCTCAAGCATTCTTGAGCTTGTTTGAGTTTGCGTGGTGTTCTTTGTGTTTGCAGAGCTCTGGGTTCTCCACACATGTCCAGGACCAGAAGATCGCCAATATGTTTGAGCTGTCCGTGCCATTTCGGGAACAACACTATCTCGCGGGGCTGGTACTCTCCGAGCTGGCAGTCATTCTTGACCCAGAAGCAGATGGGTCAGTACACTGGCGTGTGTCCATGTCAACCATCTGTTTGCTCACCCATGCATCCATCCAGGATGATACTCATTCCTACTCCAAACCAGCTCTGTGTTTATATATATTTCTTAATTGTTTCTGCCCAGTGATCTCTCCGGTGTTACCAGTTGGACTGCTTTTGTTTGGGGGCTCTTTAGACCCTAATCTCTGTCTCTGACCCTGTGTCCTGCTATTATTGTGTAGGATGTTTGGTTTGCACAAGAAGGTCATCAGTGTGGTGCACAACCTGTTGTCCAGCCACGACTCAGACCCCCGGTACGCAGATGCTGAAGTCAAGGCTCGGGTGGCCATGCTTTATCTGCCACTCATAGGCATTGTCATGGAAACCTTGCCCCAGCTTCACGACTTCACGGGTAATTCTCTCTTTCACCGAAGAAATACTTTTGCTTGCAGTAAACAGTTTGGCATGGCCTGCTGGCAGCAGTGAACTGTAGTAGTACTCACTCGGGCTGTTTACCTTTTTTAGAGTCTCACAACCAATGGGGGCGTCCCGGCCCCGCTGGGGTCGATGACCATGAGGCTGAGGCGAACAGCATGATCAGCCAAACTGTGGCTATGGCCATCGCGGGGACGCCGGTGCCCCAGATGTCTCGGCCCAGCAGCTTTCTACTGAACCCGCAGGTAATGGCTGACACTGTAGCTTCGTCTCATTAGCTTCCCGATGATCAAATCTGCTATTTTTCATATTTTACTTCCATTTCACTCTTTTTGTGTCTGTCTTCAATTGACTGCTGCTCATCCGTCATGATGGCTAGTCACCCATGTCTGTGTAGACTACTGTGGAAGTCCGAGATGTACTCCAGCATTGTGCACCTCGTGAAAAGTAACCTCCACCCACCCTTATCCCCAGAACACTCGTCAGCATGGCTCTTTCTCTGCCGAGTCCAGCCGTAGCCTGCTCATCTGCCTGCTTTGGGTCCTCAAGAACGCCGATGAGATGGTCCTGCAGAAGTGGTTCACAGACCTATCTGTCTCGCAGCTCAACCGACTCCTGGACTTGCTCTACCTCTGCGTCTCCTGTTTTGAGTACAAGGTAGGCCCCCATGCTCTGCGACTCCAGGCCACAGGCAAGCTGCGGAGCTACCCACACATCATTAATCATGAATGGGTATCCTACCACGTAGGGGAAGAAAGCCTTTGAAAGGATGAACAGCCTGACCTTCAAGAAGTCCAAAGACATGAAGGCTAAGCTGGAGGAGGCCATCCTGGGCAGCATCGGGGCCCGGCAAGAGATGGTCCGACGTAGCCGGGGGCAACTTGGTGGGTACCGCGTGGGATGGGATACGAGCTTGGTAGACCCAATTCCACAGTGCATGTGTTTGGGTTTGCTAGGCCTCCAATGGCCTGTCTGTTATCGTACAGAGAGGAGTCCCTCTGGAAGTGCCTTTGGGAGCCAGGAGAACCTGCGCTGGAGGAAGGACATGACCCATTGGCGGCAGAACAGCGAGAAGATGGACAAGTACGGTTCTCTTACTTTTCCCGCTGGCAAACACGGCACAAGGGCTACTTTTGTGACTATTTTTTTCCTCCTGGTTACGCAAGACCACGCTGTTGACTTCCTCAGTTAAATAGTAACCTGGCAGGTCATGCACAATGTCTGGGACATCACTTCAGTGTTTCAACACTCCTGTATTCAGTGTATTCAGTCTGATTCCTCACTGAAACTGTTGGGGCGACCTGCGATGAAGACGTTGCGGGCTCATATCTTAATATGCGGGGCCCTAAGACCCTTTGAGACTTACTAAAGGCTGGCCATACTGCCTTTACACCATTCTTATGATGAATGCTGTCACTCTTGCTGCATCTGCACAAAGCATGCCAGGTCAATAGCTGTGAAGGTCACCTTGTCTTTCCCTTTGTCAGTTTGATGGAATGCAGTCTTAATTAGTGCGTCTTATTCTATAAAGCTTTGGCATTACGTTTCTGTCACCCCAGCTAATTTTTGTTCCCCCGACTCTGCCAGACTTTCAGAAATGGCAGTATTTCATACTCAAAGATCACCGAAGAGTTAAATGAGCTGTTGATCCTTTTTTGATATCTTGGCTACATCGTCTTGGTTCTAAACTCCACATCAGGATATGTGTGCACAACCCTTCATATAGGCAGTGATCTCACCTCTTTTGAGGCGTGGAATGGTCTGTGGGACCTGAGGGCTTGCACTCTGGGACCTTCCAGCCTCATTGATCTTGGTGGTCCTCTCTGATGATTAAAGTTGTGGCACTGAATCACCCGCCTGTTCTGTATTGGCATCCAGTGCTATTCCTCCTCTGTCCATCATCAGCCATCTGGGTTTTCATTGGGTGTTGGTGCAGGTGGGCGGGAGATGGGCGGGGTCCTCTGCTGCTGTTGCAGGTGATGTACGGTACACGCGTGTGCATTGACTCCCTTCCTTCGTGTGTTTCCTCGTGTGCTGTGTGTTTTAGGAGCCAGAAAGCGGTCAGGTACTGTAAACCCAAAGTGTGCTGCTTCTGTTCACCGCCTGCTTCCCCTTCATTAATGGTGCTTTGGTTGTTTTTATTTCCTTTTAGTTTAACGCTGTGCATTTAACCAATTTTTAAAAAATGGCGCCTGCTTTTTTTGGGTGGGGGTGGGGGGGTCCTTTGGTAACCCTTCTTGTGTTGTGGTGAGTTGTGCTTCTGTCCGGGTCTGATAGTGTTAAGACAGTAACAGTTAATCTACCGTACACCGTGAACAAGCTGAGTGACAGTCTTGTTCATGGCTGCCTTCTGACTCGATGCCATATAACTGTGTAAAGTGGTCGCGGACCTTGCGTTACGGGTCAAAGCAAGCGTCAGGCTGGTTTCGCCGAATGCACGTGGCCCTGATTTGGCGTGGTCAGAGCATGGCCTCTGGGGAATCCCATCTCCCTTTTTGGGTGGTTCCAGAATCCTGGGCTGGTTCTGTCTTTCCTGCCCCCTGTTAAACATTAAGTCCTTCTGTGGGGTGCGTGCATGACCAAGGGGGTGTCCAAAGCAGGCATGTGGCAGTCATTTTTGTTTGTTTGTGTCCCCACCCACCCTTCTCTCTGGCCAATACCTCCTACCACCACCCCCCCCCCCCCCACATTTCTTAACTACAGGTGGATGGGGTGCCTGATACGGGGCCTCCTGTGAATTGTGCTGCGTAGGTTTAAGGACTGCCCGTTACTCTGGGGGGGGGGACCAATCTAGGACCCCCTGCTAGCTAGCAGTGTAGTGCGCTAATCTGAGCGCTTCAAGCAGTTTGAGCCCCCTCCACCCAAATCCCGCATTAAGGCAGCGTGGCCCTCTCAGTGCATCCTGCTGCCACGCTGACTATTACTCTCTCTGTGGCAGAACCAGGGCGGAGCTGGAGCACGAGGCCCTGATTGATGGCAATCTGGCAACCGAGGCCAATTTGATCATTCTGGACACTCTAGAGATCATCGTGCAGGTATGATCCGGGAGGAAGCCACAGAAGGTGGTGATTTCCCCAGGACATGCAGAAAATAATCATCACTTAATTATTGCTACATTTTGCCAAGGTTAAGCGTGACCCTGTTTGAATGTTTGCCTGTTTGCTTCCAGCTACAAGTGGTCGAGAACTTACTTTGTCAAATATTTGTCAAGTGCAGCCTGGTTATGATGGGGTTACGTTCCGAAAAACCTGTCATAAGGCGAGAACATCATAAGGCAAAATGCATTTTAATACAGCACACCTAACCTAACAAACATCACAGCCTAGCCTAACCTACCTTAAACATGCTTAGAACACTTACATTAGCCTGCAGCTGGGCAAAATTAACACAAAGCCTATTTTATAATAAAACATTGAATATCTCATGTAATTTTTTCAAAACTGTACTGAACGTGATGAACAGAATGGAATTGGAATACCCATCGTAAGTTGAAATATTGTAACATGGACCATCGTAACACAGGGGGCGTCTGTAGTACCACACTGACAAGCTAGACTGCTCAAATTCTCCTGTATAACAGCATAATAGTCAGAGATATTGCAGGATTGTGCATTTTAGAATGTTAACAGTCTGACAGGGATTGTGCTGGACACTAGGTGTCTATGGTCTGCCATTTCGACAGCAGCTGTTGTGCATCTGCTTGCCTGCTGTACTTTCCTGTAGACTGTGTCAGTCACCGAGTCAAAGGAGAGCATTCTGGGAGGGGTCCTGAAGGTCCTCCTGCACAGTATGGCATGCAACCAGAGCGCCCTCTACCTGCAGCACTGCTTCGCCACACAAAGGGCCCTCGTCTCCAAGGTGACCACATAGCGTCCCTCTTGTTCCTTGTTTTTTGTCCTGCCGTGAAACAGTTTTTTCCGTATTTTGTCGTTTTTGGTGCATTTCATTTTTCATTTCGGCTTGAATGTTTTGCTTGTTCCTTTTCCATCCCGATTTCGTATTCGTGTGCCGAGGATTTCTTGAAGGCCAGGTCGGAGGTGGTGATGTTAGATCTGGTTGAGGTTCATTGACACCGTGAAAACCTGACCTGTGGGTGTGGCGCTGATTTGGTCCATCGCTCTGTCTTTGTCCATTTGCCGGCGTGCCTGGCAGTTCCCAGAGTTGCTGTTTGAGGAGGAGACGGAGCAGTGTGCCGATCTCTGCCTGAGGCTCCTGAGGAACTGCAGCAGCAGCATCGGCACCATACGCGCTCACGCCAGTGCCTCCCTCTACCTGCTCATGAGGCAGAACTTTGAGATTGGAAATGTGAGTCCAGCTCCATCGCAGTAAAAGATGACTCTGTCCCGACCTTGAGGGTCAGGGTGTTGAACAATGGAGTAGTCCTTATTATCGGTATTACCTCAGCACCTTTAAAGGAAACCTCATCTCCCCTCGTCAATCGTTCCTTTGTAGAACTTCGCAAGGGTGAAGATGCAGGTGACCATGTCCCTATCTTCACTGGTGGGGACCTCCCAAAATTTCAACGAAGAATTTCTTCGGCGTTCCCTAAAGACCATTCTTACCTATGCAGAAGAAGATCTGGAACTGAGGGAGACCACATTTCCTGATCAGGTTTGAATATTTTGTTACATTTTCTTCTTTTTACCTGGCATGTACAATTGGACTCTTCTGTTCAATAATTCTTAGACGGTTTCAAAGAGGAATTGGCTGCAGGGTAAGGACAGTCAATTTCTTGCATGTGAGCCATAAATTGAATTATTGGATTATGTCCGGCACCAGCAAGCTGGCAGAACTTTATAAACAGCTCTTGAATCTTGAGAAATCAATTAAATGACACACTAGGAAATCCAGTTACATTTATGGTTCTGTGTGCTGCATTTTCAGGTCCAAGATCTTGTGTTCAACCTCCATATGATCCTCTCTGACACAGTGAAGATGAAGGAACACCAAGAAGACCCAGAAATGCTCATTGACCTCATGTACAGGTAGTGGTGCTTTCTGGTAGAGAAACGCACAAGGGGTAGAAATTAGACACGCCACATGAATAAGATGGACCCCTTTGTGTGAGGAGTTTTGATAGAAATAGAACTTAATGCTTTTGAACTGGAAAATGCAAACTTTAAATTGGACAGCACTGGCTCCTTGAAGGTCGCCATGGTACCAAAGGTAGCAGAAGAAAGGGGCTTGTAGAATATCACAGCATCTCATTCCCTGTAGGATTGCCAAGGGTTACCAGACATCCCCGGACCTGCGCCTGACATGGCTACAGAACATGGCAGGGAAGCACTCTGAGAGGAACAACCACGCGGAGGCTGCCCAGTGCCTGGTCCACAGCGCCGCCCTGGTGGCCGAATACCTCAGCATGCTCGAGGACCGGAAGTACCTTCCTGTTGGCTGTGTCACCTTCCAGGTAAGAGGGATACTGGACAGCACTACTGCAGAATGCCTCTGGTGTTTTACTAGGTGATTTATGGGGAAATTGTGGGGAATTAACCTTCTCTTTAATAAATTAAAACTGACACCTAGCTCAACAACCATGAATTCAAATAAAACATCCTGTCATATATTAATGAGTGGCCGCTGTATCTCAGAACATCTCATCAAATGTGCTGGAAGAATCAGCCGTCTCTGATGACGTGGTGTCCCCCGACGAGGAGGGCATCTGCTCAGGGAAGTACTTCACCGAAATCGGACTCGTGGGTCTGCTGGAGCAGGCAGCGGCCTCCTTCTCCATGGTGAGAATCCGGCAGGTTGCTCGGGGCACTGGGGTCCCTGGATGTTCTAGTATTATCATGGACTATGGCTCCCCCTGCAGGCAGGAATGTACGAGGCAGTCAACGAGGTATACAAAGTCCTCATCCCGATCCACGAGGCCAACCGGGATGCCAAGAAGCTAGCCACCATACATGGTAAACTGCAGGAAGCTTTTGGCAAAATCGTACATCAGGTAAATATTTTGGTACCGTTATAAATGCATTTACAAGAACCGCTCAAGGCTCATAGTATGACCATGAAATGGTTCCCCCCGAAGCATTTCAACCTCCCCTTAACAACCACAGGTTTCCTTGCAGAAAGGTTGCATCATGCAAAGTAAGATGGAATCAGGGTGCAGGTGCATGCACGCACACACACACACACACACACACACACGCACACACACACACACACACACGCTGGCTTGCATCAGCAGAGCTGAGCTAAAGGCTCACACTCCTTAAATGTTAAATGTCACTGCATCTCTCAGCCATTTCTGAGACACATTTATCTGCAGGATTTTGCAGTTTTACTTCTCTGACTTATAAAAACATGGTTTGTGTTTCTGCTCCTTCACCGCAAGATGAAAAAATGAAAATTGCGACATTCCATCGCGTGTATAATTAGTGCTTTAGTGTGGAACTACGTAAATGAAGATAAATTGGGTGCGAATTGGAGTGCTTCTTTTTGCATATCCCATTTTACTCTCCTTTTAAGACACACACACAGGTGAGAGTGCAGCTTGGGGGGCGAATGCAGGGTCAGCCACCTCTGGAGCCTCTCATCCATACACATGCACACTTAAAGAATGCAGCTCTCTTCACTTTTCCTTGCTGTAATGGGAAGTGTGTTTATTTGTTCTGTTTTTTTTTTTTTTGTTTTGTCACACAGAGCACAGGCTGGGAGGTAGGTCTCCTTACGTTCCCGGCCGCCCGCCTACCCACGTGTGCTAGCTATGGGTGCCCTGTCACTCTCCGCCGTGGACACGGTCCCATTAACCTCCGAGTTCCACCGTCCATCTGACGGGGCTGTTGGCAGGAATGAACAACAGTTTTTTTTTTTTTTTCCCCTCTGAAACACGAAGCAGCCTCTGAGAGCGAGGCAGTGCATGGAATCTGGAGTGTTTCACACTAACAGAGAGCCTTTCGTGAATGCCACCCCCCTCCCCCGTCCCCTCTCCCGTCATCGCTGCCATCTGACATTTCCTGTCGCTGCGCATTTCATCTTCTGAACCACAGGGCTCGATTTAAGTGCCTCAAGTGCGTTTCCGGCCAGACTCCTGCCTCCCGTGCCTCCGTACACGCGAGTGGAGAGGGAAAGTCTTGTGAATGCCAGCAATGTTTGAAAAAACAAACTAATAAACTAATTGGAATTTGGCATTTGAGCTTTAGGTGGAGGTTCAATTTTTTTTTTTGATGTATTGGTGTTTCTAAATAATTTTATTTTCTTCGACTAAATCGACCCCTGGTTTGTCATCTGTGTCGTGAGTTAATGTGTGGTTTACTGCATGAAATGGACCGATCACCCCCCACCCTCCAAAGCACCTGTCACTCGGCATCGCTGCCCCCCGAGTGTATTCTTGAGGTGTAGCTTGGTTGAGGGGATCTCACTCCAGCCTTTGCTCCTCACTCTCCGCCTGAACCATCCTCTCGTCACACCTTCTCTGCATGGTTTAGATCTTCAGTTTTGTGTCGGTGTCTTTAATTTTGTTTTCTATGATAATTTTATTGCTTTTTTTTCACCATAGGTGCTGATCTTTGTGAATTTTAATTTTGTGTTCTTTTGGATGTTCCTGGACCTGATTAAAATGTTCTGTTTTCTCCCTTGTTTTCCCTGGTTGCTGACCCCCTCCTTCCTACTTTAATTATTGTGTGTTGTGGTAAGTTCCTAGTTTTCAGGGGTTTTTTTTCCTCTCTTTCTTACTTAATGGGGAACTGAATGCAGAGGGACAGAGCCAAACCAGTATGACTCCCAAATGAACTTAAAAAACCCAAAGAGAGGTCAGATTCCTTGCCCCCCTCCCCTGTCGTGGATTAGTAGTCACATGCCTGTGATTTCTTAGCCCTGGTTGGACTGCTTTGGCCTGGCCCAGCTCCGCTGTACTCTTTGGTCCTGACCTGGCACGCCTGTTTCATGCCACTCCTGCTCTCTCCGTGGACCTCCATGTCGGGCTGCCTCCCATTGGCTTGCATGGTCTTTTCTCTTCGCTCTCAGAAAAAAGGGCACCCATCAGTGCCTTTGCTTGTCGCTGGGACTGTACCCTCAAGGGTCTGCCAGTTGTATCCTTAGCTGTAGGTAATTGTACCTTTTAAGGTACAGAAATGGACTCTGAGGAACATTTTTGTACCATTGATGGTACATTAATGCTGTTTGTACCTTTGCGATGTTCCTCAGAGTCTATTTCTGTACCTTAAAAGGTACAATTACAAGGGTACAGCCCCAAAGACAAGCAAAGGTACTAATTCTTCCCCTTTTATCTGACAGTGTTGAGGCTTTAACATCTCATTTTCTCCCTCCTTCAGTAGAGTAAATTGAGTTTTATTTCATGCCCTCCTTGCCCGAAACATTGTGGTGGTGTGTCTTAAAAGGAGGCCTTTGTACCCCTTCGTAACCCTCTCTCCTGTCTGTTATACTCTCGTACTGACTGCTCTTTCGACACCGTCAATAGTTACCAACTTGTCTTCTCTGTGGTTAATCGTAGCCCTGTAGATTCTTCTTACTAACTTTACTAAGTTTTCTACTGCAGGCAGGAGTGATTCTAGGGTTTTTTAAGGTGGGGTGGGGGAGGTACAAGAGGGGAAATAATCTGTACAAAGGGGCCAAACAATGATTTGTTTTGAATCAGTGAGTGATAGGAAGAGGTCACTCTGATGGCCAATCAGCTTTAAGCTCGGCCCCTTGCCTTTATGGCCCCGCCCCTGTTTACACAGTTTTACTGCAGTAACTAGGTTAGATTATACAGCTTGTAGCCAAATAAAGTTCATTTCACTTTCTTGGCTTGGAGCACTGCTGT
This sequence comes from Hyperopisus bebe, assembly GCA_026777045.1. Classification (NCBI taxonomy): domain Eukaryota; kingdom Metazoa; phylum Chordata; class Actinopteri; order Osteoglossiformes; family Mormyridae; genus Hyperopisus; species Hyperopisus bebe. The sequence continues at coordinate 17,261,955 of JAODJW010000033.1, forward strand.
GCTCAAACCTTTTTGAGGGGCACGTACTCAAAGGTTAATAAAGAGGCACTCAGTACCTTTAGAGCTCATGTGCAACTTTGTATTAAATACTTTGGGCAAAACGCCCCCCCCCCCCCCATCCTCATACATACCTGACCTGGAGTTTTTTTTTTGTGTCATGAAATCTCAAAGGTAAACAGTTGCAGATGACTTTGTTTAATGAAGCCTGCTCTTAGCATGGTTGTGTAACCAAGAGACAGATGAATGAAAGGTCTGACTTTGCTCCAGCCCTTTTGCTTATGTAGCACTTGGCAGGGTTCACACCCCCACAGGGACCCCCTCTTGCCAGCCAGTGCTCAATGCCTGCAGCATCCGGTCAGGCGTGACATGTTTCTGTTAGGATTTGAATTATCCTGCATCAGTGTTGTTGGCATTGAGGTCCCACAGAGTTTTATCGGGCTGTCAAACACAAAGAACCACAGTAGAATATCACTGCAGGTAGTTTCCTCTGTCAGGTTATGCAATGTCCCAGTATCTATGTGACAGGCCTTGCTAAATGTATAAACTGTCCTTTGTACTGGAGAGCTGTCTAGCATTTATCAGAGTGAACATTTTCACGTTTGCTGTTCACATTTAGTCCTGTTTATACATGACCTTTTGCTTTGTGATATCAGCTTTGTTTTCTTTCCTCGAATGCCATTTATCTGTCATTTAGTTTTTTTTTTATCTTTAAATCCTTAGTTGCTTTTTGTGAAATTTAATATAACAGTAGCTTTCATTTTTTTTTTCCCCCCATTCTTTAGGATGGAAAGCGTATGTTTGGCACATACTTCCGAGTCGGATTTTATGGATCCAAATTTGGAGATTTGGATGAGCAAGAATTCGTGTACAAGGAGCCAGCGATCACAAAGCTGGCGGAGATTTCACACAGGCTAGAGGTAAACAACCACAGAGCTATTAGCTGGGGGTTCCTGGGGTTCATGGCTGCTTGCAGCCGAAACTGAAATACACTCCCTTTCTTCTCAGGCATTTTATGGGGAAAGGTTTGGGGAAGATCAGGTAGAGGTGATCAAAGACTCCAATCCTGTGGACAAGTGCAAGCTGGACCCAAATAAGGTAAAGGAGCAGGTCAGGAAATGGAACCATTTAAAACACAACAAATAATTACCTGGGTAGGTCTATGTCCTTTTTCTAAGATTAATTTCAGCAAATTAGCAGTTTTGATGGATGATTTTCATTCCAGAGATTTTTCCTCCTGCCGTGTTGACGTAAAGAATTGCTGCATCCGAAGACAATTCATTTCTATTCTTCATATACAGAGTAAGAGAGTCGGTGTTTGGTCAGTCGTATCAAATGGCTTTTACGTTTGTGGTCTAGGCCTTTATACAGATCACCTACGTCGAGCCTTATTTTGACACGTACGAAATGAAGGACCGCATCACGTATTTCGACAAGAACTACAACCTGCGGCGCTTCGTGTACTGCACTCCGTTCACGCTAGACGGCCGCGCACACGGCGATTTGCATGAGCAGTTCAAACGCAAGACCATTCTCACCACCTCGCACGCCTTCCCCTACATCAAGACCCGCATCAACATCATCCACAAGGAGGAGGTAAGGTTCCCTGCTGTTCCTGTCTGTCCGGCATAGATGTCGGTAACCTTCCTGAACCATTGAAATTGTGTACAACGCTGCTTCCATACAGAATATAGCAAGAACCTAAAGAGTGGACACAATCAGCATTGCAGTAGATAGTGTTGCATTAAGGCGGGATGCTTATGGTCCTTTTATTGCTGAAAATGAGTCAATGTCAATATCTTAAATCGACACTTTTTTATTTTCATCAAATTACCTTTTTGATTTCTAAAATGGTTACATTCATTATAACGTATGTTTTCCCTATATATGTATCACTAGATAATTATGGGAGTAGTGCAAACTATCACAAAACAAAAAGATTTTTTGTTTGTAAATTGTGCAAAGTTCGATGGCAGACTACAATGGCACGAGTACTATGAGCGCCTGAAGAGAAAACACAGGTGCTGTTCTGGAGGATGGACCGCCAGAATAGACCAAACTGCCTGAAGTGTTGTCAATTCATGCTTATTAAATTGCCGTTAGTATGCTGTTCTTTTTAATAACCTTTGCCCTTATGACTGCTAGTTATGCTCATTATTAAAGCCGTAAAGTCATCTGTCTGTCTGCTACTTTAGAATTTCCATTGAATAATAGGCAACCGATTGATAAAATAATTGATAGATTAATCTATTAATCGATTAATAAATCTAAAGTTGTTAGTGGCAGCCATACTTTTATGTAAAAATGTCATCAGTACAGGATGAGCCTTTTAGTCAGAACAGTCTGTGTAGCTTGTGCTGGTCTGACAATAACGCCATTAGGCATTTTGATTGCATCTAATCCCCGGTCCCTTCCACACAGATCATCTCCATGCCAATTGAAGTGGCCATTGAAGACATGCAAAAGAAAACACAGGAGCTGGCCTTCGCCACCCACCAGGACCCCGCCGATGCCAAAATGCTTCAGATGGTGCTGCAGGGTTCTGTCGGTACCACTGTCAACCAGGTGAGAAGCAGGACAAGGTGCCTGATCTCCACACACCCTTTGATGGCCAGACCTTCCAGACTGGTTATGTATCAACTTATAGGATGGCTTTATGAGATTTCCCAGCCCCAAAAAAACTGGTCTTGGTTCTGCAAATACTTAGTGCAAAACTAGCGAACGCTCAACCAATCCAAGAAGCCAAACCACAGTTGCTTAATTGAAATTCACTGGCACATTCAATCAGATTTGTGCGATAGGCATTGATTGGCGTGAATTGCAGAGTGCACTGCATGCTGATCATAGCGTTAATTTAGACCTATACTTGACTCAGGGTCGTGACTGAACTAGCATGGGAAAAATTGGGTTGCGGTGCAAAAAAGGTTGAGAAGAAACTGTCATACATCATGTATAAAGGCATGGGTACAAAAAAATTCTGGAATTAGGCCCTTCAAGAGCTTGAGTCTGATTTGCATTGTATTTTGTACAGGGACCCCTTGAAGTTGCTCAGGTCTTCCTCTCTGAAATTCCAAGTGACCCCAAGCTCTATAGACACCATAATAAACTACGACTCTGTTTCAAAGACTTCACAAAAAGGTAAGAAAAAAGGGGCTTGCTAAGTAAAGGAATAGTGAATAAGTAATTGATTAAAATCAAAGCGTACATGGCAGAGATGTTAAACTTATGCACCACCTTCTAAGGTGTGAAGACGCCTTGCGCAAAAACAAGAGCTTGATTGGTCCTGACCAGAAGGAGTACCAGCGAGAGCTGGAAAGAAACTACCACCGGCTAAAGGAGGCCCTCCAACCCCTTATCAACAGAAAGATTCCCCAACTCTACAAGCCCATCTTGCAGGTCAACTCCCACAGGTGTGGTGATAGGCCTCCTTCCCATTACAGCACACTGCAGCTGCACTGACTCCCGTTAAGTCACTACTGAATTTCTAATGGATCAAATGGTATTAGCAAGAGACTGTTAACAGCATGTAACTGTGCCACACCAGTTATGGGGACCGTTATTGTTTAATTATACTGGAAAACTGTAGAATATACTTTGCCTTCCTTTTTTATGTGCCATATTTTTTATTATCATCTCAGTTGAATTAATCTGCAGCTTCAAACAGAAGCTGTTTCAGAAATGCTATTAATTGTGGTTGTTTTACATAACATGCAGCAAAAGGACTACTTGATAAGGTAGTTTCCACCGTTTTGTCCATACAAATATCTCATGGGATCTTACACTTCTAATGCTACTGTTGTAATGCTTTTTTAACAATCTTCTTTTGCAGAGATTCCTTCAGTAGAATGAGTCTTCGCAAGTTGGACATTTGAAGATTAAGAAGAAACAAGGTCTTATTTATTCATGTGTAAATATCAGTCTTCGGTAACCAGTGTTCATGTCAGTAAGAGCTGAGCTGAAGTGATATGAGTTTGGTACGTCATTCCAGTTTCTTATTAGTTTACAAATCTGTTACACGATCATGCTAAAGTTGATCTTACTGCAAAGTACGTCCAATATGGATTCCAATTTTTGTGCACTTTTGTTTTTTTTACTCTTCCAATGCATTTTTCCTAGACATTGAACAAGCTGAAACTATTTAATTTGAAGACAAGCAAAAAATGTACCACTATTTATCAAAAAGTATTGCTTTATCTTTTTAAGTTTTGCATTTGTTAGGGAAAAATGTTTTAAACGTGTCCTTCAAAAATAGTTTTATGTAGGTTTTTTGTTTAAATATTTTAATAAATAAATATTTTAATGTCTACTTCTGCTTCATGAATGAGGCTTTCACAAAGAGTAACTGATAAGAATTCCACACTATAGCGATGGTGATGCCCCAAGTCTGGTGTTTGTTTTGGAGCTTCATGCATATCGATCAAATGAGGACCACTGGCATTCAGCTTCAGGTTAGTTTTTATTAATCTATGTGCCCTGCTTCCTGAGACAAAGGAAAATGTTTAATAAGATCCAGTATGCTACATTATAATACACGTTAGGTCATATGGGTAGCCCACAAATCTGGAGATAAACCATCAGAGGATGAGCTAATTCACCATTTGAGTTTAAGTCAAGGTATAAATCTCACATGGATGATTCATGTGTGCTGGTTGTTTCAATGACAGTTGGCATTAAACTACAGCCAGTAAAGTCAAACTTGCTTTCAATTCCCTGCTCATAAGATTCTGGTTCCAGGAAGAGTGCCATCAGTCTATACTTCACTTTCTACAGTAATGGGACTATAATGAACAAGCCCAAACATGTTTGCATAGAATAAAAACATGTTGACAGCCATTGTACAAAATACATCACAGAAGACTAGCTTATTTGCTTTTAATCTTACACTGGCACATTTGTGGCTATAAAAATATAAATCAGCTCTAATATTCAAAGTCATTCTGCTACTGAGGCTTTACAGCTGGTATAAACAAGTTTTAGTATATTTCTGAACGTCAGTTTGATTCCAACTCTAGTCCCACAGATGGTACCACAGCTGTCAGCTCAGACTGAACTGTAGGTTTGACAAAATCACTTGTAGGAAGCTTCAGGTGACAGGCCACATAACTAGCTACCTTGAACTGAGCTGTTTATCCAAATTATGAACTGTGGTACAGTCTAAATATGGTAGTAGCGGAAGCACATTTTCATCATGCAGCTCCTGAAACAGATGAATGCTGTCAAATCCCACCACTGCCCCCAGTGGTAGGACTTAAGTCTACGCTTCTAAAAATACACCATAACTAAACATTATTTCATTAACGAAAGCTATGCTCTATTCGGCATTCCGAATTGGAAAAGCTTTTTAAAAAGACTTGTCAGCATTTGGATCCTCAGTCTAAGGCAGAATGGGGGCAGTGACTATATACAATGCATCGCATTGGAAGAGATACCTCATTATACCACTGGAAATACATGCAATCTTACTATAAAGCAAAGATCATATAGAATGCATAGAATGGTTGGTACCAAACAGTGATACGCAAGAACTTCAAATGCATTCTTACAGTAGAAATTAACTGAAGTAGATTAATAAAAGGCACTATAAGTGCCAAGGTGCTGTGAGGAACAAAAATTTAATTGCCACAAAAATGGTCCAGACAGACAGATTTGTGACAAATGCAGTCACATCTCCTACACGGCTATAGACATATAACGCTGAAATACTTGAGCCACAGACCATTCACTCCTGGACTTTTTTGTAGAACAGAAGATAAGGGGTGGACGTTATGCAGGTCTCTGGAGAACAGCCATTCAGGAAGTCCTTCTCCTCAAAAAGCCTGACCTCTGAGTCATCAAATAACATCCACTTGCCCTCATAGCCTACTAGGTTATGCTGGGCAAGGTCTTTGCTGGTCTCCATGGTCACAACGTCTGCTTTACAGGCTGCGCTGCAGGTATCCCTGCTCTCATCCTCACACTTAACCCCCACCTGGTGTCCCTGAGCACTTCCGGACTTCTCTTTGGTACACTCTGCCACGACGCCACCTGCCTTGTCTGGGTTAGCCTGCTTGCTCCCCAGCTCGAAGCTGGGCACACTCTTTTGGCCTCCCAGCAGTCCTACACCATCGGTGGGCTTCTTGGCGCCAATCTTGCCGGTGGTGACGTTTGCTTTCCCACTGAGGCTGAAGGACACCTCACCGTCGTCGTAGTCCCGCTCCCTGTAGGCCGGGGCCACCGCATTTGGGGAATCTGGCCTCGGACCTTCTTCATCTAGCTCCACCTTCATGTCCTTCAAGTCCATCATCTTGACGTAAGTGGTATAGTGTCCGCTGCTGATGGTGACCCCGCTGTGCATGACCACCGCGAAAAGCTCGTAGTGCTCCTTGGATGGCTGTGTGCACCACTCCTCCAGGGACAGCTTGAGCGGGGTGTGGAGGGGGGTGTTCACCTTAGAGAGCCCGGCGTATGGGTCTATCCTGTCAAGCAGAGAAATGACCAATCAGCATACCTCCACATTTCGATGTACTTCCTTTTACGGAAAGCTCAAAAGTGCCTCTAAAGACTTACTCTGAACTGTTGGCGGCAAAACACTTGAGATGAATGGTCACGACCTCCGGGGTTTTGTCGAACAGGAGGCTCCTCTCTGCTTCGGTATAGTGATGGCAGGTCTCACAGAAGTATTTGTCCTCACCCACTATCCTTTCCACTGAAGCAAACTGAGACAGGGCCCACTTCAGGGTCTTTGACTCCTGCTTGGGATCTGGGGAGACTGAGAACATAAACCAAGACTTTAATACAGCTGATGGATAAACGCATTTCCATCTAAAGGATAATCTCAGTTGTGAGGGGGGCGGGGCGGTGCTCACTCTCAGAGTCATCTTCCAGCCGGCAGGGTTCATCTTCCTGCACAGGAACACTGATGTCCTGGAAGTCCTCCCTCCGCTCGGTGAAGCACTCACACTCCAGGCAGCGAGTGCGCAGGACCAGCTGGCCCTGGAACAAGTGCTGCATCAGGTCAAAGCAGCTGTTTTCTGTGAGGGGAGAGCAGCACCAACATGAGCGTCGGACTCGCCGTAGCCGTTACGACAATCCCTCTGCGATTATCTACGCGAGCCCAGAAAGAAGCGCATTAACCTTTGCTTTGAGATTTGGTTTCCATGGAGTGAAGCTTCTCATCCTCACCCGAGCCCCCCCCGGTATCCTTGTCCTTTTCAGGCAGGGAGGGGTCTCCCTCCTCCCGCTTGGTATTGACTCCCACGTGCGAGCTGATCCTGCCCCTGAGCCGGAACTTGGAAAATATGCTGGGCTGCTTGCCTGAGGGCTTCAGCCAGCTCAGCCTGGGCCGCTTCTGCCTCCTTGTGGTCACCTTGGAGGAGCCGTCGGTTGCAGTCTCCGGATCACTGGCCCCCTCGATCCCGTCCTGGGTAAGTTCTGTGCAGACGTCACCAGACGTCTTCCTTTTGGACCGGGTGAAATGTAATGGCCCCTCTGTCTCACTTTTCACCTGGATGGACTTTGACTTCTTCTTGGTGTTCCCTGCCTCTGTGTCACTCTTCCTCTTCTTGGGGATCTGGTTCTCTGCGTCCCCTTCTTGCCCACCGTTCACCGATGCCTCACCTGCATCTAAAGTCTCCTCTGTCGTGGCATGCCTCTCCTCTTCCATTTTAATCCCAGGACAATCGGCTTTCAAGTCCTGAGGCTGGCTTGCCGTGTCATGCTCCTTCTGGATGGATTCGCAAGCCTCCTGGATGTATCCCAATATGCACCGTAGCACCTCCTGTGCATCATGTTGCAAATATCCCTCATACATGGGATTCAGCTGCCTGCAGCCAAACACAATGAATTTCATGGTTAAAACATCCTCGTGGTCACCCCAACTTTATCAACATTACTGAAAAGTAAAGGTCTCTCTACATCTCCAGCGGTGGGGAGGCACTCACCTGAGTGTGTTGAGCAGTCTCCGGGGCGGGATGGCCAACTCACCATCACTGTACTTCTTTGGGTTGAGGAGAAAGCTAGATTGGAGCTGCTCCATCGAAGTTATGAGGCTATGAAAGCTGCCCAGCAGTTCAATGTTCATTGGTATGGCCTCCTCAGCACCTTCCTGCTGCTTGTAGGGGTGGGAGGAGAAAGGGAAGACTCCATTACGCCAAAGCATACCTCAAGTATGAGAGTACCTCAAGAGTAAACTGCACTCGCACACACAGAATATTACTCTAAGGGGAAAACCTCATTATCAGCATCCTGTTTTGGCTTCTCTTTTTTCTTTGATAAGTTGTACAGCATCTTGATGGCATCCTTAAACCCTGGGCAATAGTAAAGCACCTGTGGGTGAGGGGAGGGGAGGGGGGGAATGTTTCAATTTCAATGCAGCAGGTCCTCCACAGATTTACAGTAACACAGTCCATTAACAGTGCATTAAGAGAATTACTAAATTTACCTGCAGAATGCTGTTCAGATAGCAGGTGTTCCCCAGATTATTCAGACCAACAAAAGGAACCAGGTTCTCTCTGTTCTCACAAGAAAGAGGGGCAGGTGTTGGCCCAGGTACGACCTGGTCACAGCTTTAAAAAAAAAACAACAACAACAACAACAACAATAAAGATTTCGAACTACCAATGCCTTAATGTTTGCCCTCCACACATCAATCTGAAGACCAGACTGCTTTCCCTAACCTGTCAGCTTCATCTTGTTCCAGGGGCTTCTGCTCCTCCGCCCGTGACTCGGAGAAGTCCAAAGTGCGCTTGGTGTCCTTCTTCTGGAAGAACTTGAGAGAGAGTCTGTTCTTCTTGCCGGGACTCCCGACCGCGGCCGGGCCGGCCTCGCTATGCAGGCCGGTCATCTTACGCTCGTGCTCGGCGACCGATCCCAACAGCGCTACCGCTGAAACAAAAGCGAAACGAAAAAAGGAAACTAACGTCAAATAAACTGACTAACCTGTATTCCTGGGTTATATCGGACTGTACAGGGCGCTACGACGCAACACCACGTAAATACAAGCGCTCCATCACGCCCACCCGGATCGCTGAACTAACGTGGAGATTCTGGAAAACAATTACAACTCAAAGTAATTTTTTACAAAAACGCATTATTTAATGCTTGGCTCAACAATCAGTGAAGCAGATCACGTCTATCAGTAAAATTACGAACAACTGAATGCTTATAATTCCTTACATGATTTTAAAACATGTATATTTGCTGTATATAATTTATGACTAGTTTACACTTCGGATTAACAAGTCAACTACACTTTGCAGAAAAAAATACATATATACATAACCTGACTATTTAACTGACGCGGTATTTACATCGAAAAACAACAGGACTCGTTGATTGCACACGAACTGTCCTTTTATCTGGGCACCGAAAGCCTTAACTCCCCACATAACAGAAACATTAAAAACTATTTTAAAATAATAAAATGAAGCTCTTCAAAGCGCTTCTACCGAGTAACTAGACATTTTTATACAATCCCCGTCTACTTTATCAAGATAAAGAGCCGCACGTACTCTCTCCCCCGTGCGGTTTATTTATGGTTTTCTGTGTGGCTCTTCTGCTTTTAAAGACGAATAAGCCGCTTTCTGGCCGCCAGTTTTGGGGACCTTCGCTTCTCCGCCGGCAGCCGCAGCGCGCCCGGCCTCGCCGAGCCGCCAAAGTAACGTGGTGCTACGCAAGTCAGTCCTGTACAAGTAGGAAAAGTAGGGAAAATGTCTCCCCGACGCGACACTTACCACTGCGGAGCGTTACATACTGACAACTGCAGCTACGCCGGGGGGAGCTCTCCGGTTTGCTTGGAAAATTTTATAATAAAATGTTTTCGCAAAACTGCGCAGCGAAGAATTCGCGCTTTTTCCGACGTAAGACCCCGCAGTCTCCTGCCCACCCGTGTCCGTGTTCGCCTGTAAAACAATTTTCAAAACAAGCAACGCAGAGCAGCTTTATCCACAAATATACAGGAAAAATATTAAGAATGTCCACCACCTCCGATTATAATAATGTTGTTCGGCTCTATAACGCGATTCACTTAACAATCAGGCAAATGCCGGGGAGAGCCCGCGGAGGATCACGTGATCCCTTGTACGGCACAGCGCGAGGTGGAGGACGCCATGGAGATAACAGCCCTCTGCGCATACTAGTAGTTTACTAACTAATCGCACCTATTATAGAACATA
>JAODJW010000033.1:17272120-17294116 GCA_026777045.1 Hyperopisus bebe
TATATATAATGTAATTTTATTTATTTATTGAAAAATAAACCACAATCTTACAGAAAAAATTACCGACTGCAAAGAAGAATAAAACACCAGAATTATAAATTCTGTGGCGCTTCAAGATAGAATTGCTACTGCTATATTTAAAAACTTCCTGTAGCCATTGCCAACAGATGGCAGTATTGTGAGCTAACTGATTTTTCGGTCCTTGTCGAGAGCCAAGGTCATTTATTTTTTAAACATTAAAGCAATTAATCTAATTGGCCTATTGCGTGGCCCAAGTGAAAATTCCAGTTTTTAGTTGGCATTCCAAATAAAACGTACAGGGATGAGGTTTTTGTTTTTCACATTAATATATTTTGGCCTTTGGAGGATCAGAACTTCATTTAAAGCTCATTTAAAGCAGTAATCTTTTTTCAAGTCCTCTTTGTTTCAAACTAAACTAATTATGTTACTGACAATCAAATCTGTTTGTGCCCTCTGCTTGCATGGTTTTTCAGATTAAGACTCTGCTCCTTATGTGTAAATTCAACTATTGTGGTTCTAAGTTGTGCATCTTGGACCTTCCTGCGCTTCATACTTTAGTCACCCAGTAACTCAAGTCAAGTATTTGGGAGAGTTGTGGCGATATCCATGTGAAATGGGAGTAAAGTCACTTTTGCATATTGCCTCATGGAACATTCTGGTGCTGGGGGTTATACTTTCAGCACACTCGAGCGCTGCTTGAGCGAGGCAGCAGATCCTGCTTTGGGTTATGGCTGTTTACCGGGTTATGGCTGGGTCAGTAGTGCCGAGGGGGGGTAAACATCCCCCTCCCAGGGAAACCAGTAATGTCCTTTCTCTTCCTTAGAATGAGTCATTGTCTCTTTATTGAATGAAATGAGAGGACCTTGTTATTATATTTTCATTGTTTTTCTCTTTGTTTCTTTTCGACTTCACAATTATTTGCAACATTTGTTGCTTTATGAACTTTATGAGTATTAGACTAAAATCATGTTTGTGTATCTACTCCCTCTGTGCTCAGCCACAGCTTTATGTGGACGCATACTGATCTCCGCCTGTACTTGTAATTAAATTTAAAAATGAATCTCATTTCCAAACCTTAGGCTGCAGTTCTGTGCAGCTGTTTCAACAGATAAGGGGGTGGGGGGGGGCAGTCCCTAAAATTCTTATTCAACTGTCGCAATCCATGGGACCGGGACGGAGTTTAAAGTGGTCCATGAGTGTACGAGGCAAATGTGGGCTAATGTGCTAAGTTTGCAAAGCTTGTGTTGAATGAGCCATGTGAAGCATTTAAGACAATCATGTGACAACGCCTTCCTGATCGGGGGCTCCGTTCTGTGTTCAGCAAGCCTCTCACAGAGGAGCTGGGTCCCCCCCACCTTGGCGCTGTCATCAATGAATTCAATCTGAAAAATCAAACCCCCACCCCTCCCCAGTGCTGGGTAGAGCCGCCCCTTCTGTGATCTGACCTCCAGGATTTTATTGGATGAATTCTGAGGAAGGGGGCGTGTCCATCCTTCCAGCTATACAACCCCTGCCTTAGCCGTTACGGTGCTCTCCGCATTTCTCGGGAACCACTGTATCCCGATTCCAGATGTTGTTGTGGAGGACGTGCAGCAAAGGCAGCGCCTGAGTGGAACGGGCAGGATTTCCTTGAAGAAGTGGCGCAGCTGAAGGAAAACCACCTCAGACTTGAAGCAGGAGAAAGGTATGGGGGTCCAGGAGGTATGTTTGGGGGGGGGGGGAATGTCATTAGCCACGGCAGCCTTTCAGACCTGCAGCAGGGATCGGGGGTATCCCCGTCTCCATCCGGACGGGCCGTGCTCCCTGCGGCCAGCAGATGTCCCCGCCGAGTCAGCAGCCCTCTGCTAAACTTGCAGAACGGACCATAAATTCATCCTATTTGCTGTCTGTTTTTATTCTGCCACACGGATGGAATATTTAACAAGGAACCATTAATGCCTGGCACTAAGAGCAATGGGTTTATAATGAAGGGGGGGCATTTGGTAATTAAAATGGTGGGTTTTGAAGAAGCCAGCATGCCTGTGTTGGTATTTCTGCATACTGACAGAAAGAATACCTGCCTCTGTATATTACTGAGCATGACATACCGGGTTACGGATTGGTCCCGTGGGGTTCTCTGGGGTGGGTGGGATTGATCTTGTTCATTCTTATGACGGGAGGGGGGCTTGGGAAGACACATAAACGCTTGCATAAGGATTTCCAAAAGGCACATGACCGAGCGTCAACAGGAAAATGTTTCTCATCATTTCTCTGCCATAAAATGTATTAGGGCCAGATTGTTTTTGTGTCTGTGTGGCTTGGATGTGGACTTTCATCCACTTACTGGCTTAATTGGATTATGCTGTGGGTTCGTCTGAATGGTGGGCAGGAAGAAGCTGTTTTTCGTTGCTGCCCCTGAACTTTTCTCACCGGCCTGTGGAAAGAGAGACCGGCTTGGGTTTTATGCAGGTACTTAGGGTACCTGTCAGCTGCTCTGGGAAGTGGGGAGTGGTTACTGCCCCCCCCCGCGAGCCTCGTGCTGCACAGGGCCCTGGGATCGTACCACCTGTGTCCTCTGCTGCAGTCTGGCACCATGAGACCATCCCACTTCACAGGTGGCCGTGGAACATTCCTGAAAACCTCTGAGAGCCTGCTGTCCTTGGGTCATGGGGGCGGAGTGGCACCAGGCAGCCAGCGCCAGTCACTCTCCCCGAGAACGAGGAGAGACGCCAATTTACCGCACCGTAGGCTCTTAACGATCAATCCAGCCACGGCACAAAAGCGCCGATGTAGGGGTTTCTTGATCGTGGCTCTGTGCTTCAGTGCTGGGGTACGAAGTTCTGAGGTCCGGTGGGCTGGAGGAGTTGCCCTTATCTCAGCTGGCAGGGGGCCCAGATGGTCCAGATGGTTTGCATTCCCGAAGCGTGGCCTGCACAACAGGCGGAACCCCCCCCAGCTCTGAGAGCCGGCAACTCCCATGCCGATAGATTTCTGGAGGGTATCAGCACCTCCGTGGCGTCTCCTGTTATCCCCTGATGGGCTTTGGCTCGGATCTGGGTACTTTCGTGGAGTGTTACAGAGATCTCCCTCACCGAGTCAGCCTCCCTCCCCAATCCTGGCAGCCAGGCCTGCTTTCCTGATGCCTGGAAGGAGCTTGGATTCGCTCACAGGAGTTTCACTTACAGAAAAATGTTCTGGGGGCCGAAGGAAAAATGATTGGTTCTGAGAGATAACCAAACAGATTGTAGAAGAGGTGGGTTCAAGCAACTAGAGGAGATTGGACCAACCAATCAAATGTCTTGGTCCCACCTCCTGTAGTTGCCTCTACAATCTGATTGGTTATCTCTCTGAACCAATCATTTTTCCTTCTGCCCTCAGAACTTTTTCGTGTAAGTAAAACTCTGATGAGCCTTGGATTCATAGGAGTCAGTGGTAAAAGTGTGGAGTATTATGGGCTGTTATTCCCAGAGACCAATCAAACCCTGAACGCCTGTGAAGGTCTCCAGTCGCATTTGATTTGGTTTCGTTCACAATCTTCTTTATCGTCCTGATGAGATTTTATCACGGTCTTGGGGGTAAAACAAATTCCTCTTATGCAAAATGATGCTGGTTCCTCCACTTGCCATCCTCTCTCTCTTTCTCTCTTTTTTTCAGCCTCAGTTAGTGTCATATTTTCCCGTCGTGAAGCTGTATCCTTCAGCACATCTGCTAAAGGCATAAAGGCGCGGACCACCGGCTCGCGCGGCCTTTGGCGGAGCATCACGGCGGGGAGGGGAGGGAAGGGGAGGGCGCCAGCGCGGAGTCGCTCTTCCCCACCACCCGCGACAGACACAACCATAACGGCGTCGAGTGGGTTCGCCGTGCCGGGCTGGGGAGTCGGGGATTACATTAGTGCTGACGCGAGCCTCAGTGTGGCTGGGGAGTTGGGGGTGTTTGGAACCCCTGGTGCTGTCAGGTCGCTGTGGGGGACGGATGAGGTACTCCCATGCTTTCCGTTTCTGCAGGAGGATGTTTTGTAGTGCGTTGGGTGGGGGGAACAATATATTAGATCCTTTGCGTGATCGCTCTGCATGAGCCTGCCATTTTAATTTGTTTTTCATATTAGCCTGTGGAAAAAAATAGGACTTTTCTGTCACAGGGAGAGAGAAGGAGAGAGAATTTAAATGAGTTGCTGGAGGAAAGCTTCTTGTGTTAACCTTTTTAACCTCATTTGCATTACTATTAAGACAGCAACTTAATTAGCTTTAAGTGCCACCTAACTTCTGCTGGGGTTGAACAGTACTACTCATCTGTAGTCACTAACCATGCAACTATTTTTTGAACTAGTAGGCTATTGGCGACACTGATACTAAATATTTTTTAAGGACATTGGGTTTTTAACAAACAAAAAAGGAATGTTTCCATGTAATATAATTAGAAATATTTAGACTGATTCCATTTAACATTGATGTATAGGTGTCTATGATGTTTTGACATCATGGGGGTCTGTTATTTTGTCTTAGTATGCGCTGTGTAAGTGTGAGAATGTTGCAGCCACCTCTGAGGAAAACAAACATTTGTAATCGATACCTTAATGGTAACTTTTGAATGTCGATAGTGTCGAGGCATCGATCTGGCTGTCCCTATCTTTGGCTGCAGTGTGCAGAGCTGAAGTCTGTGTCTGATGTGTGCTTCTGGAAGTCTGGTGTAGAGCTCACCGTATTTACAGGGTGTTAGAGAGGGAAGCTTATATACTGCGTCAGATCAGCAAACTGTGGACAGAGAGAGAGGCGTACTTGGGGTGAGGTGGGTGAGGCACTGGAAGAGGGTGGGGGTGTCCAGGGCAAACAGAGAGGTGGTCCTGCTTCATTTTTCTGCTCCTGAGACTTTCCCAACATTGCAGAGGAGTCAGGAAACACCCAATGAGTTTTTTGTGGCAATGTATTCAGTGTATTACAAAGACAGACAATGTAAAAGTTACATTATTATTGTTTGTCACTTGTAAGCGCAGCCATTTCTGGATTTAGATTTACAATTGTAATGAGACGAGTTTGAATCGCCAAATAAGCGCCAGATGGATGCTGTTAGACAGCGTCGTAGGTGTTTCGCTCCTGGACGCGGTGGAAAGTTGGGTCATTTTCTGTTTTGACTCGGAGCAGAATTATCGACTGGACCCAGCACCGAGCCGAGAGTAACAGGCAGGGCTGTACCACCCTGCAGCATGAATGGAAGAGCATTAATGCTGATGGATTATTAAGATTTATAGGGAGGGGATTAGAAAAACATTACTTTTATTAAATTAGTAAACAGCAAGTCACCATGCAAAATAAACGGGAACAGAGCCACACATTTCAGGATTTCATCTGGCATCTCGTTGGCAAAGTGGAAAGAAAGCACATTTGTTTAATTAACGTTAAACCATCTTTATTGCCAAACACAAATGGACCGTTTCAGCTTTCATAATGGACACAAGAGTAAATAAAACTTATGTTAATTTGTATTGGCGGCTTATTTAAGAGAGACAGAAACAACTTTATATACATATTCAAACAAAAGTATTTCAAATTTCAGCTTGGATCGTATTCATATCCTGGAACACACTTTATTCTTTACTTTTATGTGAATAGAGTAGCACAATCCCATTGGAAAGCTTACATTTTGCTTAATTACCTGTCATGTTGATGGAGTGAATCTTGTGTGAGGAATAAACAGCATCTGGGCACTAATGTTACATTTCTTTTTCCGTTGCTTTTCTACAGAAATAAAATGATATAGGTTGTGTTTTAGGGAGATTTTTAGCTAAAGCCTCCCTGTGCATTTTTGGTGCCCCCCCCCTTTAAATATCCTGTACAGATGTCAGTTGGTTGCAGAATCATTGTAAGTTTTTTCCTGGTGACTTTACGAAGCCCTTCCTTCAGGATGGGCCCCTCCCTCATCTTAAATCCACAGCTTTATCCGGCCCTTGGCTTCCAGGAGGACGCGGTCGGTGTTCCTGCAGCAGAGTGGATTGCAGCCTTGGTCCTGAGCCAGCCCAGGGTAAGGGGAGGTGCAGAAAGGGCCTGCGTGCTTCATCGATCGTTGGTGACCTTGCCAGAAACGATAATGCATGCCCCCCTAGGCCAGGTACATAAAACCAGCCCCCTCCCCTCGGGGCATCAGTGTGAGCATGTGAGACTCTCTGGCACGTCAATACAAGGCCTCCCGCTCATTTGACATCCAACCGTTCCCTTGTGCCTGCATGTGGAGATGAATCAGTGACCCACTTCGTGTTAATATAGGTCATGTTCCATCAGCTGACCCATAATCCTCTGCCTCTGGACAGTGCATATATTAGTTCCTGGTCCTTTTGTGAAGATGGGTGGCGCTGTGGAGGGCTACATTGAGGTATAGTGATGTAATCTGTCACTGGAGGCGGAGCTACTGGGGCGAGGGCCCCTGTAAGGTCCAGCCGAAAACTGATTGGCTCCCGGAGATCTTTCTCCCCTGTCACTCACAGATTCGAATCATATCATTGGTTGGTCAGTTTTATGACCCCCTCTTGCCCCCATGTTAAAAAACCCTAGAATTACCCCTCTCTGTAGTGGTGGACTTCAGGCCTGCAGAGGCTGTTTTCCAGGTTCTGTGTTACCTTTTATTGGCATTACATTGGGGGGGGTACAGAGGAGATGGGTGCATTTTTTCAGTACAAATTATTTGAAAACACCAAGCCCCATGTGGTCACTGGAGTGGAGTCAGGGAATGTTCTAGATAAGGCAATGCCTCCCGTGGTTCTCATTCCGGCTGACTGCCGCACCCGTGGGGGGGCACGGAATCGCCCATCCTTTTCATGCCTCAAAGATCAAACTACTCATCATGGGCAGCCGAGTCTTCTGAAGGGAGCTGAAAAAATGACACCGACAAAGCCAGGATTTTCAATGACCCCCCCCCTTCCCCCCTCCCCCCAAAGCTGCAGGAGAGGCATTTGTCTAAAGTATCCTCCTTTGTTGGGAAAAAATGTCTGGAGCTACTGCAGTTCACTAACTTGCCTGGTTTCCCTGATACGAGATCTTGGGATGGATCAATGTCAATCCATGAACTGCACCCACAGAGACACAGACTCTTAAATTCCTTAGCTGATGTGATTCTGCCGTATTCCTCTACATCAAGCGTAAAGATCAATTGCATTTGGTGAGGACATGGATTAGGCTCCCAGGCTGAATGAGATAAAATGGATTTAATTACTCTATGTTTGCCCGGCTGCAAGTCAGGTTTCAGAGTCCAAAACACTCACATGCGACATTCTGTGTCATAGGGAGGGGTGTTTCAGTGCATCGCCTGTTTATGAGTAACCGACGGCCCCAAGTTGTTATGGTTTCAATAACCTAATTTGTGGTTTTCAGAAAGAATTTCGGGGTGTAACATTGTAGAAACGCAACTGATATGCTGGTGTTTTCGTTTCCAGTTCCTGCTTTTAGTAAAAGTACCATAGAGGCAGCTGTATAATTTTGCCACAGAGGGTCAGCTGTAGGTTTACAAAAACATAGGGACAGGTCCTTTAAAGATGTAAGAAAGGACCAAGGGGGAGCTGACTAAGCCAATGGCCCCTGACTTCCTGTGCCTGAACTTTCACTGAACCGCTAAGCGCAGGGAGACGCAGGGGGCTCCTAGGACTTAAACACCTCTGTAATGTTCAGCTCCTCGCCGCTGCGGCCCGTTATGCTCACTGCATAAATGACAGCTGCCACCTCAGCCTGCGGATCATGGGGAGAACCTTTCATTTACATACTGTAAACGCCCAGCTGAATGAAGAGTAGATTTCAGGGTTTAAAAAAGTAGCTGACTGGCCTGCCTCAGGGTCCGCTGGTCTAAGCCCTTAACCTCATACAAATTGTCCGAGCCCGATTTTGCTAGAGCTGAAACGTGTTCTGGTTGCCCTTCCATAATTCACCATTACCACTTTTCAAGAAAAATGTCCTGGAAGCCGTTCCCCTTCGCAGGCCCTGCCGTTGGTCGTCCTGCAGCCATGCCTGTCCAGAAGTTTGACCCCGTTCCAGCAGAGTTTTGTTCCCTGAAATCCCGCAAAGTGACTAGTCTCAGCGGGTGTAAGAAAAGTCCCTATTTAAAGTAGCTCATAATTAGGGATGTTTGCTAACAAATGGTTTCTTCTCCGCTTGTCTGGCGGAGACAAAAATGGCGGCTTTAGCGGCATCGATTAGGAAACCCGCTGTAGTGCCAGACAAAGGGGGGCTTTGGAGTAGCAAGGAAGAACAGTAGAATTTTCCTCTGCGGTGGCAGCAACAGCTAAATCCAGCCGAAACAAAAAGACTTTTTTTAAAAGCATAATGGCCACCTTGTAAAAGCCACAGTCCGCTGCAGGAAAACAATCCAAAAACACGACAGCCAAAAACGCTCACGGTCTGAGCTCTGCCGTTACATTGGATGGCGATGCCATGTCTGTCCACAGATAAACATCAGGTGAGGAACAGATGTCCTGTCAGTGCAAACGGAGGCTGAGTTTCTTTCCACTTGCATCATCAGGAAACACCTGTAATATTTCATGCACATTCACAGCCCATTTGGGGGGGCTATTTGTTTCTCTACTGAAGAAATGTTGGGATTGGTTCTTTCTTCTTGAGAAACTCCATCAGCAGGCCTTGGATATCTGATAAATGCTGCATTATATTTCCTACACTGTGCATCCTGGTGAAGAGTCCAGCCATGTTACCAAGCACGCAGCAAAGCTGACTACTGAATATCCCACCCTGAATATCACATAGTAAATGTCCCGTACATGTAGAGGGAAATAGGTGCCATGTGCAAATCTGCAGTTCTGAGTTAGATTTTGGCATGAAATGAAATGATCATACTGTTTATTTCAGCAAGTTTCTTTTACAAGAGACTTCTTGCATTTTAAGTAGCATTTAAAACCTCTGACGTCCAAATGCAGATGTAGATTTCGAAATGCAGGAACTGCGCAGCCCTTTTGAAGTGGCTGATTGGTGGAGGCCTGGGTGAGTGAATGATCGCAACGCTACCTGTCTGGCGGCCTGGAAAGTGACAGTGCCCCCCCCCCGCTGTGTGTGTGTGTGTGTGTGTGTGTGTGTGTGTGTGTGTGTGTGTGTGTGTGGGCTCGGGTCGCCTGTTTACTGCATAGCTTGCATTGCTCGGGTCTGTGGCCGATTCTCCAGAGCCCGCCGCGGTCTGAGTGTCGTCGCCGCGGTCTGAGTGTCGTCGCCGCGGATGACTCGCGCGCACCGCAGCGCGGCCCTGATGGAGATCGCAGCCCCGTTAGCGCTTTTAGCTGAGAACATGGAAGGAGCATGTGAGAAAAGAAAACAAAGATTAATCTTAAGCATGTGAAAGTTAAGTTACTCGATTAAACAAATTTTTCAGGTGTGCTCCTCATTTAAGGTACTTTGCACCATTTTAACAAGATGGAAGGTTTATGTTGGTGGTTCACTGGGTTGCAGTAATGTTATGGGTTCAAATCCCTCCTCTGCTCTCTGTATTTGGTTTGCATGATTTCCCTTGACCTGTCCTGTTTCCGTAGCGTGTGTGTGTGTGTGTGTGTGTGTGTGTGTGTGCTCTGTGATGGACTGGCATCCTGCCCCCCCGCCGTGACCCTGAGCTGGATAAACAGTTGAAAGATGAATGGATTGGTTCCATAATTTAAAAGGCTTGTATGCAGTAGTAACATACAGCAACATTATCAGATAACGGTGCTTTTATAACAGTGCTTTTTGTGTGTGTGCCGATGTTACAGAGAGATCGGGGGCAGTGACTCGCCCCTGGGTGTCACCCCCACTTCGAAGCAGGTGCTCTGGGGCATTGCTGGGCCCTAACCCGCTGCCAGCTGTCCCAGTCCGGGCCGGAACGCGATGCCGCGCATGTTTGTGCAGGGAGTGGGTATGGGTGGGGAGTCTTTGCCCTGCATCACTTGCCAACTCCATTCCCAGCCCATGCAGTGTGCACATGTGTGTACAGTACCCAACAGGTGTTGATGCATGCGCACATGTATGTGCCTGATTCCAGACGTTGTATGATCTCCATAGCAACCAGATCATAGTGTTTCCATAGTGTACACTGATTTACTCTTCTTCAGTTTTTCTTTATTCCAGGGAAGGATCCTTTCAAAAGGGATTTTAAAATATAACAGATTGACATTGGAGGGGGGGGGGGTCCACACTGCAGCTGTGCAGCTGTTTTTTGCATAATAGCACATGTTCCATTGATTGACTTTGTACAAATAAATGGCCCCAAATATCGACGTGAGCTGACTAACTCACTCAGCAGCCATAACGTCTCCTTATTAACTTAAGTGTCCTTTATTCTGCAACTTACCTCTATAATTACATGTCATATAAACAACAGCTTTAATATGGATCCCCTTTTTTTTACTTGCGTTGTATTGTAGATCGGATGGGTCAGGAAAGAGAGCGATTATATGCGTCTGTACCAGAGGAAGTATCTGAAAGGTAAACAGAATGAAAATGCCACTTTTCCCCTGATCCCTCTTCACAGCGCCATCCAGTCAGGACGATTGGGCCTTTTTGCCTCCCAGTGCACCCGGGTGATTTATTGTTAAATAATTAAAAACGCAATAAGTGGCGAGTCTAAGATGGCCCCCTATTGGAAGTGGGTGAGGAATCCAGACTGTAAAGAGCAGCCAGACTGGCTGCAGCCGCCACATGATCCCTACTGAGCTGCACGCTAATCAGCTTCTCTTCCCCTAAACGCCAGGGAAGCTGCTTCTTTGCACTGAAGAGCTCTCCTTCCCTCGCCTGTGACACGGATCCCCCATTGAAATAGCCTCCTGTTAACTACATGTAGCGATTGACTCATTTTTGGCATTGACTCATTGTTGGGTTAGTATCCTGTATGTGAAGGCTGCTGGTTACGGTTGATTGCTGCTGTCTTCCTGCTCGTGTCGCACAGTAAGGGCTGAATGGTCCGTCTCCATAACGACGCGAATCTCTGCCGCATGCCAGCTGTCTCGCACCGGCGCTGCATGTGTGTGGAGATCGTTCACCAGTGCCACTCCAGGTGTGTGCTGTCAAACTGCAAGCGCGGAGATTAAGAGATTATCCCGCTGGCCTGGGGAGGAGCAGGTCTGGGTGGCACTCGCACGCTTTATCATCTAGTCTGTCACCCATTGCTTATTGCTACACCCGGGTAGCTACTGACAGAGGCGGCCATGTGACCCTGGCAGGTGTAAGAGGCCACACCCCCAGGAATTAGGACATGACCATCCACACCTGGCTTTTTCATACAAAATTGGCCGCAGTGTATTATTTATATTTTTTTGTGTGTTGGTGTGAATTTTGCATGCTCTCCCATTATTGCATGGCTTTCCTCTATACACTCCTCCTTCCTCCAAAAAAAAGGGGATTACGAGTATTGGTGTCTCTAAATTGCCCTCAGTGTGTGCATGAGTGTGGCCTAATGCACTGGCTGCCCAGCCAAGGTGCCCCCTGTCTTGTGGTTACTGGGAAAGGCTTCAGGTTCACCACAATATTGGATAAGGGGTTATGGATGGATGGATGGAAGGTATGGTATGGTATGTAAAGGTGTCCTTTGGAGCATCCATGCTCCTTCTGTCCTTCAAAGCCTCTCCATTACATCGTGCAGCATCACAACCTGTTGTTCGGTGGCTTGTACTGGGAATGGAGTTGCTGTTATACCCTTGAGGTGGCTCTTATCTGAATTGTTCTAGTGAAATATCGGACAGTTTGCTTAGCTAAATATGGCAAGTTGCTTTGGGTGAAAATGTCAGCTATTTCTGCTGCAGGGTTTTGATTCATAAGTATAATTTGGAGGCCAGAAATCCGATGTGCTCAGGTCGAAGCAAGTCTCAATTCAGCCTGACTCTGATAGTGTATGCACAGTGAACCACGTCCCTCTGTCCCCGTTTTCTGGAAGTTTCCTTTCAGCAAAACACTTTCCCCCAGTGTCTTTAATGTTGCTTTTTACCCTGTTCTTCCTCAGGATGTCTGTTAGGGTCACTTGTGATCAAATCCTCTGTCTCTGATCACTCCGCCATCTATTATCCCAAGTCCCCTTTCCTCCCCTCCCAGTGGAGAACGAGCTCTTAAAGCATGTTTTTACATGTCTGGTTCACTCACTCAGCAGCCCCAGCACTCCTCCTCCAGGAGGTCCCGGTAAAGGAAGGGTTCTCTGTGGATTCTGTGTCTGAAGGGGTCCAGACCGGTGCCGTGTCCTCTAATCAGCGTGGAGCATGTCGCTTCAGTGGTCCCAGCATGAGAACGTTCAGTGTGGGCCGCGCGCGGATCATAACGACACAAAACGGAGCAGATGCAGTGGGCGGTTTCCGGGCAACGGGGGGGGGGCAGCCTTTTCCCCGCACAGGTGTTAGTGATCGTTTATAAGCCTCCATAGGAGGCTCACGTTTCCTGGGGTTCGATTTCACACTCGGGATTCTGCTGAAGTTAGACTAATATGAATAAAAAAGCATAATAAACAAAGTTGCCACCAGCTGTGGCTTAAATCTTCCGCCTTTCCAGAAGTTTCCTTGACAGAGAAAGACATCAATGACGCAGATCACAGCACTATTTCTTAATTTAACCGCCATTCGATCCGTACTTGTTTTAAACTTTAAATACCAATGTTTGCACGCTGCTGATTTTTAATGTGTGCTTGGTCTTCATTTTAAAATATGCAAGCACCAGTTCCTATGGAAAAAATCATTCGTCTCCGTGGGGCTGTACTGCAGACTTCAAACCATTAGCCATCAAATTACCGGAGACTCAGCATTGCCGTTAGGAGCGGAGCACGGCGTGGGTTGTGCGGAGATGGCTGAGCAATTTTATCGTCTTTTGATGGCGCTCATGCAGGAAAGGTGGAAAAAGAGGAATAAAAAATGTGTAAGTGAGGAAAGCCGTACTGCATAGTAGTCCAGGCGACCTCATTAGCTACAGCATGTTTACGCAGCATGACAATATCACAAATAATATGGAAAGGAATAGCTGCACTGCGTTTTCTGACAGTTGCGTGTTGTCATTTCCTGTGGCCTTCCGTCACCCTCGGAGACGACATCGTGTTGTTTTTAAACACCCCGGTAGAGCAGCAATCGGCCTGTTGGTGCTGACAGCTTCCCAAGTCTGCGTGGTTCCGCTGATTTCAAGCAGGGTATGTGGGGTCACAGATCTGCCAAGGAAAACATGACAAAGCCCCGAGTTGGTGCGGCCTGGGTCTTAAGGCAGAGTGGCTCAGCGGGCAAAGTCCCAGAAGATCACCACTTTGAGCTCTGACCTTGGTAGAACAGTCACATTTTCTTTTCTGCTTTATCCCAGTGGTGTCTTAATGGTTAGGGACGCGCACTCGTAATTGAAAGATTGCAGGTTCGAATCCCCGAACCAGCAAGACACCACTGAGGTACCCCGAGCAAGGTACCGCCCCCAAGCACTGCTCCCCGGGTGCTGAATTAGCTGCCCCCTGCTATGCCACAATGTCACATATGGGTTAAATGCAGAAAACACATTTGGTTGTTGTGCTGTGGTGTGTCAACAATGACAATTAATCACTAAATTCAAATTCTAATCCCCAGCTCCAGGGCTGCTGACCCTATGCTGTGGAGAGCAAAATGGGGTTGGCAAAGACAAGTGTTCCAGTTTACCTGTACTTGGGCAAATAAGGCATATTTGTTTATTTAGAAGTGCCATAAGCAGTTTTGTTTTAATCTTGGTCATGGTGTTCAAAGAACATTCTGGAACAGAGCCAGTGGCTTTTCATTGCTGGTCCATATAGATATTTATGTGACACTACTGTAGAATGAGTACTGTGCTTGTTATCCCTGTCAGGGTATCGCCAAGGGGAGCGCTCTTAGCAAACTTTGGGTTAAGTTATACTCGGCTGGGGAATCCCAGCTGGGCCAGACGAGGCCCGAGGAAGGGTCTGAGGCAGCGCCCCCCCAAAAATGGGGACATGGTTTCTCTCCAGAAGCAAACAGCGGAGGCCATGGCCCAAGAAAATGCCCATGGGGCCAAGTTCAGGAGGCAGCAACCCATGGAAAGCTGCTTACTTTCAGAGTAGGAGGTTAGATGTTTATAATTCAGTTCTAACTAGAGTCAAGTGGTGGAGAACGTGCAGGCAGGGATTCTAGGGCCAGGCTTTGCCATTGGACAGTCAGGGGTACCTGCCTCACACTCAGACTAAATAGTTCTGTTTTGTAGATGTTTCCCCACATGGAAGTACTTACTCGGACCAACCGCATGTACTGTCTGTCTCTCAGGCTTTAACGGCAGCACTTAAAAAAACACACAATACAATGCGAAGAGTTATTTCTTTTGCTACTGCATAATGAGACGGATTTTCAATAACGCAGTTTTTACTTTTACGGCAGTTTAATTGCACTATAATTATCTTCTTTGTGATCTCTGTGCAACAGCTGAATGGAACTGGAAATCCAAATACAACTGCGAGCAGTAAAAAGACTTAATGAGCCAACATAAGCTCCACCCGAAGTGTTTGTGTTCTGGGCAGATAAGAGGCGGACTGTTAAAACATACCGTTTAAGCCCCCATTTAATAATTCACTCGGTATTTGTAGCAATAATTGCGCTGCCGAATGGTGAGTGTTCACCGGTGTTCCAGAGAAAGCTGTGGAGAGTGATTGTTTACTTCGGACTTCCATATCTCCCAAGACCAGTAACCAGTTCCGGATACTATGAGGGGAAAAAGGGGATTTTCACTGAATTCCTGACACGCAAACATGAGAGAGATTAGAGCTGTAATTCTCATTGCATAAGCTGGATCTCTGCTGTAGTTACAAGGTTGTCTGTCACCTGACGGTCGGATCGAGCAGCTGGGGACCCTTATTCTCAGTTGCACGGTCAGCATTTGTGTGTGTGTTTTTTCCCCGTTCAAGTTGGGGGAGAGTAAGGGGGAAAGCCTGGGTAGCGGAGCGGATAAACTCTGCAGCTGCTGCAGCCAGCGCGTCCTGTGCACGGCTGCATTGCACAGCGGCTGGGAGGTGAGGTTGGTGGCAGCCCTCGGGCGTTTATTTCTTACCGTCCTCGGTTTTCTGCATGTGGCTGCGGGTCCCTGTGTGTGACAAGCGGAGCCGGTTGCATTAACGGAGCGGCAGCGCCGCTGCTGCAATGCAGGAGACAGCGGCAGGCGCTTTGCGAGCGGATGTCGCACCGGGGGCTCCGATGTCCCTCCCGGTTGGCTAATTAATTAATTACACCTCGCATCAGTGCGTTTGGCCGCGACACACAGGTAATGGTGTGTCACCTACAGAGGATGATGCTTTTAAGTCCGCGGGGTTTTACTGCAAGTGAGCTGCAGTGAGAGTTGTTGCCAAGCAGAAAAGGGCTTTTTATGGGGTGGGGGTATTTCCGCGCGTAAATGAAGCACCGGGATTGGGAATGTGCGTCTCAAGCAGGATGGATGGTGATCCGGGGGAAACAACGTCTCCGCAACCGAAACCGCACCTCTCTGCTTATGACAAACACAAAATTTATCTATCTCTGCTGTGATGTATTTATTGCAGATAATAATGTTTTTGTCGCTACCCGTGACGCTGAAATAGTTTTCCGTTTCTTATGTATGAAATGACTTTACTCCTTCCTGGATTACTGTTGTCTATCTCGTGTAGCTCTTTACGTTCAAAGCGTTCAAGTCCCGTAAAATTTCTTATACCGTATATCCATACCCTGCTGCTGTACAAAACAGCGCATGCATTTGATATTAGCTGAATTATTTATACCCAGAAGCCTCAGAGCGCTAATAAAAGCTGTTTTCGCTGTTTTGAGCCGTACATGCCTGATAGGTGCAGGTCTGTGTGCTCCCGAAGATGGGGAATAGACCAAATACCACTCCCCACCCATGCACCCTGTTTTTTACTCCTTAGTTTTTCTTGCACAGATGTAGCACACTGTCATCCTAACGGAATTAACCCATCTTCACTCATCTGGCAAATGCATGCCCATTGCCAGACACGGTTATGAGATGGGCAGTTTAATGCGCTGTGTGAGGGTTAATATGAAATCTGAATGGAAATGTGATTTAATATCATTATTATCATTATGTAATAATAAATATAGCATTTGATATGGCTATGTGACTTCTTTCTAGGTCTCCGGATTTTGGACACGGTATATAGTGTGGCGTTTATGGTCTGCAGGCACTTTTATTTATTTTAAGTTATGTGGGGGAACAGATGCCGGAGTAGCGCCGGGGGATCAGTATACGCCAGCCGCCTGTTCTCATCTGCTCCGGGGGAAGGAGCGACCCTTATGTAACCGCATCTGGTGGGAAATAACCTGCCTGTTTGGGGTCGTTTTGCTCTGCCCAGTGTGAGGCAAACCTGCCGCCTTTGGCTGCTCTCTCATTCGATCAGGACACGGCGCGACAGCGGCGGATTAAATTACCGCTGTTTTACATGCAATTTGTGCTCAGTCATTTTGGGTTATTTAATTTTAGCCACCGAGAATCGATGCGAGCAGTGACTTTAAATCATTGGTTTCTTCCTTCATGAAAAGCGCATCATGCATCCTTGGCTGGACTGTGCAAGGGGGATGAGAGCAGATACGCTGACTCGTCTATTTTGAGAGAAATTAGTACTGGACCCGTAATGAATGTCATTTCTCATGCAAAAGCCTCAGCTTAATTTGGTTAATTTTATTCGTCATTTACACAAACACACACGGTTCCATGTGAGTAATAAAGTGCTGTTTGCACCTAGTCTCTGAATTATGCCTAATTCGAAGAAATAAAATCAACACGACGATGATGGCTTCAATAGTGGGTAGCAAGTATCGTGGCAGGTTAATATGGTGAGGATGAGGCACATTTACTCCTATCACCGGTCCTTGTGCTGTTCCACCCTCTGGCGCCTGCGTGTCTCTGTCACCCAGCTTGTTCACTTGATCCTTTAAAATTACCCAGCTGCTGCTGGGGATGAGGCTGATTGGCTGATCTTGTCATTTCACACTTCAAGAAAAAAGAGGCACTTAAAAATTACTGGTGTTTGTATAGTAGTCCTTTCATGGGTATCTTTAAGCATCAGAATCATTTAGAGAAAAAAAAAACACGTTTTAACAGTTTAAAGTGTATTCATACATTCATACATCCAGAAGTTTTCATGTGGAAGAACTAGAGAACAGCGCCGTAGATTCACTGTTTTCTTACCTGTTGTATTACTGCCAGCTCTCCATTATTTGGACATCATTTCATCAGCTGGAACTTCTTACTGTTCTTTCCTACTTGGAATCCCTTTGAAGTCAGAGAAATACTGTGCAAAGCATCACTTACAGCAGTTCAGAAAGTTCTAGGGTGAAACCGAGCCTGAGAAAGAACGATATGTAGAGGCAGCCTTCATCAGAGCCACACTGCTAGTTTTCAGGGCCAACAGCTACATAACCACTCTGACAACCGTGAGATTTGAACCAGCAAACTTTCAGTCCGGAGCATGACATCATGACCCGGAGAGCCACATACAGGTAGCTGCTGGTTCTACCCATGTTTTGAGCTTCTTGAGTTTAATTGTTATTAATTAAATCACAGCTTTTTCTATTGCATTGAGTGCTGTAATTAAAAACAATGTGTTTATACAGCCACACTGAAATGGGCAGCTCAGCTGCTAATCCTGTAACTGTAGATTGGGTGTTTGGCTGTTTCGTTTAGCTGAATAAAGTCTTTGACAGCTTCTGTGAGTGCCCAATCCACCCCCCCCCCTTAATTTGAACAGGAGTCTGGTGTAAATGTGATCTGCTGACCACCTGGTACCACCCGTCTGAGCACCATCTCACAGCCTCCTGCGTTACTCCCTCCCACTTGTTGGTGCTCCCAGCACATCACACTTCAGGTACACGGGGAGGGCAGCCTCAGGACAGCCCCGTTCTGGTCCTGGAGAATATCCAAAGCCCCCCCCCCCACTTCAAACCACAATGATTTCAGCTTCTGTTTTTCTCTGGGAAAGATTACGGTTGGGTGAGACCTTCCCGTCATTGGTCATATACAACCGCCTGGACACTGTTCACTCGCTGAGTGCATTTACTAAACCTTCTGTTCTTCTCAGAAACGCTAAATCAAAGAATGGGACTGATGCAGATGGTGTTTGGCCTTGACTCTTCTCCATCCAGGTCCTCCCACCCCCCCTCCGGACCACACATGGATTTGGGAGCGTAGAATTTCAGGGCCCAACCAACATCTTCTCAGATATGAACTTTATCTAAATGACAAAGTCTCTTCCTGTTTTTTTCTTTCTTTTTTTTTTAAATCGCAGTTCTCAACACTACTTCAGTGTTGTCTTACGAAAAACAGAATCTGGTTGAAATTACTGGCTATTGCTTTCATACCTCCATACAGGCCGCGCTGTGCTCTTCTGGGGTTTCTTGGCACGAACGCATAGTGACATAGTACAAATACAGCGCATTTTATTTTTAACACTGGCTCTAAGTTTTAGTGAGAAACATGGAAAACAGATACATGCAGAATATAAAGTATCTAGGCTTAGGCTTTCTTTAAGTCTTCTTATTTCATTTCTTGAGTATGTAGGTACATGGGCGTAAACTATGAGGGGGAGTTGCAAAGACCCTAATAACCAGCCAATATATATATAACTCTTTGTAGGTAGTTATAGCAGGAACAAAAACCATCGTAGTGAATTTTGAATGTTCCCTGGTCTGATATTACTTGCCCTGTGAAGACCATCCCAAACTAATGGCTTCCAACAGTTGGCATTTGTAACTGGAACAAATGATTAAAACTGGAACGGAACATTTTGCGCGCTGCTCAATGTGAATGTAGTACATTTAGAGACGCTTTCACGACCACAAATGTCCATGGTTGCTCTTTTGATTATGCTGCAATGAGGTTTGGCTGGATTATTCCAGTGTTAATGCCTAATATGTAATATACTGAAATGTAAATAGGACAGCCTTGCAAAGTAGATTAAAGACTGTGGTTGGCAGATTCTAAAATACATGTTATACAGTACTGGAGGGTGGCATGGTGACTCACTGGATATGATGGATGGATGTATGACAGTGTTGAAATTTCCAGCATGATGACTGGATATTTAGTACATATTTTGTCATGAGCATATTTTGTTTACTTGCAATGATTTTTGTTTCAGATCACGAATACTAATCACAACTAATTAAAATGATGGACAAAAAAAATGGTAAGTTTTGTTTTTTAAATTCCATTAAAATATGTCTGTTTTTTATTATTTTTTTTAGCTGTTTAATATGATTTTATTGTGTTTTGTCTGGTTGCTTGCTAAAAATGCTTTTGCTGTTGTAAGAATTTCCCAGTCAACACAAAAGTTGCCGATTCAAGTTTGGCTTAAAAGCATTTATAAGTTGTTGGAAAGCTGTAATATTAAGTGTGACATTAAAGTGTGTGACTTGCATGTTTCAGCAAATGGCTTTTCTTCGAAAGCCCCCGAGAGCGGTGGCCAGCGAAAGCAGCTGCCCTACTATGTGGAAACGCCCTATGGGTTTCACCTAGACCTGGACTTCCTGAAGTATGTGGATGACATCGAGAAAGGAAACACCATCAAGAGGGTCCACATCCAGCGGAGAAGCAAGGGCCCCAAATTCAGCACTCTGCCTCGGAATTTCAGCCTCCCAGGACACGCCGCACGAAGCGTGCCAAGGGACACCTGGGCGTCAACCTGCACTCTTGGACACAAAACGAAGTCACGCGTCATGGAGGTAGAGAAGATCTATGACTTTCAGCCATGTGAGGGCAGGTCTCCCAGTTACCCCAGAGCACCTGGAGTCAGCTACAAATCAGATAAAGCTGTGGAAGAAGCCACTATCAGAGCTTTTGATGAGCAGCCCTTGGGCTTACATATCAGGCCACATCTACTCAGGGCATCCAGTATGCCAGTGACTGTCATGAGGAAGACCTCAGAGTCTTCGGAGGTTCTTGGACCTCAAGCTACTGGGGAGTCTTACAGGGAGAATGGCTCCTCTGAGAATGTCTCCAGGTTGTCGGATGTGGGAACCAGGAGGAGCGGTGTGCTTGGGGAACACACAGGACTGCACCAACAGTTTGCCACGGCCCTGCAGAGGGTCCGCGAGCTGGAGGAGCAAGTCAAGACCATCCCAAAACTCAAAGCCCAGATCTTATTGCTGCAGGAGGAGAAAGAGCAGCTCCTTCGGCGGCTTAACTCCCAGCCTGTGGTCAACAAGGAGGAGTGTCCGGCATGTGAGCACCGGGAGATCACAACTCAACAGCATCATTTGGAAGATGCAAGCGTTTCCAGCACCATCACCGCAGAACTAAGAGTCGAGCAGCCTCTCATTGTCCCTGATGATGATAACCAGATTTATAAGCTGGAATCAGAGGGACGAGAAGAAACAGAGAGGTTCCTGGATTCAAAGTTAGGGGCAGAAGAAGAAAAAGCTTCCATTACAGACCAACTTTTCATACAGGTAACAGTGGCAGAGGTAACAGAAGTAGCAAAAAATGATGGCAGCAGAGTGGAATGTCCTTTGGAACAGAAAGCTGTAGTACCAGAACCGGCAATGGAGACACAGGAAATGGTGTCAAAGGTTCTACTTCACCAGGAAGAACTGTTAGGGAACCCTTTGGCAGGGACACCAGACAAGAACATGGAAGCTATAGGAAGTACTTCTACAAATGAAGTAACAGTGGAAAGTCCTTCATCACATAAAGAAGGAGAACAAGTGGAGACTATGCAGAGAAGTCCCTCAATACAAGAGGCAGCCCATGTAAGGCTAGTCATGGAGAGTCTTTCTACAAAGGAACCACCAGGACATGAGGAGGCACTGAAAACAGCCCAGCCAGAACAAGCAGCATCAGAAACCCATGTTGGTTTTAGTGAGGGAGGTATGGACCCCACATACCAGCAAGCAGGTGAAGACTCTGAGAGTCTAATCATTCAAGCTCTTCAGGCGAAGCTGGAAGCCCTTGAAGAGCAGCTGTGTGACGTCAGAATCGAGCTAGAAAATACGAATGCTTTGCTGAGCGAAAAAATCGAGGAGAATAAGCTGAAGGAGGAGAAGATCAAGCAGCTAATGAGGAAGTTAAGAGTCTATTCTGAGGAAGACATGGAGGATACTGACGAGAGTGACCAGAAAACTGATGATTTGGTAGAGATGGCACCATCCTTCTCTGCTGGTTCACCTTCTGATTTGTCTGTGAATAAAAATGCAGAAGAACTAACACTGACTTATGAAGGAGCTTCAACCGGTGGGACAATGATGTCATCCAACACTAGTGGACAATTAAAAGACCTGGCAAACTCAAGCACCCAAACAGATGCTATAGAGGTACAAGACAGAGAGGTTTCAGTAAGTGTTGTAACATCTGAGAAGTATGTGGAAGTTGGAGTGACTGTATGCAACCAAGCTGTGGAAACAGATCCCCAGGAGGATCCTTGCCACATGGCTCAAGAGGAAACTTTGAAGGCTGAGGAGCTGAATACCTCAGTGGAACCCATGGACCAAGAATGTGCTTCCTCTGATCTTCTGGAGGAAGCTGGCTGCGTGGTGGAGCTGAAGCAGCCTTGCCAGTTGGACCCAGGACATCAGCGTTATGAGCAGGATGGAGAGGACGTGCCAGCCACAAACGCGGCCATCGGCCAGTATGTGACGAGGATCCAAGGCCTGCTGACCGAACAGTGGGCGTGCCTCAGCAGCGGGCACCCTGAGATCGCCAGCACCCTCAAGCAGCCAGCCTCCAAGATCAGCTCCATCCAGACTCAGCTCGTCAGCTCTCTGAATGCTCTGTCTACCTTTTACTCTTCACCGGGGCAGAAAGGGGCCACCACTCAACAAGCAGGTAATTCCCAATGTATAAAAAGGAACAGACATCTGTCACTGACATGCAGAGGACATTGAATTGAATTGAATTGAATTGAATTGAATTGAATTGAATTGAATTGAATTGAATTGAAACGAAACGAAACGAAACGAAACTTTATTTGGAATTTGCACGGGTACAAGTGCATTGGAATTTTTGCACGGTTCACTCAGTCAGAACCATAAGACTATGACATATAAAGATGCATTCAGGTCTTACTGTAAAATGAAATAAACAG
>JAODJW010000033.1:17296424-17307142 GCA_026777045.1 Hyperopisus bebe
CCCCCCGGCCCCCGTATTAAAAGAAACAGTAGATGGTGTTTATTAGTTGCCGCAAATTCCCCAGTTAATACAGCTGTGTGGTCAGTGTGGCGTATCATCTACCCCCATAAGCATCCTGTGATCCCCTCGGAGCCCACCCCACAAAAAAACAACCACCCACACACACACACACATCAACATAACAACTGCTGCCAGGAGGATGTGTAATTCTGTACTTGTTGAATCAAAGGGATGCTGTTAGCCTGTTAGCCATCAAGGCAGACTTCCTTTATCAGGAAGATAATGTGGATTCCCTTCCTCCATTTCAAATTTTATTCAGCTACATATCATACTCTGTCCTCATCTGTCTTGACCCACCTCGGCGTTCTGGCATGGACACTTTTGAGAATCACTTTCACACCACAGACTTCCATTAAGAGAAGCATCTCTTTGAAGACCCAGACAGTGGCGGTCCCGCGTTGAGTCCGTCAAGAAAATGTGCTTACGTTTGCGTTTCGCCTGTTCCCAGCGCACAGAATTTTAGCCCACATATATAAATGTAAATATTAATAAGAGTAATAAAAATAATAATACATTTATTTTAGAACCATGTAGCATTCTTGTTTAGTGGGGCCACAGGAGGGGCCGTGTATGATGTCACTGACCCCTCCCCCGCCAGAACTGCCCCTGCACCCAGACACCCCCAACACTGGGAAACCCAGGGTTCCTGATTTGTTCCTTCACGTTCCGCCCTCGGTCCAGCTACGAGACGACCTCCAGCGAGGAGTCCAGCGGTGAGGACAACGTGGATGACAGTTCGGAACCCGAGGAGCTGGAGAAATCCGGGGACGCCAGCCCGCAGGAGCCCACACGTGGCGAGGCAGCAGGATGCGACGGTAGCCTGAGCACCCCGGTCCCAGGTGCGGGCTCCCAGGACGACCCCCCAAGAGGGTAGGTCAATGAGGACCATGGCCAGGGCCTCATCAGCTGCCTCCCACCAGCACAGCGCGGCCGCGTGACGCCAACTCATCTAATCTCAAGCCAACTGAGGGAGCATATTGGACACGCCCCTATGGCTTTCGCAGGCAGGAGTAGCCGATAGCAGATGGACACAATTCCGCTCATTGTTTGCATTGCTTGGCCTGGAAGCCAATATGAAGGAAGTGCTGACAGACTTTTTAATATATGAAGAGTCACCTACATACCCAGGCCAGGTGGAGACCTCAGCTTTGATATATCATTTCATTTATTCTCTCGATGTGGGAGGAAACACGAATCCCAGCCTTGCAGTAACATCACAGTATAGGTTTATTTTCCTTTAGCTGGGTCACTGGTAAAAATACTCATTAAAAATGAAGTGTACAGTCCCATGATTGTAGACTACCAAATATAGAGACACTGCCACTGTTCCCAGAAACCAGAAAGTCTGGTTGTAGTCTGTGCTGGACCGTGCGGGCTGCCCTTAGCTGTGTGTGTCACTCCTGCTCCCAGGGAGACGGTGGATGAAGACTTCATGGAGGCCTGCATCTACCTCAAAGACCGGCTGGCAGAAATCAGCTCCCCCGACAAAGAAATGGTAAAATATAAAGAGCATCTAGGACCTACCTACAGCACATAATTAACTATATGCCATGCCTTAGGAGTCTACAATTTACTGAACAGTTACTAAGACCTAGAGTCAAGAAAAACAGATGTATTACATATTCCGTTCAACAAATGCAGCAGTTTGGTTCAGCTCTTCTCCGGAAAGTACGAAAATTCTCAGAAATAGTGGGTCTGTTTACATGGATAAGCCATAATCATTGGAAAGTAAGGCTGACTTTGGGTGTTGTGCAGTGAACTATGGTCCTTTATCGCCCCCTAGAGGCAGGTCCTGATGGTGCTCTACCAGGAGTGGTTCCGCGTCTCCAGCCAGATGGACTCGCTGGTGGACACGGTGACGCTGTACCTGAAGCAGGTGGCCTTCACCGCCCCTACGCTCCTCCATTTCCTCATCAACCTCGCGGACGGCAACGGCAACACCGCGCTCCACTATAGCGTGTCGCACTCCAACTTCGCCGTTGTCAGGCTGCTCCTGGACACGGGTAATGTGGTTGTCTCGCCACCAGGGGGTGCTCTGGTTCTAAATGTTAAAAGCTTGGCGGGTGCGGTCCTGTGAAGTTTATCTGCAGGCGCAAGGCATGTCACACTGAGTCGTGCGCCGTCCCTGCAGGCCTCTGTGATGTAGACCACCAGAATAAGGCTGGCTACACCGCCGTCATGCTAGCCTCCCTGACCGCCGCCGACGGGCCGGATGACGTGGAGGTGGCACTACAGCTCCTCAGGCTGGGGGACGTCAATGCCCAGGCCAGCCAGGTACATCCAGAGAGACAGACCAGCTTTCTCCTCTTTGTGGACTATAATCAATAACACCTTCCATGGGGTAGCGTGCCACATAGGCCTCTGCGCCTATAATCAGAAGGTCACAGGTTCAAATTCTGCTGTCAACAGTTACTTCATCACTGGAAATAAAAGGAAGGTCCTTAAACTCAGCACCTCCAGGGATTAAGTAACCCTTCTTCCTTAATGTACTGATAAGTAAATAAAATGTAAATACAAGCATTTCACATACCTTTTTAAGTAGAAAAGAACAACAGGCATTAGCTTGTGTCTGGAAAACGATCTCCCATGTAAAATGTTTTGCAGATTAAATTCAATTCAATTCAATTTATTTGTATATAGCGCCTTCCTAATATAGCGCCCTTCCTAATGTAGTTGCCTCAACGTGCTTAACAGACACACAAATAACATTAATGAAGGGCTTTCATACCCTTTCCCGTTTCTCCATATTTCTATTCCTTTGTGCGATTGCACCTTCCCCTCCTCCCCATCACCCTCCTCTCCAGTGAATGCTTGTTTCCGTTTCCGCGCAGGCTGGACAGACCGCGCTCATGCTAGCCTCGAGTCACGGCCGCACGGCCATGGTGCGTGTCCTGCTGGCCTGCGGGGCGGACGTCGACACCCAGGACCATGACGGATACACGGCCCTCATGTGTGCCTGCGAGCAAGGCCATGCAGAGATTGCCCGACTTCTGCTGGAGAGGGGCTGTGACCGCCACCTTGTGGACAAGGTCGGGATCACAAAACACAGACTTACAGAGATAACTGCTTCTAGCTTGTGTTCACTTGGATAAGAGTCAGGCATTTCTCTGAGATTTCTCTGTCAGCTGCTTATAGCTATATTTTTTTCTAAATGCCAAATTATAATAGATAAGACCCAGTTTACCTTAAAATTTTCTGGCAGCTTTTATTTTCTGTCAAAGTTACTTAATGTTGATGAATATTCTTTCTTATTTGCCAGTTTTTACTCAAAACATTGTATCAGGTTTCCCAAAAACACATGGTACAACTTAACTTGCGCAGGGTGAGACTTATTCAAGCCAAATTCCAATTGCTCGGTCATTTTTTTTTTACTGTGCAAACAGTGACACCTTCTGGACGCAGCTGCAAAGCACAGTTTTGAAACAAAAAAAAACGCTGCTGGCATTCAAATGACGCGTGAATAAAACGAGACACGTTCTCGTGAGACCTTGAGGTTCCGCATCTGGCGAGTGCAGGAGGATGTCAGGTGTGACCGTCAGTTTGTGTTTGAATAGAGCGGTTAGGTTAGCGACAGTCATGAAATCTCAGTAGGTGAGATTTGCTAATCCTTCTTAGGAGGAATTATTTCTACTGAGAAGCTGTGAATGGATTACGCATTGGGGGGGGGGCAGGTTGGATCGTGGTCCTCACTGCAGTTTACCCTCCTCCAATGGATCCGAGCCGGTCACAGTATAGTCGTTAATACTACAGCCCTTAATATAATTACCTTGGATGGGAAGCAGTGTGACTCCAGGGTTATAAGTTTGAGTCCCAGCCCAGCACCATGTGTGTGCCATGTTCTCTGAATTTTTGCATGGGTGTCCTGCAGGGCCATCTGCCATACTGGGCATTTTCCCAGGGGGCCAATGAGTATGTGGGTCGGCAAAATTCCCTCCCCCCCCCCCCAGGAAAAATTACTGTAGCACCTTGGAGGACCACAAATGGGACAGCGGGTGGGTCAATGGGCTCTGTGATCAGGAGGGTGCCGGTTCAAATCCCATGATCAGCAGAGTGGCGTCATGCTGACTCTGTCGTCCTCCCTCTCCTCTGTTTCCCAGGATGGACACACCGCTGTCTTTCTGGCGTCAAAGGCCCCCCACGCCGACATCATCAAGCTCCTTGAGGAGCACCCGGGTGCAGCACCAGGCGCCTCCGACGCCCACGAGCCCCACCTCCCTCCTCCACCGGCGCCGTAAAACAGCTCCACCCTGTGGCGAACCGTTGCAGCTACGGCTCGTGTCCATGCTACACAGACAGCACCCGTCACCCTGTTACTGGCAAACTGCTTACATCATTGCCATGCCCAAGGGTGAAGGACCCACACTGAGGTGTCTTCAGCGCAGCCTGCAGCACTGTACTGGAGTCCCCTGGTGCAGACCACCGCCTGGATGCTGCATCACGTATCGAAGACTCCTTGAACCCTTTCTCTGTCCACCGTCTGTATGGGCTTCGCTTGTGGTCGCCTCTTTATCGCTTCTGTGGAAAACGTACCTGCCGTTTTCCCCGAGGGTGGTGTCCGTCCGCCGCTCCTCGCGGTTCCCCCTCAAGGTTTCACGGCAGGAGAACGAGCAATCAGAAGCAACACATCCGCCGGACTCGCCTGTGACACTTTAGTGGCTCTTCAGTCACGACCTGTCTAAGGTCCCTCCGGGGGTTCCGGCTTTGGCCTATGTTCTGCGCTCAGCCAGGATCGGGGGGGTGGTACCGCATCAACAAGTAAGAGACTCTGTACAGCTGCCTTGCACCATGGCCGCCCTCGTAATACAGGATGGAGAAATTCGTATTCTTTGGCAGAAAACAACATGTGATTATTCTGGGTATGATATTTGTAACGGCCTGCTGCTTTCAGCATTGGGTAGCGTCAGGCTGGCTGTAAGGCGGGGGGGGGGGGACAGCTGGCGCACGTTAGGACTCAATAAATAACCACAGATTCCTCCCCCATAACGCCTTTGTGACTGGAGATGGTGAACGTATGAAAACAAAAAGCTGGGGTCATTATCGGACGATAAATGGACCTCCGGCTGTCTGTCAGGGACAGGGAGAGACCTCACAGCTGGGGGGGGGGGGCTAGAGGGGGGCTACCAACCCAGAGAGGGCGATCTCTGTATATTGTTGCAAATTTTGCATGATCGTCTTATCAAAACATGCACTCTAGTATATGTGGGCAGGCCTGGGGGAGGGGCTGAGTTTTGCAGTGGGCGCCCTGCCACGATGGACCCCAAGGACACTCTGCCCCCCCCCCCTTCCTCGCGCTTCTGATACTGCTCTACAAGTGTGCAAGCAGCTGGCAGTCATGTTAACTGGGAACGGTAGAATAGAGGATCCAGGCAGGCATTCACCTTGGCCGGTCATGTGTTCCCAGGACTGTCTGGGCCAGTCCTCTGGAGGCTGTGTTCCGCTCTCCTTCCACCATAACCTCGCTTTCTGATGACATACCTATGGCTTCCTCTTACCTTGTTTTCCCAAGTCTTCCTGGATTTTCGGCAGGGTGGCCTTTAATGTGTCTTGGTGTGACTCACTCAAAAAAAATCTCACTCACATAAAAGCGGGTAACAACCGGGAAGTGACCAGGTCGGAGTACAGGCAGGGCGTGCTGCTGGAATGGCGCAGTACTGAGGACTACAGAGAAAAAGCAACAAGAGATCTGGCTCCGCAGGTGATGCTATCCAGCACGAATTGGCCGGCATTACACCATTAGTCACCGGCTACGCCTCTGTCACGCCGGCTTGTTTGTGCAGAGACAGAGAAGCAGTACTAATCTGAGCTCATCCTTCCAGAGAAGTACTTTAATATTTCAGCCGTAATTAGAGGGGCTGCGGCCAGCATGGCGCCCTGCCTGCATTATTACGGTCTAACTCAAAGCGGCCAGGGAACAGCTCGTCTGTTTCTCCGTCTTCACTGCCTCTTCTCCGGAATCACGGCCGATTTTTCGGCACAAGGCGTTTCAATCCGCGCGCTCGCTTATTACATTCATATTCTTCCTGCAAGTGGTAGCCCGAGTTAAAAATGTATATCCAAGGTGGATGAAAGACGTATTTACAGTACAGTCCCCCACCCCTTCTGTTCTGTATCTGCCTTTTTGTCTTGACCGCGGTATAAATAATATATGCACACGACTTTCTGCCTCCTTTGTAATTCATTATACTTTTGCCTGCTTTGCCTGTATTACGGATTGTATCGTATCGTGCGATGTATCGGTTGAAATGCACGAAGAATGTTATATTGCAATTAAATAGATCTCCCCCAATTTCATATTCTTGAATGCGAAGACGATGCACCGCGAATAGCGCATTTTGCTGTCTAGTTGTATATGGCTGTAGTGGAGGAGGCGGACGCCGATCAGTCAGTTGGGTGTTTGTGTCATTTGAGCCAATACTGCACTTCTGCCAGAACACGCCACCCGGTTTTTATTGTCGGGAATTTATTTCTAGAGTCGATGCATTTCTCTTTCAGTATGAATATTCATCGTATCCTTCTACAAATCACACGCATAGACAATCCGATGAGTTATGTGTTCGTCTGAGATGAGATTTCCCCCCCCCGGTGTGTTTATATGCAGAGGGATCCATGAATAATCGTGTACAGAACATACGCATATTTTGGTTAACCCTGTTTTATACTATTTTAAAATATTCTACTTAAAATATTTATTTTTGTCAATTATTATTAACTAATTATTCAGTGCTGTTGGAAATATGTTAGTAAGTGGTTTGTCTAAGTATCTGTCACTGAATAAAATGCTTGGCAAACAGAATGTAGAAATATATTAATGCGGGGGTTGTTCCCTCCCCCCAAGTTCTCTCTTACCTAGAAACTATAATTTTAAAATACGGAAAGTTTTATTACCTTTTTTGGATTTTGTTTTGGTTAAAACAGAAGTTTCCCAGGTTTTACGTCATACCTATTAAAGTCAACCAAAAATATAATGCATTTGCAAGTGTGTGTGTTATGACTTATACAATTAATAAGTACAAAGAAAAAGTATATACTTTTTGGTAATTCATCCCGGTATTTCAGTTCATTATCAGTGTGAAATGAATATATTAAATATTGTTTTGCAAAAGTCTTTTGTTCTTTGACTGACATTTTTTCGTTTCCAAGCCACTACCTGAAGTAATCAGCAAAAATACACACGCCCCACGGGCTAAGAAATTCAATAATATACATCCTGCAAAAATTTCACGAATAGAAAACCTAATTTTCTCCAATACATCACTTCTACAGAGAGAACTACAACGTTAGATTGCTAACATGAAGCAATATTATTCAACCATCGGCAAATAACTGTCCACCCAATATGTGCTCTAAAACAGCAATAAACGCTGAGATTCAGCGGTAATTGCAAAAATTATTCCATTATTCAACGAGTTATTTGGAAATAACACGCTACAGCTCTTGCCAGTTAAAGATAACCGTGGGTTACAATGTCTTTTCAACACAAATTAGCGTGTCAGAACAGCTAGTACGGTTAAACATTCCGATAATGTATATAAGCAAGCAGAAACATACAACCGGACCATTTTGAAACTATATAGTATAAAAAACTAAACAACGACTGCATAAATAAAATTACAGTCATATGAATTACCGGTTCAATCTTGTTATAAAACTGAAGGTTAACGTAGTTGCATCTCTGCTGACTTAGAATCGATTAATGAAAAAAAAACTTGTTGTGTTTTGGATATTTAGGTCGTGTCCAGACGATGGCGCTATTACGCCAAAAGATCATCTCACGTGCGCGCCTTGTGGGTGCGGGAGCGCGGACGCCTGCGGATCAACATTATAGTGGAGCATCAGGCGACCTATTACGAGAAAAGCTTTGCAAAACGCTACATAAATAGTTAGGAAGCTTAGTGCGGTGCGAGCATTGCGGGCGGGTCAAATGTCCCCCTGCTCACAAGTGCGGACAACAAAACTCCACCGCTTTTTGCTTAAATTAAAAGTTATTCATTCAAATGCATTATTCTTTTTTCAAAAGGTGCATCGAATCGTCATGCTTTACCTACTTTTAAGCTCAGCGGGTAGCAGCGTGTTTTTTGAATACTAATACCGGGCCCCCTTTCATGCGGGAATAATGGCGAATCCCGCATACAGCGCCGTCTTTCACGCCGCAGCGCAAACGGAGCGTCTCTCAGCGCCCTGGGAACCGCAGCGGGGACGAACGAACGGCCGGCCGGTGCGAAGCGCCGCCCACTGTCCTCTGCTGTTTTCACACCGTATGGAATAATAATATGGACAAATATGGAAGGGGAATATAAGGTTTAAGAGGGGAACGTACAATGTACGTACGGCAGACGTCTGAAATGCAGCTAAGAGCAGCTTTACAGAGCATTTCCCTACGGATGAATGAACGACAAGAACACAAATGACCCACTGCACACTGGAACAGCCATCTATATCACCAGTGAAGGGCCAGCCACAGGAGATCTTAAATACTCGCTAATTTCAATTGCAAGTTGTTCTGATTTGTGACGCCTCTGCTGACGGAACAGACAGCCCTATGGGTAGCTGTAATAATACGGCAGTCATTAACCAAACAAAGAGGACGACCTTAACTCTGGAAACGCACGACTAGAAACGCCACGCACAGCTGTTCCTTGGATATGAGAAGACAATCCGGAAACTGAACTTTCGCGGACAATCAAGAGTACAGGCACAAATCGCCATGTGATGGGGATGGTGCTTGATTGAACGGTTCTGGAATGAGGCGATGCAGAAACCACAGGTGGGAAGGCTGCTGGATGTCTGGCATTAGCGCGATGTACCATGCCGTGGGAGATGCCGTACCCCCTCCGGGTTTCCTCGCACTCGATGGGTCGGTTGGCAAACAGCTGACAACTAATTACAACGGAAGTGCTTAACATGCAGGGCAGGTCCAGCGGCAGCTGCTGTGCGGAGAGAAGCTTCCAGCAGTCCGGGCCAGTCACAGCGGCAGCTGGCGGCTCCTTTAAAGGGCTTTGTGCTGCCTTCCCTGCCCACCGGCGACACTCACATACCTGCTTAGGTGGACATTAAAAAGAGAGAGATGGACAGGCTGCTTCGCACCTCTGCCACTGGGGGGAGCTCACGCTACGAGTTGGGCTGTCTGTGCCACTCAGAAGACGTTTGTTACCCCCTCCCCCCTTATGAAAACATACAACAAAGGAAGTGTTATCACATATAGTATAACACATTCTTATAAAGATAGATCCAGGTCACATGTTGTGTGTGTTACCTCTGAATACTCCTGTTTACTCCTAGAAAGGCCAGCAGTCAGGTGAATTGGTTTTCAGAGTGTGTGTGTGTGTGTGTGTGTGTGTGTGTGTGTGTGTGTGTGCACGCGCAGCAGTTTGCTGGCA
This sequence comes from Hyperopisus bebe, assembly GCA_026777045.1. Lineage (NCBI taxonomy): Eukaryota > Metazoa > Chordata > Actinopteri > Osteoglossiformes > Mormyridae > Hyperopisus > Hyperopisus bebe. The sequence goes on from JAODJW010000033.1 coordinate 17,305,862, forward strand.
GTTGTCCGCTGCATTCTGGGATAGACTCCAGGCTCACCGTCACCCTGGACTGGATAAGCAGCTACGGAAGATGGATGTTAAACAGAGAAAAGGAAACACCTCAACACAGCATGTGCAGATTTGGCACCTGGAGACTTCTTACTGAGCTGAAAATGAGGTTTGTGTAAAAATACCCGCTTAGATGGTGATACCTGAAAGTCCTCCTGGAAGGTCTGTGGTTTTCTGGGGGTGTCAGACAGGACCATGTACCCTGGGTAGGAGGCTGGGAATAAGAGGTTTACTGGGGTGAGGGCTTCCCATTTTGGGGTGGGGGTGGGGAGGCAACACAGCAAAGAATAAAAACATGGAAAATAAAACAGACTCCATGAAGAGCGAAGGAACCGTGATATCAGGCTGTTTGATAGAAAAAGAACCTAAAAACACAAAATGCATTTCAATCGAGAGCCAGTGAATTAACACGGACTACGCTGGTTACCCATGCAGCCACACGCTCAATGAACAGCGACACAGGAGAATAAAACAAGAAAAAACACAGACATGCGATTTTTATAAATTTAATATATGAATATATATAGATATTTATGAACAGCTTGATTCTGTAGAAAGAGGAGTGAGACCTTTTGGCATTCAGTTCGCGTATCCAGTGTGAGTACAGAAGTTGCCAAGTACGACCCCCCCCCCCCCCCATTTTCCTGCCTACCAACAGATATGTACACAAAAAAAAAACAAATCCAGTGGAATTCACATCAACACAAACAAGGCACCAATAAATTAAGAAGTCATGTTTTAACACAACCAAATATATTAAAGAAAAACAAGCCCTACTGAATCTCTATCACATGTTAAAAAAAGAAAACCAAATTAAAATGTAGACAAAACACTTTGGTAGATTATTAATTTGAGTTACAATCAAGTAGTAAATAAATCCAGGGCTCTTGTGTACAAATAAATTCATATATGGTCTCTACACTCTCTCCTAGAAGTTCATATACACACAGATTTTCTTTACAGAAATGTTTAAAACATTATCAAAATCTTTGCAGTAAGAAAAAGTATTTACAAGTCATGATTCAAAACCATTTGTCTGTAACAATCAGTGCCCCTTCCAGCCCCCAACCCAACCCTAACCCCCCCACCACCCTCCCCTCCCCTCCCACGTTGTCATTTACACAGTGCAGAAGGCATTTTGAAAAGTTTGTGCAACAAACGGCATACAAAATGTTCCCGGTATGGCTGTGGAATGATCGTACAGATGACCCCTCCCCGAAGACACGCTAGTCC
>JAODJW010000033.1:17332567-17350120 GCA_026777045.1 Hyperopisus bebe
TAGAGTAAGTTGTCCGCGAAGGGCAGCCACCCATAGCGGCACCCAGGGAGCTGGGGGTTAAGGGCCTTGCTCAAGGACCCGCAGACATGCTGAGGCTGGCTTTGAACCGGCAACCTTCTGATTACAGGCACACAGGCTTAGCCCACTGAGCCACACGCCACCAAGCTCAAACTAAGCCGGTGTTGAGTGTTTGTGTGCCGCCACAAGCCTTTCAGGCCCGGTCCACCTTCCCAGCATCCTCCTGTAAATGCTCGAGGTCATGCCTTGTTCTGAGGAAACCTACTATCTCGAAAACTAAAAAGAACCGTCACATTGCCAGTTCCAGCTAAGCTGTACACAGGTGGCCTCAGCGTTCCTCGAGGACCCGTTTGATCAGGAACCCACTTCCCTGTCCCCCGCCAGGGAGGGGCCACGCCAAGCACAGCCGACCTGCGGATTTCTGATGGCGGCGGAGGAGGAACGGCTAATTGATGCGAGCTCAGACCCCACATCCTGACAGACGCGCCGCTAAATGCCAGCCTCCCCATATCCCTGCTTAACACATGCTGCATGAATATTTACAGCGGGGGCTGAGCAGAACCACGCAGTCTGGACTGAGAGTCAGCTCCAAAAGGCCCCTCAGCCTTTGATAATTAGAAGCTTGTGCCTTTTTAATTCCTTAAACCCCTTATGGATAAATCGAGCTCCCCCGCCAAAAAAAAAAAAAAAAAAAAACATTCGCTATCTTTACAGCCACATAAATGCTGTTTTTTTTAATACATCATCTATAAAGTTCATTCAGATCTAACCTGCACTGAGCTGGTAAGAGATCCCAAAACTATCTGAGGGACAAAAGTCAGGCTAGTTTGTGTCAGAGAAAAGAAGAAAACAAAGCAGGGAAGGGAAGTGAGGTTTCTGGGAATCATTCCTGTTCATCCTCATTAGTTCCTGATTGCCCAGCCCTATCACAAGGAAAGCCCTCTATATCTTCAGGTGAACAGGAAAACCAATGTGACACATAAGTACCAGGTTCAGGAAACACGGGACACGGGCTTGGCAGGGTTGCCAACTTTGGTCAGCTGACTGGCATGAGATGTTCAATTCAAGACAAGTCTGCACATGCATTTACATGTACGTAACAGCTTTAACTTGCAAATAGTTCGTAGGGTTTGCAAAATACCCCTAAAGCTTTTGATGTAACTAATTTTATAGGTTTACAATGGAATAATATAGATTTGCTGTAAGATTTCTTGCGTGAGCGTTAGAGTCTGAAAGCGTCACACTGGATGGCAACTCTGGTTTGGGGTTAAATAATAAGGACAGAAGCACTTACACAGGTACAAGGAACCTAAATTGGGTCCCTCTATTCCGCTCTGTCACTGGAGTAAAATAATACACTCCCCGCGTGATACGTATATCGCTAGTACTGTAATAACCTTGACGATAAGGATCACAACCAGATTTAGCGGCAGTGCCAACGATTATTTTCTAAGAGGCATATCCAGGAATATCAAACAATAGATACTCAAAACAGCCCATTTCCTCCAATTTAGTTTTATTAGCAGGTAATAGCAAGTCCGTTAACCGATTGCCTTTACAATTCTCTGCGGGAGCAAAAAGGAAGAAAAACAATCAAAGAGCGTAATGATGGAGATCGCATACGAGCGCAGAGACGCACGGCACCTCGCTGGCAGAATAAAACCGAGGGGCGTTAATAAGCGTCCCGTAAGCCGGGTTGACGGATCATCACCGACCGCAATAAAGCGGAAGATATTGCGGCCGAGAGGTGATTTGCGCAAACATCAGCGGCTGCTGCGCAGATAATTAATTTCATGGACACGCAATTATGGCGTAATCTTCCGGCATAGCGACGAGATCACCGCAGTATAATTTCCATTAAGACGCCCCCCGAGCGCTACGACCCGGACGCCAAAACCGGGGATTTCCCCTAAACAGGTGCGCCGGGTGCGAATCCTCCTGGAAGACCTCTGTAAAAATCAAAGCCATCCTTATCTGAATACATCTTCGCGAAACAAAAGTAGTAACCTGTGCACCACAGCATAAACTCCCTTGAAAATGATCATTTTCATCGTGTCAACGAATCAGAGAATTCCGTAAGAAAACGTTTTGAAATCCAGTACATTTATAATAATGGAAATATGACTGTAAACACAGCGACCGTTATATTTGCCTAGCTGTCGAAATTATAGTGCGAAAAAAAGTTCACGAAGACCAAAGAGACAATGGATATTACTGGTATTTGAGTGAGAAGCACTTATTCTGGATGTAAAGGGTAGGAAAGACAAAACGCAGGCTATAAAGCAAAAAACCGCTGTCCCAAGTGAGGTATCTGACCCATTACGGCCAATTTTCCGCTCGGATACGGCAGTTATATAAAGGTGACTTTCGAAAAAGGCTCTCGCCAATTTGGCAGGACTGAGTCAAGGCTCATGCATGTCAAGGCTGTGACCCATAACAGGTACGAGGTAACGGGAATGAAGAGGTGCAGGATGTCAGCCAATCAGATTTATAATTAGATGACAGCGTTTGCAGACTGGGAGCGACACCAGAAGTGGCACTCATAGCTGGCCAGATGCATCAGTGGGTCTTCGTGCTGGACAGACCCAGCTGTACACCTTAAAGACCTTTGTCAACCTAGCCCAGAACCTTCACAAAGCAGACTGACTATAAATAAAATACCAATTTCATGCACCTGTGTGCAGAAGATAAGGACTTGCACTGCAGACATGAAGGTTGCTGGTTCCAGTCCCAGACAGAACCATGAACTGAACCACTGCAGTAAAGTATCCAGCTGTATAAAATGGTGAAAAGTCACCTTATATAACAGTGTCAGCCAAGAAAAATCTCTTATAGACAAATTACACATCCATCCATCTTACAGCCACTTATCCTGGTCAGAGTTGAGAGGGATCATGAACCTATCCCAGGTAGCAAAGGACACACTAGATGGGACGCTAGTCCATTGCAGGACAGGCACGCACACACACACACACACACACACACACAGATCAGGTAACTATATCTTTATGGGGACTCCATTTCTATGGGCATAACCCTAATCTCAACTATGACAGCATTAACCCCTACCCAGCCCAAACCTTAACTTTTGGCATTTTTAGTTTTTTGTATTCATAGATTTTTATAAAAGTTTTCCCAGGCAATGTCCCCACAAGGTCAAACCATCAGGTTTTTATCACATTGTGCAGAAATTTGGTCACAATATAATATTTGCATGACCCTGCCCCCACCCCCACACTTACTGCATGCCTTTGGACTGTAGGGGGAATCTGATATGACTGAGAAAAGCATGGAAAATGCACAGATAAAGTAGGCGAGGGATTCGACCCAATACCCTGTAGGTGTGAGGTGACACCACTAAGCCATCTACCCTCATAGCAAAACTACTCAGAACCAGTTTTGATAAAAGATTAATAACTGTAAGGTAAGAAAGGCAGATTATTAAAGACAATGGCGCCGTATCGTGAATGTCATGGCGGCAATACCAGGAGTCTGTATCCCAAAGCAGGATTTCTTGCTTAGCCAGATAAATCTGATAAGTTAAGACAGTCTGGGCTCAATGTAAGTGAACGAAAATAAAGTTCATTCATCCCATAGTACTTTAAATCTGACAAGTTACCCAGCTAAGTAAGAAATCCTGCTTCGTGATACAGGCCCCAGATCAGACGACTTGCTATATGTTTGTGTATCTCTGCTGTTCGCTGTCCATGCACTCAGCGGTTTATTCATAATCTCATCCTCTGATTTCATTTATCACACACGTTTTCCTCCCAAAGGCTGTAAACACTTATTTTTATTAATATACTCATACATTTCCTAGAGGGACTCAAGAAACACACCATACTCAAACATGCAATTTCTTTAACCCTAACATTATCTGTTAGCAGATCAGTTAAAATTGGGCGTCAAATTACAGCTTCATCATTTAAAAACATACACATTTCAAAAGCATTTGTACAGCATGATTTATTTTACTAAATAATTATAAACACTGTAGAATGTGGTAATACTAGTTTTCTATGCCACAGTATTTCCAGAAGCTGCATTCCCTGAATACATTTCTAATAAACTGTTGTTTTTGAAGTGCGCAGCCAATTCTAAAAAATAAACACAGAAATGATAATCGTAACGTACATCTAAGATGCAGCCATTTTCCAATTCTGTCTTCCGTCACCAGCTTCCTTGCCTCCCACATCTACGGCAGCTGAAGTTTGCTTTTCCATACATTTCACTTATAACTGCTCTTTTTAACAGAAGCACAGCAAACTGAGATGTTCTGTACCAGGGCAGAGTGGGAATTATCCCAAGCGTCCTATTCGACTTCTGCTGTTCCGGCAGATTTAGCAGGAGGGAAAAGCAATGATTCTGTGGAAGATCTACTTCAGATTGTCCAGAAAATGGTTTGTAATTAAACAGCGTTCTGACACTCATGACAGCTCTAGGAGATTGTCTTTCAGAGATATTCCCTTTCTCACCAGCATAAACGCTTACAGAGGCAGGCAAGGTCATTTTGTCCACTCACTCCCTTCCTTCCCCCACTGACACGTCATTGTTCTGAATGAACAGACAGCAATCATGCTATAAGTGTTACAGTCTGCACTATTCTCATTCTTTGTACAGGAACATGTGCCAAGATTAACCTACTGGGTATTCCCCACTGGAGAGACACTGCACTGTTAATCAGGGCTTCTGAGAAAATCTAAAGAGGCATTTCTGCAGACAGGTTAACCTAGGACAAACACAGAAAATGATTACGCCAGGAGAACAGGATTATCCGGAGAGGGATTCCTACTTCGGGGTGGCATGGTGCGGTGGTTAGCATTGTTGCCTCATAGGTCTGGGACTAGGGTTTGAGTTCTCACTCTGGCTACGTGTGTGGAGTTTGCAGGTTCTCCCCATGCCACCACGGGATTTCCTCTGGGTGCTCCGGGTTCCCCCCGCAGTCTAAAAACATGCAGTGGTTAATTGTATTCACCAAATTGCCTGCAGCTGTGCGTGTGTGAGTGAATGGTTGTTTCATGCCTTGTGCCCATAGCCTTCAGGATAGGCTTTGGTTCTCTCATGACCCTGAATAAGATAAGTGGTAACAGAAAATAAATGGATGGATTCCTACCTGCCTTCAAAAGCGAACAGAACTCAAAAAGTCACTCTTGTACCAGGATTTTTCCCAGAATTCCTCCTGTAGGCTGTGTAGCCATGTAACAGAAACACTCCTCCAGACAGCAAGGGGGACAATGGACCTTCGGTGCAACCCCCCCCCAACCCCCCCCCCCCACGCAGCTTCAAAAAGCTGCCTTGATCTGGCGGACATGATTGCAGACCAGGAGAGGATCTTGCTGGATCTCAGAACGCAGAACACCACTCGTCTGGTGAACGCTGGAATGTTCCACGCGCTAGGCTGCAATTTAACCCACCCAAGAAACGGGTTTCAAAAAGATATGAAGGGATTTCTCTTTATATCGATATTTAACAATAATGGGGCAGGAAACATCAAGTGCTTGTTTATCACAATTACATATTTGAAAGTGCGACATTTTAAATGAGTCATAATGCACTCCCAACCATCGTGTAAGAAACATCATTTTTTTAAAATTCTCGGTGCCAAAGCGAAATGATTTCCACCTCAATCTCTCTGAGGTTTTGTAAATAACAATTAAAATGCACAGAAAAACAAAAGCTTCATCTGTGCTGCAATCTGCTCCAGGTTTTGATGTCGAGAAGCTGAGCGCGAAGGTATCCCTCAGAAAAGAAGAAAGAAAAGCGCTGAAATAACCTCCGCTGGCAATTAGACGATTAAATGTAAAAGTTCAGTACATTTAAATGAATGCAAGCACTTTTAAAACACAAAAAGATCAAGGGACTTAATTATATCGTGGTCTTAAATTAATAAGAGTTCACTCCGGCTGAGATATGGGACCCCAAAGAGTAGTTGGACCGAACAGAGCTCTTTCTCTGAATAACCAGAAGTGACATTCTTTAATCTTTTAAAAAAAAAAACATGAATAAAAGAGAAACATTACAAGATAGTTACCTTTTACATTCCCCCTCCCCCAGCTTCTGCTGGATGGAAAGAGCAGCTCCGTGCAGCTGTATGTATCTCAGAGTGCAGGATCATCTACATCGAGCTCCGTTTGGTTCGCATCCTGCCCACATGGGACACTGAGCAGTGGAAATGTCACTCGTGCACAGGAAGCCAAAGAAACAAGAGGCGCGTGTCGAAAGGGGATGCAGAACATGCTAACGACACGCTTCCAAAGCATGCCGCACATTCACCCACACGTCTCATTTACATTTATTTAGCAGATTCTCCTACATTTTTGTGAAAGCAGGAAGAAACACTCTTTGGAGCTATTGGGGGATAAGGGTCTTGCTCGGGGACTCGATGGGAAAATCTCTGTGGGATTCGAGCCGGCGACCCTCTGAACACAAGGCACAGCTTCGAACCGAGGGGGACACGACCCGGGTCCCGAATGCATCGGGACATCGCTGCTGTACCCCTGAGCGAGGACAGGGCAGTGCGCAGTCTGGAGAGCAGACAGCAGTCTCAGCACTGGCTGAAGAAGGGCAAGCTGAGACCCCCTGCTCTGCTGGAGGGGGCCGACATGCGCCGATCCATTATTCATCTCACATTCAGGGCCTGGATCACAAGGGCCGCCCAGCTGTCAACCATCCCCGTGGGGGTTCGGTTTGTTTAGGAACAAATGGGGGGGGGGGGGCTCCCTGGTAACGCTCGAACCATACCACCCCTCCCATAATGATCTCAGTTTAATTGCAAAGGCACCATCACGTGCACGAAGGGGTATATGGCGTGCAGACAGACATAATGTATGAATCATGGGGGGGGGCTTCCGAGGCCAACAAGCAGCCTACCCCCTCCACACAGATGGAGACGTGTCTCCACAGTACCACACCAGCAGTGCATTATGGGACATGTAGTTATGCTCCAGCAACCTCATCCAAAGCACATTAACAGTTGGGTTCTTCCATAACAGTGCACCTCCCACCTGCCCACCCAGTTCCTGTGTCACACACTGTCAAGGCAATGAAAGCTTGTAATGACACACAGAAATCAATTTTCCAGTTTGTCACGAACGATTAAGCTCGAGAAATGTGTATGTGTATGTTAATGCGCTTGGCGCATGTCGCACGAGGTAGCCTAACAGGGTCTTGGGCGTCAGGATGCATTTTATGCAAGGGGGGGTAATTAAGGCACGTGAGTAAAAGGTGCTGAAACGAAAGGATCTGAAGGTGCTGTGTTACGATACTCATCATTAGGCAAAGCTGCACAGAAAGTCTGCACACCAAGATGCAAAATGGTTTATAAACATGCACAGCGTCCCTTTAAAAAAGGTCAGTCATCCTGAGAAACTAATTTGGAAGTCAAATAATGTTAGCTTAGAAAATTTCTGATCTTGGGTAATAATAATAATTGATATTTTATTGACCCCCGTGGGGAAACCCCCTTCACACCGCCCCCGCTAGGTGAGAGCAAGCTGGCCGTGAAGGGCAGCCACCGGTGGCAATTAAGGGGTTAAGGGCCTTGCTCAAGGACCCACAGACATGTACCATGGAGGCCGTGACAATGTAAATGAATCTAAGATTTGGCTTTAACCTGAGGAGTGGCCCCCTGTTGGCCGTAAACAGACACTACACTAAATATTAAATAAAAGCAGCGCGTTCCAACCAACCAGCTCTCGTCCGCGATCCAGGAACCCACCTGCCACGCAGGCCAGCTCGTCAGCGCCGTTCTCGCAATCCCGCTCGCCGTCGCATCGCCAGGTCAGCGAGATGCATTTGCCCGAAGAGCCCCCACAGTCGAATTTCTCAGGGGGGCATAACTGTCGACCTGTCAGGAAGGAGGGGGGGGACACAGAGGGTATCATTAGTGAGGAGGAAATATTCACTGCCCCCACCAGCTGAAACAGGCACCTCACTTCCTATTATACAAGATTCCGGGTGGCAGGTGCCGATTCAGCCAGGTCATGCTGAGAGAGACAGAGAGGAAAAGCAGCCAGTCGATGACACGTTTCCTGTTCCTGTATCACATGGTCAATTTTAATATAAAGAGTTTTAAAATTTCTAATAAAAACGTTTCTCTCCCAGCATGCAGATCTGCAAACACTCCCCGCGTTGGGGGGGGGGTTTCTTTGCTCTAGCATAGCAGAGTGGTTCCTTGGCAGCACCACAGGGGTGCTGATTCCCTTCCCAGTTGCTCTCCCCTCCAAGGGACGTACCACAGAGTGGGCATTTACAGACCTCATCTCCGCATCGGTCGAGGCCCTTTGTATCGACGTCCGCCATTTTCCATGCCCCGGACACTCAATCTGCGGGTGGATAATAGGGGCGGGGCTAGGGGCGGGGCCAGCCCGACTGCACACTGTGCCTTCCTGCTCTCTACTTTTACAAGACTGCCTCTCCAACTGGGGAGAATGGAGAACCCCTCCCATACTGCCAGAGTCAAACTGACTGGAGGAAACCTGAATGGATGCATCTAGAAGGATTCTGTAATTCCTGTCCCTCAAATTCTGAGCAGAAGCAGAGAAATACAGGCAGGAATGTACCCAGATGAAACCAGTGAAACATTCACATCCATCTTCCATAACCACTTGGTAGTACAAGGCAGCTAGTTAGCATCCTAACCCAGGGAGAACTTGCAAACTCCACATAAAATTTGGATTTCAAACCCCCAACCCTGGAGACTAAAATATGACCCACTGACATATAAGCATTCCCATAACATATGGTCTCGTATACATTACTATATACTGACTTCCTTTATTATTCCATATATCTAGATGTTTTTGGCGACTGATATAAGTTTACCCAATGGGAGTCATAGCAAGTATAGCTGCGACATATTACAGCTCCATGTGTCTGACGTGTAGGAGGCGAGGTCTGAGGCGCGATGGGAACCGGTCTCGTGTTCACGCTTGAACGCACACGGATCCTGTCAGGTGGGAACAGACATGTGTTGCCAGAGGACTGGGGATGCAGGGGCATGCCATCCGCCACGCGTTGGGGGGGGTCATTGCTAGAGGCTACCAGAAACATTCAGGTTTCTGAAAAACACATCCACGACTGGTCGTGTGACCTGCCCCCCCCCGGAAAAGTTCTGCAGTGATTTCCGCCCCAAACCCCGAGAAAGACCTCAAGTACAATAAACTCAAGGAGAGGTATATGCTGACTTGTGACCGGAAGATTCTATCATACCGTAACTGGGACAGACCCCGGAAGTTGACTTCCACCTGACAGGTAAATGACGATTCTGGGACGCATCGTCTGGGAGGTGATACTGGGCTGTTGGTGTGTAACACACCTCACCTCAGCAACCCAGAGTAGCAGTAAACAAAGATGGACCATGCAGTAGGAAACAAATGCTATAGATGGTGCATTTTCCCTTCCTACATGACCACAGATACAGATATTGCCCCCCCTCCCCAAAGTCCCAATACAGAAACACAGCCTTAAAGACTTGACGTCATAATCACTACCCCCAAAGCTTAAATCAAATCTGACACCACAAATGGGGTCTGTCAACAAGCGCACAGCACCCAGCTGGAAGAGGCTGCATTCTAACCCGAATCACTGGGAATTTTAGGCAGCTGGGAAGGTCTCCGATGCTGGGAAGAGGCTCTTAGAAGAGGACAGCGAAAACACTCAGAATATAGAAGGGACCAGGCCCTGTCCATCTCCTCTAGAGGTCTTTGGAAGAAGCTCTTCAGATAGCCCTCAGGAGGTGTGAAGTTCTGGGGACAGGAAATAGGTCTGCTGATGCTCTTTGGACGACTCAGTCTCCCCCCCCCCCCCATGATGCATGGCTCATTGCAGCTCAGCTCAGAGCCATGATTGATTCCATTACCTTGCAGTCTAAGGCAAAGATAATCAGATTGCTGTACAGTTTGTGTACATGACGCTAACTCACTGTCACGTGGACCTTCCTTATCGTACAGTCTCACCGCGCCGGCTGAATTCATACAACTCAGTTCGAACAGAACAAAGGGAACAGGGTTAGCAAATTCGCTCCCGTCAGCAGACACGATAAATCACGCGAGCGCACATTTGAGCCGCGCCGCGCAGCCGTGGATGTTAGCCGCGGCTAACGCGCTAATGAGGTCGTAAACCTCGGGACGCCGGGCGACATCGAACGGGAGCTCTTCCTAAGGCATTTCCCAGCAGGCACATACAGCCAGTCTCAAAGCTGCACATTTCCGGAAAAAAGGTCAGTGTCCACGGAGGAGTCTGTTTGCGACAATGCCATCTGTTCATAATAGGAAATAATCAATGGGACGAAGGATAAAGCAAAAACGGCAAATAAACAGCTGCATCGCTAAACTAAAACACGGTTGTGCAGACAACCTAATAAATTAATGGCTTAAAGGAACAAATGTTGCAAATTTCTACCACTTTTTCAAAACACGTGATTAACTACGGGACTGTGTGGTCATTAATACACAGCGTCTATCTTTCCATCCTGCGAATCCTCTAAACGGATAAACCAAGACATATAAGCTTTAAAGAGGAAATCCCCCCTGAAATCTGATTTGATTTGTACCCTGTATTTATTGCTTTCAGAATCGATGCCAAATATAACCTTTTCAATTCTGTGAGTAATAAAACTGGCCTTTTCTTTGTTTGTTTCCCGGGAGGAGGAGATGAACCGGCAGAAAGACGGCGGTCAGTCTTATTTTCAATGTGAACGCGATGACGTGGGAATGTTATTTTAACAGGGTAAATGCACTGATTGGCAGAAGCCAACCAAGAGCTGATGTTTACACAAAGCAAATGAGACCAATCCTGACATTTTCAGTTTTTTATTGGTTCTGGATTGATTTTGGTTTTTAATCTGTTTCTTGAAATATCATACAGTTTTTCTTAATCATGTCCCAGTAAGATTATGCTAAATACTATTAAATTCAGATTAAAGGCTTACGTAGAAAGCTAATTGTTGGACGCGCAAGCTGGATTTAGAAATGACAGAGAAACAGAAATCATTATGAGCACACAAAGGAAAAAAGGAATTCCAGAAGGAAACCAACATGTGCTTAATTGATTAGAACAAAGCCTTCGCATGCGTGACCATGTCAAACTCTGGAAGGTCCACAGCAAGATGGATGCCCCCAAGCACCTTATTGACCTTATGAAGAATCTTTACCATGGACAAGAAGCCTTGGTCAGGAGAAAACATGAATAAACTGTATAGTTCTTCACTGTACAGGAGGTCAACACAGCTGCATACTATTACCATACCTATTGACAGGGGTGTCATTATAATATTGGGCCCCTGACCCTAGCCAATCATACGTTCCAAATTTTTTAAGGCCCCTGTTGCTTAAGAATTTTTTCTAACACCCCCCCCCCCTTTACAGAATACAGAATACTCCAGAGGAAGCCGTCTATATGACTGCATGGAGTTGACATTCGCTTGACAGCAAATAACATAAAAGCATTAACCTTTAACATCGACATGCAATGGTACAAATATCAAAGAAAAACATATTAAATACAATGATATTTATGATGGTGAAGCATGACCTCAACGCATGAGCTGAATCCTGGACTCGGACACAAACCCTTCACACAACAGGAAAACATTAGTGTTTGACAGACTTTGTTTTTACCGTTTTATCACTGACTATCTGTCTAGATTCAAAGCTCCTTACACGACTTATACATTTTACCTGTCAAGTTGAAATCTGTTTTAAAATCCATTATAAACCATTAAGGGCAAATCGGACAGTTATTTAAGATGCAAATGCTCAGATCCCTGAGATGTGCCGTACCAACAATCCTTCACATCAAACTGTGCTTTTTGGTTTGAAACTTAGAGTAAGAATTTGATTGTATTTGAGCTATTTTGTAACTTCAGGAGATTATCGGCTTCATTCTGTCCTTCCGCCTCCCCTCTACTGCCCATCATCTTCGTTAATAGCCACCACCACTAGAATTCCTATGTGGAGCAGGTCAGATGGTGGGGGGGGGGGGGTTATGATGGCAGACTGATGAAAAATGGATTATAATGGATTATAATATTTAATTATAATATTACATATATTGACCGTGATAGCTTCTTAGAATTTATCAACATTGAGGTTGAGGAATCTCGTTCCAGTGAAAGCGGTCTAACCCCAAACGAACGCGGAAACACCGACAGATCGCGGCTGTACATGGTGCTCCAGAGAGACCGATTGCTCATTTGTCATCCGCACGGTCCGGTACAGGCTTCACTCCTCAAAAGTCGCCCTCGTTCTTTCTGGCTCCTCCGCAGAACTTCTGGAGGTGACATTAAACACCCACCCGGCTCTGTCTGCTGAATTATTTATGAAGCCGGCGCAAAATCGATCCGGGAGCAGGCTTCCTAGCCCGCCACCTCGTTCTGGCCGGACGTTCAGGCCCGTTCTACATTCACCGGCCGCCAGAGTAAACAGGAGGCGACAGCTCCCGGTGCTCCGGTTAAATGTCATGCAGGAAAAGTGCCCCTCCATTACTGTGCATGATTATTCCAGGATTTAAAAATGAAAAAAGGTGGGTAAACTAGCATTAAACATTGACCTGGCAGTGATACTTGATAAATCAGGGGTCATTTTAATATAGTTCAGCATCTCGCAAGTTCTAAAAGATCATACCTCACTGCTGCTGCATCATTGTTTATTATTCGTTCCGCATTTTCACCTTGCCGGCGGGATAAATTTTACCTTTAGCAACTGCAATTTGAATACCACGCCGAAACAAACGGTGTTATGCTTGTGAAAAGCATCTGCTAACAGGATTAATTGTGTTGTTTTTTCACCCCCTTATACAAAACCTAGAGTGGAAATTGGCCTGGCCGTTATTCCTGTGTTACAAAGATCCACAATCACCTGCCAACCACCGTTTCTCTCCTCGATTCCTCTGTAGCTTCGACAGGTCAACGAATGTCCAGCCAAGGTTAACCCATCAAAGTCATCTGTGATGTCTTCATATAATCACAAACTATTTTCCCTTTATAGCCAGTTTTCCCCATTTTATTTCATAATGATGTTATATAATAATTTAAAAAATTAATCCAAGGATGCTTCATAACCATTTGTTACCAACTGGCAGTGCAATTGTCTTAATTAAATCGTCTTAAATTGCTCAGTCCTCTCTTAATTTGGTACTTTTATGCCTCTGAACATCTACGCGTTTTTATTAGCTTACTCCCACATTAATTAAAACGATTTTGCATTTAATACTGAAAGCGCTACTAATTAAAGCTAGCCAGAAATTACGATACGTAGTGCGCCGTTGGCTGATCGATTATTTCCAGCCCTGCATGTCATGGTGCTAACTGCCGCTCGTTAGGGCTTCAGGACAGCAGAGGATGAGTGTGAGACACTTGTGGTGAAGCCTTCAGCCTAAAGAAAAGAAATTATAAATACAAATGTGTATAAATATGATATCACATTAAACAATGAAGTACAGGAATCAGATTTCAGTGCCTCCAATTATGCCAAATACCAACGATTTGCATAATATTACAGAAAGAGGAAAAATGCATTAAACTGGTAAAATTGTAATTGTTTGGCAGTATGCTTTTACCACATTAAAGAAGGGCTATTTATAACTTTAATTAAAACAATGGGTTTGTTCGTTCTAGGAGACACATTTTCTTGGCATGACGTTTGTGGTGGGGGTTGGGAGGGGGGGGTCACACCTTAATTTGTTTAAATTCACTGAGTGGGACCTTTTCTCTCTGGCCCAGTTGGCACCAGAACCCAAACAGGACAAGGGAAACATGCAAAGGGACTCAGTCGGAGCTCCTGCCCTGACAGCTTGCTGAGGCACTAATCGGGTCACGGCTGCACTGTGGGTCTGTCTGGGAGACCCGGGCAGGCATCTGGGGCCGGGCCCCGGGGCCCAAGGCATCTGCCTCGCTGCTAGTGTGCAGCCACAGGGGAAATTACTCCAGGAAGTACAGCTTGAAGCATGAAATTGAACCCATCCGGCGCATCTGACTGAAACTTCCCTTCATATTCAAAATAATTAACAAGTAAAACTGCCTCACCGCATAATAATGGATCATTTTTTGTCTCCGACTTCATCTATATACAATTCAGCTGTCAGAGAAAGAGAGTTCAGCTACCGGGGATAATTTTAAGAGTTGGCTGATACATGCAATTTCCAGTATTGGAGGGGGTGACACATTTTGAGGTTCGACAGCTGATAATTGCAGGGTTAAGATCTAACATAGTACAGCTCAAGGGGGTGTGCAGTCAGTCCGAGGCTGATGGGAACTGTAATGCTAATGAAGAACTGCGAGGCACCGGGATAAACAAGCCTTTAAAGAATCTCGACGAGCTTCCCAAGACAGCCTGAACCATTAGCTGTCAGGGTAATGCAAGCCTGCAGGATCTGACTTTTCATCAACCCCTTGCATAGTTATGCAATATGACCACGCCTGGAACTGCGCATCTGAGTACGCAAGAACCCAGGTAATCTGACGAGGAGAGGAAAAAGAGGAGAGAAGTGAAGAACGGGAAAAGAGGACTCTACGAGCTGGACGGGGGGATCATCGAGAAGAATAATGCAGTCATCATCAGAGCGCGGTCTCCATACCAATACGGCATAATTGTAGCGTAATCAGGAGGCACCATAGCTGAGCTTCACTGTGGACAAAAACAAAAATCCAATCATGTCGTGAGCCCACAGACAGCGGCGCGGACATGCCACGCTTTTAATACCCACGATTCATTTAGCTGAAGATTTCGTAATCACCAGCTCTTCTGACACTACTTCTGGAACCTGGACTTAATCTGATTTGCGGTCTCCTGGGTTTGCTATTGATTCTGCGCTGAGGGAAATCAATCATATAAGTCACGGTATCTTAGCTACTGGTGGCCTCGCGGTGGGGGGCTGGGGGGCAGCATGGTCGAAACCATGGCAGGAGAGTTACGGGGGACTAGTGAAGGTAATGCAAGGTCACATGAGCAGATGCCCACCAACAGACAGATCGTGGGTCTTATAGAGCTGTAGGGGCCAAGTGTATCTCAAACCTCACGTACACCACCCTCCCCAAACAGATGGGATGAATGTGTGGGATGTGGGAATAGCCCTGTATAGAAGTGAAGGCTTCACTGTATGGATGTTTGTTTTAAATGCCTTATTTTTCGTTCCTTATTCATAAACTAACTTGAAATGTGCTGATGCTTTTATCCAAAGTGATGTACAGTTGAGAGTCAGACACACATATGGACTGGCCATTGGGAGTTTCTCGGGTAATCTCTCAGTCGGCGGCAAAACATAAGACAGGAAACCCTCCTGTGGACAGCAAGATATTCCAAGGGGACATGAAATATGAACGAGAGCAAATTCCTGGGCTCTTCTTGTTGCCAGTCTGCTCCGGATCACACAGTCCCTGGAGCAACTAAGGGTTGGGACCCTTGATCAAGGACCCAGTGGTGACAATGCCAACCATGCTGCTGACCCTAGGATTTGAACCAGCAACCTTCCAATCATAAACACAACAGCCTAACCCACACAGCCAGGCAGGTGGCCCCATCACTACTGGAGGTTACACCCACAAAATACCCTCAGTATCACTCCATCTGCCAAAATAACTTGCACTGTAGAAGGGTCGTGAGCTGCTGATGTAGTGGTGTCACAAACAGACCATATTAATTCATTCCCATTTAAAACCACCTGGCTCCATTTCCTATGTCCAGTGTTTTAATGACACTAATTACACCCGGCTCCAGCTATGTAATTCTGCTGCTAGATTATCTGATGGGCCTTATTTGATATCACCAACTCTACCGTATTTTCATGCTAATCTGCTTTCAATGCTGTCCTTCCCTACATGAGCATTTGATAAAGGCCTGTAATTTTAATTTTTTTGTTGTACATTAAACTGACATTGTATCCAAAGCTGGGTTCGGTTTATACTGTTAATAAACCCGAGTTCATAATGCTTCCTTTATTAAAGTCGTATGTCTCCACAAAAGTGTCTTCTGGGGGGTCGAGCCGACAGCCTCACTGGTGACCTGGGGGAGGAGCCTGCTATTAATCTGTTTATGACACGGCGACCCCTGTGTCTGGCTCCGCCCACTTAGCCACATGACAAATGGTCGTCACGGCGATTCAGGCTCATGGGCAAGCCGGACACCCTGTCCCCGCAGTCTCTGCTGACCCCTCGTTGGCCTCTATACAATCATGCCAAAGAGGCCCTTTTTCTGTCAGAGTGGCAATAAGCCACAGAAAGCAATTTGTAGGGCAATTTGGATAGGTGCCCCGCCTTTTATTGGTGGGGGGGGGGGGGGGGTTTGGAGTCAGAGGACGATGCGATTTACAGCATCAGCTTAAACGGATTGCACCCGTCCTGCAGTTAGCCAGCCCCCTCCTTCCTCAGAGGTGCAACCCTTTCGAAACAATGTTTTATTTGCCATTTGCACAAGCAGAGCAGAGAAACACTGGGATGCTTCTTTCTGTTCGTATCCCATCATGCTCTCCTTTGAGACACACATATACAGAGGGTGAAGCTTGGAGTCGGAACACCGGGTCGGCCATCTATCGAGCTCCCCTGGGGCAATTCCAGAGTTTATGGGCCTTGCTCAAGGGACCGACAGAGATGTGACTCTTCTGCTGAGGGTGGAGTCTGAACTGGCAACCTTCCGATCACAAGTACCAACCCACTGAGCTACACGCTGCCCCCTTAAAGGTGGTGGGAGGGAGGGTTTAAAGCTGGGATTTGTGGAACCAAAAGATGGTTCACACGCTTCCTCACGAGCTAAAAATATGAAACAAAAAACAGGTGATGGCTGTATTCTGGCTGCCGTCACTTTTAGCGTTTTTGGTTCCTGGCGCGTCTGCGCTTCCCAGCTTCAGCCAAAAACTCAGAGGGACTGAAGCTTTCGCCCCCCCCGCTGGGGCAGGCGCCACTCGGCCAATGTCGCGGGCGGTAGGAGACGGTGTTACTGCGCACTGGGGGCTCGGTGCAGAACGGGGGCGGCGTGGACGCATGGCTGGGATGAATATTTCAACTGGGCTCTTATGTAACGGCAGACTTATGACAGGAGAAAAAAGATGGTGTCAGGCGGGTGATGCGGGGAGAGGGATTGTGGGGGGGTGTGGGAATCAAGGAGATGTAGGGAGATGGGTGATGGGGGGGGGTTAAAAAAGAAAAAGCATACACCACACACATACATCAACGTGATTTTCCACTCCGTCTCACTTTCTCTCCACTTACTGAGCCAGATGCGATCCTGCTTTCAAATGGAATGTTCTGGAATGACTCTTCCGAGCCAGGGAATCGGCACGGCGGGTGTTGCCATGGCGAGAATAGCGAGAACAGGACCAGTGTCTGCATGTTAACGAATAGCGGCAAAACCCAGCCACGCATATCATCCATGTGGCTTTTTACAAGAGTGGGGGGGGGGAATCCTGAAAACCACCCGTCTTGGTTCCAGCACCAAAGTAAATCAATTAAGGAGGGAAAATATAAAGCAGGATGCAGCAGATGAAAATCCAAGGGCCCTCTGATTAGGAGGTGGGGTGCGGGGGGGGGGGGGGGGGAGGGGGTTG
>JAODJW010000033.1:17412779-17428267 GCA_026777045.1 Hyperopisus bebe
GATGACCACAGTAGTGGTGGCGGTGGTCCTCCAGCGTGGAAATCCTGGGACAGCGAGGTCACCTCCCACACGGGCGCGAGCCTCATTAAAATCCGAGGGGGAGATGTGAATGTGTCGCAGGGGGAGAGCTCAGCGGAGTCTCTCTGAGGTTTTGATTGGCTCCCTTATCGCAGACACACAGCTAGCAGTCACTCGACTGAAGAGCACGTCTATGAGCGTTAAAAATAAAGAAATATAAGTGTAGAAAATCATTATTTAGCGTATTTGTACAGACAAAGACCGAATGTCTTTTCTACATTAAACCTCACTGGTGAGCTGGACTTCTGCGGAATAATGTTCTTCTGCAGCATCAAGTCAACCGTCATCAATCAGACCTCCTTCCAGCCAAGTTTTCCAGATATTCACCGAGTTACACCAGTGACAGTGAGAACACATCACAACCAGGGCTGCACATAACTGGTATGCAAGTACGCATTCACGATATAAAGCAATACGTGCAGCAATTTCTTTTTGCAACAGTGCAAATGCATACTAATTTTATGCATATTTGTGATGCTATAACATGAAATTACCGTGCATTTTAGCCTTTATACCGCAAATGAAGTACGAATTGGCCGTATAAAGGTTTAAATGCGTGGTAGGTTCCTGTCGCAGCAGTGGGAATGCACATAAAATAAGTACATATCAGCTGTCGCAGCGAGAAATTGCAACATGTATCACTCTATACTGCAAATGCATACTTGGTGCCAGTTACGTGCACCTCTGACCATGACATCTTCAGTGCGAGTCGCAGGAGATCTTCTGTGCAAAGCAGAGCTACGCTGCTCATGTGCTCTTGAGAAGATGCCAGCTAGATCAGTGAACAGTCAGCCGTCGATAAGCTGCCTTAGGTAAAGCTCCTGAGGTCAGTAATGCCGTGAAGCAGAGGAGATATCACCAGCTTGCCTGTGTCTGAAGCTGGTGATGTGCCTTACCCCAGAGGTAAGGGTTCTGAGAAACTCAACGTGGGTGTAAACGAGACAGTTCTGTATTTCCAGGACTTGTCTGTGGTGGGAAATAGAAACAGCGCCCAGTCTCCCATGGTGCCAGAAGACAATACGTGTACACCAGTCTACAGGGGCCATTCTACGTTTATTTTAAGTGGGGGTCATACTTCATACGGAGACCCCAACCATATCGTTACCCAATGAGATGTTTTGAATCGGTGAGTGATGGGAGGGGGTACTGCAGGAGCCAATCAGCTATCAGCTGTGGCCCTGAACCTGTACACGCCCCTGCTCGCCTAGCACAGTACTGCAATCTCCTCCAATTGTTGCAGAGGTTGATTAGTCCTCTCTGCTGTAGACTGGGGTCAAGCATCCCAGACATCATCACCGAGAGAGGACTTGCGTAGCCAGGAGCATCCGGCTGGACCCTTGGCCTAATCTTGTTAATGGTGAGTGAGTTCCTGGCAATAAAAAAAACAGCCTTGTTTGGTAATATAATATGACGAGAAAATGCATTTTCCAGGAGAGCCATCCACATTTATTTGGAGTGAATAAAAATAAAAATGAGGCTTGGAACTGACTCCAATTAAAATCCCCCGATACTGAAATGGAATTCAATTACAACTCCATATGGGGAATCCTTCAAAAAGTGACAGCATTTCCATTTTATTTAAACAAAAAAAAAACCCATAATTCATTGACGATGACCAATCTACACTGAAGCCTAAGACTGAATCTGACTCCCAGCCAGCATTCCATAGCGTACAACCTACAACCTGTGTTTAATTATTCAGTTAAACAAAAGGACATGAAAACATTCATTTACCCGTTTCATTATTTATCTGGCGCTGACTTAATCTAGCGGCTGTAGCTCCTGCTCCACCGAAAGGCCCCTTCCTCTCTCCCCTTTGTGTAAAGAAACGCTTCTTTGTTCTGATACTAGCTGGGTTTCCAGTAGCCTACCGCTCTGCAGCATCTGTTCAGCGCTAACTGCACAATAGCTGTCAAGGCCGAGCTTATCTGCTCCTCTTGATATTCTCCATTCTTGGATCATGTCCTCCTCCTTTGCTCCAACCTAAAGGGGAGTTTAATCCGAAAGCATATGATAGCCCCATCGAGAATCATCTTTTTTTGTTCTTTGTCGAGCCCACCGTAGAGTTACTACGTCCTTTCTGGAGCGGGCCGGACCACATCGCATTGTGGATGTGAGCGTAGCACTTCCTAAGTCCCTGGCATGACTTCTGTGGACTTCCGCTCTACGTCCTTACGAGAGCACAGAGCTTCTGGTTTCCATTTCCGCTTTTAAGCTCGATGCTGTGATGTGAACCCTTCATGTTCATTAAAGGAGGCCACAGCCAATGCTACCCCCCCCCCCACGCAGTACCACATCACACATTCCAATCTACTGCATTTATTGCGTGTGGGCATGGCCACCCAAACCACCAAGGTTTGGAGACCCTACAATAAACATTGAATGAAAAAATTCCTAATGTGGGAGATGTTGTGGCAGAATGTTCTGCTAACCGGCCAGCTAGCTATGATCTTTTTACTCTACTCACTAGCTATTTATTTAGTTTTTGAAGCATCTGGGAGGGAGGCAGGGCAAGTGGGGTAGCAGAAACAACAAACCCGCCCCCGAGTGTTGATCCGCCCATTAACCATCTCCGGGTCCAATGGTTACTTTCAGGCTGCATGTTCTGGGTCCAGTACACCACCTGACCCGATATGCAACCAATGAGTTAAGAATGGCAGAATCTTTCATGTACATTTATGTACAATCAAAAAAAACTATGGATCAAATACAGAACCCTGGAGTACCCCGCTAATCACACCCACCCAGAAACAGAGTGCGGCTCTATAAAGATTTACATGTAATTAGCAAATATTTTTATCCAAACCAACATACATTTTTCAGAATTCAGGGTCAGGCTGTCCCTAGAGCAACAGTGGTTAATGGCCTTGTTCAGGGTCCCAACATTGAAACCACTCTGCCGACCATGTCATGGGATTTGAACCACTGACCTTCCAATCACAGTAAGTAAGTCACTCCCCCCGCCCAAAAAAGGTGCCTTGTTTTGCATTTGACAGTCCGTCGTGCATCTGAAATCTTTCTTGGATTCAGTCTCCCCATAGTTTTCATTTTATTTTTTAGGTTTAAATGAATCAGATGCATTTAGGAGGTGTAGGAGATACGTGTAAGTATCCTTGTGTCCTCTATTGCCTAGAATAAACTCCAGTCGCGCCCGCTGCCCCCAGTGACCTAGACCAGTGGTTAGAAGATGGATGGCTGGATATACATAGGTTTTCATATCGTCAGCAGTCTCTGTCTCGTGCCCAGCAGGAATGTTGGGTAAGAGCTTCTCTAGCTGTACATCTCCATGACATTTTGCCCGTGTACTCGTCACCTCTGCGGAATAAGCCAGGGACCGGAGCGACGGTGTGATCTATGACCTCCACCTCCAGCCAGGTGCGGAGCTCGCCTTCCTTAACAAGCATGACACGCTCATCAGAAGCCCTCATTTATTAGCGCCTCCCGTCTTATAAATTTTCTGCGGAGAAAGGATCTCGCACAACAGAAGGGCAGAGAGACTCACAGTCACAAAGACCATGAAATTAAACTATGCTTTGTTTGCCATTTGCAGAAGCACACAGGAATGCTTCTTTCTGCATATCCAATCTTGCTCTGCAGACACGTCCAGACACTCATATAACGACCGAGTTTTGTCCTACAGCTACGTCATTGAGTGAATTGGTCGATAAGTGAGGAGATTATAAGAACAGAGGAAATCAGCTCTAGCACACATTACATAGGTTTGCACTGTAAATACAGGTAATTATTTTTATTTACTCTGAATAAAGCAAAAGTCTAAAGGAAACTCCGACTGTGTTTTAATCTGCATAATTGTTTAATGCGGAGACTCCACGTTCCCATTTCTATGACCAAAGTTCTCGTACGGCGTACAACACCGACTGGTTGGAGAGCTGGTCGTAAGTCCAGGTGGTCGTTAAACAGGTAGGTCGTTAAGTGAGGAGTGTCTGCATAGGTAAGAGTGAAGTTTAAGGCCCTAAAGCCGTTGCTATGGGTTTAAGGGCCTAACAGAGACGGGGGGTTTTGAACTGGTTCACTGCTGGTTACAGGTACAGAGACTCACCCACTGAGCCACATGTTACCCCCAGCAGAATTGGCTTGAACCTGCACCCCTCAGCTGATCTCAAACCAATCAGTCTATTGCCTGATGTCCATTTCGATTTTGTCCACTTTCATTGCTGTGCATATCGATTCAATAAGTTGTCTGTTTTCAAGACACATTTGCATTAGCATTTCCTTTTGTTTCGAAGTACCCTGCAGGAAGCTGAATATGCTAATGAAAACACCCTATCAAATGTTAGATACAGTCGCTTTCAAAACACTCGGAATGAGCGAGCAGATGACATCTAGAAAAAGCTGGGAATCGATACTTACCTGGTGGCTTTTATAACCGCATGAGAGGCGACTTTGACAAGGCGGATTTGCTGGGAATGATTGAAGCCTGACTGGCATGTGTTAGAGAGTCCAGGGCTAGACAGACACGTCCAGGGAAAAAACCCAGGAGGAGGAATGTGTGAGAGAGAGAGAGAGAGAGAGTGGGATGAGATGGTATTAAATGTGACAAGTCTGTGACAGCAGGCATACGAGACCAGTACTGGAAAGCCACTCGGAGTGGGACTGGGGTGCACTCCCGCTGATTGCTGTAAGGTGGCAGCACTGAGCGTACCCAAGCTGGGTGGATGAAGTGGCCCATGTGGCTGTTTAACTAAGCCCTTTTCCCCACTATGTTTATCTGTATTGGCCCTAAAATGCACCCATACCACTGCTGGTAGCTCAGGAACGCCGTTCTCCTGGAATTTTCCCACCAGAGCGACAGCAAGCTGAGTTTCATTTGGAAAGAGCTGCAATGTTCAAGCCAAGGTCACGTACGCATAACTCCTAGGTGACTAAGATGTCCCTCTGATCTTTAAAGACCCCAAAGAGCTAGATGGTACATCAAAGGCTGGATCTTCTGCATTGTAGCCCAGAAAAGCCATCAAGGGTCCCACCAGCCAGACCCTTGACTCGTACCAGGCAGGATTAATAACTAAATATTTGTCCAAGGCCTATATTGGGTTAGTGCTCCAAAAGGAAAGTATGTTTACTAGACAAAACGTTACTTTTTTCCCCACATGGATCAATAAAATATTACTTATTATTATTATTATTATTATTATCCCCCACCTTATGGCACTCCAGCCTACATGACAAAATACTGCTGTGAAAGTCATCTAGGTTTTAATATTTGAATAGTCAGCTAGCCGAACTCTGATGACAACTTAAGTATCCAGTTTTTGCTTAAGCAACATAATTTGGCAACACTTAACTTGTGGCAGCACAAGTAATTTAGTAACTTAGTTATTACTCAAGTACAAATCATGACCAAATATAGTAGCTGATGCAATATGCTCACGGGAGTTTTACTTGCAGAAAAATGTTATGGTAAAATGAAGAAATGATTGGTTCAGAGAGATAACCAATCAGATTGTAAAGGAGGTAGGTCCAAGCAACTAGAGGAGGCCGGACCAGTCAATCTGATGTCTTTGTCCTGCCTCCCCTAGTTGTTTAGACCCACCTGCTTTACAATCTGATTGGTTATCTCTCTGAACCAATTATTTTTTTCCTCAACACATTTTTCTTTAAGTAAAACTCCCACCAGCATTAAGTAAATGAACCACTATGATGAGCTATTAGTTAAGTTCTCCCCAAATGAGCTCGATGGGCCAAATGGCCTCCTCTCGATGGTACATTTCTTATGTTCTTATGGTTGATTAATGATGAAAAACATGGCATTGGTATGTGACCGACACGTGACCGACATTTATGGTTAAGTAATACATTAAGATGTGTACTACTGCATTATTTGTGGCCCTTCAACTAAAGTGTTACCCCCTATTTTTTTTAGTACAGAAAAATAAATAACATAATGGGTATAGGAGTGCCCTCAATGAAGTCATGAAATGTTAGTGCATTTGGAAAGGAATGGATTTTTGCTGGGTCCTCCGAAGCAGACGTTAGAGGACGGTGTTTATACAATATTTTACATTAATGCCAACTATTAGAAAGGCCCCATTATGAGAAGTTGCGTCTGTGCGTTTTACGTGATTACAAAAGCAAACAGCCCTCATAAAATGCCAGAGAGAGTCAGTCCTTTTTAAATATTAAAATCATATTTTAAATAACTAGACTTAATCTTATTATGTTCGGCAAAAAAAACAGAGAATATAGTAATATATTATGGAATTAATGTTCCTATAATAAACTCCAGTCACAGAAATGCAAACACTTCCACGCGCGCCGGTCTGTTTGCCAAAGACGCTGAGGCGCTCTTTATTTATATCAAAATATTATTTATGAGTTAGCGCAATATATGTATTGCCCCCCTCCGCCATTTACACATTTTCTGATGGTTTATAAAACATAATTTTGTTCACAAATGGATTCAATAAGGAAAGCAGAGAATAATAATGAGACCCGAGGCTTGCGTGATAACTGCACTGTTCACTCCTGGGTTTATTCAGTGAACCTTAAAACGCATCTGCTGCAGTGACCGGACGCTCATAATCAAATTTGTTATAAATAAATTCGTAATTTTAATAGCGGCATTTTCTCCTTTTTTCCCATATGTCTATTTTTATTACAGACTTGATTGAGATCACTGTTAAAGCGTGCATAGGTTTTTAAACGATTCATAATTATTTTTTAAAAGCATTTTTGAATGCTCGTGGTATTCTGGGTAATCTTTAGTCTTTTTTAATATACCGACGGGCAATTATTTTTTATCACAGTTTTTGTTTAATATAATTAACTAGTAATTTGCATAAGGACGTGTAATTTGGCTTCTCCATACAGAGGTCTCAGAATAATAAGATTCTAAGATAATGGGTTTGGCAAATGCAAAATAATGCAAAACACATATTTATTCCGCTTGGACTGACATAAAATCTCCCAGACCTTACATTTCTAAAACAAAAGGGTAGATATGAGAATAATCACATAAAGTTTATGTTCTTTTTTATCTTTCAAATAGTCTGAGCAGACGAGGGTTTGGTTACCAGTGAGGAGAAAAGTCGGATCAAAGAGCTGACGCACTGCCAAGTAAAAATCCTACGTATGGGTGTATAAATTATTCAACAGCTCTCATTAACCTCGACCAAACACCGCTAAAATCAATGCTCATGCTGACGCAGAGCGCCCCGCTTTTATTGCCTTTGGTTCTGTTAATGAGCGATACGTCGGCGGAGGTAAGACGCATAATAGCGGATAACGACGGCAAATATCTCCGCGTCTAATCTGGAGCCGAAAGACTGCGTTGATTCTTCAGCCACATCCATGTTAAACAATAAACCCCAATTACTTTTTCCAGCATTGTGGTCCTCATATTCACAGACTATCTCCAGCAAGGGCTCAGTTATATTCCAAAATCTTTCACCTAAGTTAATGTGACACTTTCCACCCACTTCCACCGATCTGTATGCAATATGCAGAGCAGTAGCAGTGCCGGAATTGTCAGTTCAAATGGGCCAGAATGGAGTGAGGAGGTTTACTCTGGTGATTGAGCAACAGATCTATGAATTCTGTGCAAGAGTGCTCTACCTGTCAAGGTTTCCATTGCACAACTGTTAATATGGAAAGTTCTGTGAATTCTAGGTATGGTCCTGCAAGATAAAATAACTTTATCTCTTCCTAACTATCCCTGAACTTCAAGGACTGTCAAGCGGTGTGTCGAGATCCTTTCAGATCTTCCCAGAACTGACCACTCTCCTCTTTTGATGATACCCATCAAAGCCTTCTTTCAGCTTCAGTATTACATTTGTCTCTGTACCGTTCCTTTGGAGACATCCTGAGGACTTCTGCCTTTGCATTCTCCTGCAGCCCATGCCCATTGGTCTGCAAACACTCCAGGAGTCCATGTGCGTGATGATAAGTGTCCATAAAGGTAAATTGAGAGGACGTGATCATTCACCCTGATACCGACACAACTTTCCCCTGAAATGGACACATTTCCCGTAACCATGCTTTACTGTCGGGGAGTCGGGGAATGGCAGTATCTGGGATGAGAATCACATGCCCAGAGCTCCACACCTCCCACTGCTTCCTCAGTGCCTATGAAGCATTTAATCTGCCATGTTCTGCTGACCCCTCATGACCTGGATGGAGCCACAACTGCAAAATCCTGTCCCACGTCCTCTTAGAAACCCATTCCTTTGTTTTTGCTTTCAATCCCCGCCAAGGAGCAGTCTGTGCTGTCTGTGCAGTTGCTACTTAGCCCCGTTTCCTATGAAAAGAACACTTTTTTCCACGAATAAAGGCCCTGTTCCCGGCCCTGCTGTGTGCTTCAGTTCCCAACCGGAGACTCTCACACATCCACTATCTGTTTCTTTAATCCATCCCATACAAACACGATTTGTTTTCTGACTTTTATATGATACCCTGCCAATATATTTTCCCAGCATGGCTAACTTGTAGCAATAGTTTAATCTGACGTTATCTTTTGCTCATCACAAACCACAATCAAAAGCAATATGTGTATCTTATCAATTTATACATTTGCCTCTTTATTCGAAGATAATTCAAGTTAGGTATCCTGGTCAGGAACAACAACTTCCTTGCCTTTTGATGTGCAGCTTTTTGACCAACATAAATATCTCCAAGTAAAATGCTTACTTCTGCCTTAAATTATCTAATAAATTAGCCATTAGAGTTTCTCTATCTCAAGAAGCTCAATTACAATCCAGGGAATATGCAACAGAACGATATCAATTAACATTAAAATGTGTTAGGAGAAACTGTGGACAATCATTGAACATTTAAAGAATGATCAGAATGCACCTTCCCATGAACTAGAGTTGACAGGTAATTATTAATGCCATCAAAGGGGGAATCCAGAACAGCGTTCTTATGGTGCTGCTGTTGCTCCACCACAGAGAGCTGGCAGTTGTTCTCCAGTTTCATCAGTAAATATGGAGAAGGTTCACTTTCTCGAGGTGCCAGTGCCCTCGGACGCGGCTCCTTTTGTCACGGAGACCCGTTTCGCTCAGCAAGTTTGCGACATTTCAGTTGACAGGATCTGACCTTTAATTCAATTGGCTCGTCCTGTCAGTCCGGTTCCACGGAGGACAGACGGAGGGGAGAGGGGGGTGCCATGAGTCCCTGGGTGACGGAACGTTCACGCGCAGAACCGTGTGGATTAACAGAGGAACATCTGCTCCTTCTGTCCCCCGGAAGGCACAGTCAGGCTTGGGGTGGCGGGGATGACGTCCCTTGCAGAGGCATCCCTGCAGACTTCACTTCCAGAGTTTTAGAGTGTTTCACACCTGAAACAGCTGCTCAGGTGACATCTTTGCAAAGTACTTAAGTTAACCAGACACTAATCAGTGTAATCAGGGGTGACTCTAGGATGATGATAATTCATAATTAATACAAATAGGCCAACTTCATCATTAAGCAATGATGTGTTTTGAATCAGAGAGTGACCGCGGAGGGGGCACAATGGGGGCCAATTAGATTTCAGCTGGGGCCAGTGCCCCTGTGGCCCCACCCCTGTATATGACACCCCCCCCCCACCACCACACATCATTAGTTAGCATCTCCTTGTTTTGTTACGTGGCTGACATCTACATGTTATTGTGAGGGGCCATAAAAATATTTTTGAGTTAAGATCAGGAACTGGATTTGTGTATTAAAAGGTAAAACATTAGTGCGTTTCTGATACCCAACAGTACAAATATAACAGAGACGGCAATTTTTTCCAGTGTACCTAGGAATGTCACTTGTAAATTCCAATAGATGGCGCCAGTATTATTTTTTGCCGGTTACTAGACAAATTTGCTGAAATGAACGCGCCATATAGCTAGATTTAGAGTCGGCAACAACAGGAAAGATAAACTGATAATAATTACATATTCATGTTCTTTACAGAATATTATTATTATCTTGATATAATGAAGTATGTGGACCAATGATATTCTCAGCACTGCAGAATCCTGCTCTGCGTAAAGAAAAGCACCACCAACAGAGATAATGCACCTTAAAATACACATTGAAAATCCATTTCTTGAAATGGGTTTTGCAGAATTGCAAAGCAAAGTTGATACAGAATTCTAAAGCTGAATGCACCACATGTGAATATATATGATCTATTCGCAAATAAGAAACTTTTTAGACATCCCGAGTGAGATGTGAATTGGGATTTGCGTATCAAACTAAAATGGCACGCAGTGCGTACTCGTCACCAGGGAACCTACGATCGAAGTGCACATTTTTGGTTCGTGCCTGGAGATGGATGAATCAATCTGAGTGCAAAATAAGCTGCAAGTGCTTTTTCACCAGGCGATAGCAGTGATCGACCCAAAACATTCAAATGGTCATACATTTTCAGCCGGAGTCCCCAAATAAATAATTTATTTTTTATTACATCATAAAACCACATATCTTAAATAAAAGACACGGGACTTATTTCAAGAAAACGTCAAGAAGTACGAAGGCTCATTTTTAACAACTTCATATCAGTTTTTTTCTTGTAGAATATTTGTTGAAATTTACCACAAGGTGGCACTGTTGGCATGCCAGTGTGGACACGTATAGCCGAGTCCGTATTTTTAAACATTAATAAAGGTTATCCGCAGTAAACTGTCTAATTTTATATAACTACTTTGATGCGCGACATTGGGCATTTAGTCTACAAATAAGGGCCGCAGCATAATTTAATTCCTTTAGTGTTAAGGATGCTAAACCCAAATGCTTTTGAATAAAGACTGGGCTTTGCCACAAGTCATAAAGTTGAAAGAACCTTTGAGTCCTATTAAAAACAGCAGTTACCAGCTTATTGTTCAAAACCATCTAAAGCCACTTAATATAATTCTATGCACTGCATAGCACAGAATAATAGCAAATTAAAGCAATTATTAATCACGTAAATTATTAATCACTTACTAACAATAATATCGGTTCTAATATAGGCCTAATCAGGGGTGTTTGGCCCGTTTTCTCCCTAACCCCCAATAAATTTGTATTCATTGGCTTAAGTCATTCATATTATATACTGTATAAGTTTGCCATCGCCCTTCCCCCAGTTTAAGCTCAGTCCCCCTGTCCATTCATCTCTAACTACACCCCTGGGTCTAATTAATTAATCCATCCATCTATTTTCTATAGGCCTACAACCACTGTTTATAAACATTTATAAGCGAACTTTAACATAATTTTTCGAAGAGCGAATTGAATTAAATTTGATCAATTATTATTTCGTTTCGAACGAGGTTTGACATTAATTGTTTTTTTTTTAAAAAATCACCAAAACTAGCTAGAATTTTTAACACCAGCAACCCTAATTATTGTGTTACAATCACATTTGAAATCTCCGCTAAGGGCCCCTTGGACATGATGGTCTCAGACACAATGGTGGGCTCTTATCTAAGTTTTAATCGCGGTACGAAAAGAAGGCGCCCGTTTCTGCTGTGGGAAACTTCGCGAAATGTGCCCGCGTTAGTGGTATATGCAAGCACTGTTAAATGCTGCTAACACCCGCGTTGTAATTGATGCTGGAATCGGCAAAACTGCAACCCCGTATTTATGAAAGAAATATAATACATGCGACAAACATCATGAATTGCAACAAATGCGTGAACTGTAACAGGTAGCAACTGCATTTTCCATATGCATTACCTGAAATATGCAGCCGTAGCTTCTTAGCAAACTTATCTTTATCTTACGACAGCCAAGTGAAATTTTACTTTGTACTAATAAGTCTCTAATGATTACTGTTCATTTGGAATTTGCATCCGTTTTAGATACATTTAGCTTCAGTTCTTTGTATCCAGCAGTGTTGGTGGGTGAAGACAACGTGTCGACGGTCCTGTGATTATTCGGCCAAAGATTATAATCGGAGCCTATAGAGGTCTTTGGGAATGTGATAAAGTGTGAAAACCCCATGAAAGAGAACAAAGGGTCCCCCAACAGTGACAAAGAGCTTCACTTTCAATGCACCCAAAACACAACTGTCACAAGGCAATGGTCAGGATAACTGAAGGAACGATTCACACTGCTCAAAGAAACCTATGGCTTTTGAAATCACAGAATGGGTGCTTGTTTGAGCTTCTTTGGGATAGGCGTTCATGAGGGGTTCGTAGACCGTCGGGCCGATGCGCGAGGCCCTTAACTCCTCCAGGGGCTATCGCTATCTGACCCATCATTCTTGTACATAGTTAACCCAAAACTATCTGCTAAATAGGCCTATGTACAATGAAAGAAAAAAAGGGGTTTAAAATGTGTACCAGATAATTAACCTGCTTAAACAACAGCTTTTCACATTTAAAGTTAAGTCTCAGCATTTTTCCATCAACATGTACAGATTACGGTAATATAAAACGTAAGTAGATACGGCCTACAAACGCTCTTAAGGGCTTGCCTGAAATCACTTTTTACGGCACAAAACCATGAACTGTGATGAATGTAGGACGCTGTCATGAAGAGAGGGGAAATGTAGTTCTCGTTTTCATTTTCACCGCGGCTTCAATGGTAGGATGAGCTCCCTAAACAAATTTTCGGATCATGTGGTTAAAATAATACTCAATTAATCCGACACGGGTCCCTAGCAGTGAAATGAGCATCACTTTAACGAGTTAGCTAATTATAACATCGTTTGTAAGATTCATTTAATGAGCCCGTGTGGTATTTCGTTACAGTTTTAATACATTTCTGCTCCGTGCGAGTAAAACATAACGACAATAATCAAATTTATCCATCTATGTTTGTCTTTGGACTGTGGGGGAACACCGGTATGACGCAAGAGGCGCGTGCTCCAAGTCGGCGCGCGAACCCACCACCCCGGACAAGCGAGGCATCATTGCCATCAGCTGCACCAATTACTTGTGGATTTAGTTCGTGACTGAACTAACACAGGTGTTATTTATTGTATGATTCTGAAGGTGTTTTGTATTATGCTTATTCCGATATTATACTGCACTTGTTACTGGTTGGGGGTGGAATTAAGGGGCGTGGTCAATTTCTCCATGTAAATACGCGACCACGTGCTGCCACGCCACGTAATAAAAAAAACGAAATATACATTTTATTTTCTAAGCGGAACCATAGAATAGATAAAGTATAGTGCAGCTGCAAAACCGTACCCAGATAGCATACGTGTTGAAAATTTGACCAAAAATCAATTCGGTTTCAACGTTGATAATTTAACACTGAACATAATTCAACGCATTTAATTATAATTCAACGTTGAAACAATAGCATGATGCTATCTGGGTAAATGGCCACCCCAATTAAAATTCTCTGGTCACGCTACTGGTTACTGGTAATTCACTAGAAGCTCAGCGAATATATCAGCACTGGTTCACAGGTTGGTTTGCACGAAGCCTTGAACAAAACCGTCTTGTGTTTAAACATGCGAATTAAATAAAGTAGGCATTCTGTTTATCTAACTAGAATAATTTTTGTCGGCCCACCTGCACGCCACCAAGAACCCGTAATTAATAACATTATAAGTGACAGTCCACTTATATTGACATGGGGGAGTCAGTCTGGTTGCATAGCTGAACGGCGCTTCGGTCGGGGGGCAGGAGG
The DNA here is from genome assembly GCA_026777045.1 of Hyperopisus bebe. Lineage (NCBI taxonomy): Eukaryota > Metazoa > Chordata > Actinopteri > Osteoglossiformes > Mormyridae > Hyperopisus > Hyperopisus bebe. Next base: position 17,426,412 of record JAODJW010000033.1, read on the forward strand.
GGGTTTTCCTCAGTCGGAAGCCCTGGACTATGACGTCAGGGAATCTGGCTGAAATAGGAGACGAAGCGTTTCAGGCAGGTGGCGGTATATGTCCTGTATCCATGCATCCCGAGTCATTCCTGGTACAGCAGCTCACCATGGGCTCGGTGGTGTCTCTGATCCTGGACACTTCGGCGATTTTTCAGTGAGAGGTTGCATAAAGCGTGACTTTTTTTCAGTTTACAGTTGTTGCCAAAGCAAAAAAGTGCCCCCCCTCTGCTTTTGCGCAAGTTCTTTGCGCCTTAAATACAGCATGAAACTTAATCGCGTCTTTAAACGTGGGCCAGTGTGATGTCTTAAAGCAGGGAGAGGGGATAAAATTAGCAGAATTTAGGCCTATATATGTGCACTGTAGCGTTAGACTTCAATTCAATGAAGCTTGATGCGGTCAAATCCGAGAGCAATGAGGAGGACATTGACGTGGAGAGCATCGACGGATCTGTGCGTCCGGAATTGGACGGCGGCAGCGAGAAGGGAGGCAGTCCGGCGCCGGAGCAACAGCCGCGGAGACTGAGCCGTAGCCCCAAGTGTGCCCGGTGCCGGAATCACGGCGTCGTATCGGGCCTCAAGGGCCACAAGCGCTTCTGCCGCTGGCGCGACTGTCACTGCGCCAACTGCGTGCTGGTGGTGGAGAGACAGCGGGTCATGGCCGCGCAGGTCGCCCTGAGGAGGCAGCAGGCGACCGAGGTAAGAGCAACATCCCCCGCTGGTGGCTCCGCAGCCGTGCCAGCACCGTTATGTTTTCATGTTGCTTAATTCATAACATAAATAATTCTGACGATTAATTATAGGATATAGTAATATAATAGTAGTATAATATAGTAATACTATATATATATACGCACTTATTTATGTAGTTGCTGTACTGCTACATTACTCTCGTTGATGAAGATGTTAATAAAAGACATAATGCCATTTAAAAAATGCGTTATTTCAGTGTTAAACATCAGTTGCCACATTATCACGTGTATTTCAACTTTTTCAATTTTAATATCTGCTTTTTATAGTGAATTACTTTGGTTTTAGAAAGTAGTGCTGGATCGATAATAAAATAACTAAAGGTCTTGACTTTTCTTTAGTAAAATAACGCACTATTGAGATCTCTGAAAATCCGCCATGCGGTTGTCATGGCCTTTACATTTTCTTCTTTTACAGGGGAAAAAAGACGGCAGATCATCTCTGTCATTTAGAAAATCAGCGTATCATCGGTACCAAAGACCCAGCTTTCTGGCAAACAGCATTTTGCAAGGTAAAGCAAAGTCAACAGGGGTAATTCTTAATCCCTCCAGATATTTCATAACAGCTTGTATTTTGCAAGGTAACATATAAATAATTTATACTCATTCATCCAGAGATTGTTACCCATAGAGTTCACTTAGGTTCCAAAATGAAGTACAGACCTCGTATGTAAAGTACATAACACATAGTACAATAGAAATTTTGTTACTTAGGTATGTAGAAAAATCGCAATTTCTTCCCATTTCCATGATCTTTCAAAATAGGATAAACTTTATTGATTCAAGTCAAACTTTCTTATACATGAAGCAGCAAGGTTTTTATTACCGTGTATAAAATTTTACCATGTATGTAAAAATTACCCTCAATATTTTATTAATAATTTGCTGGATTGCATATGATTTACTTGTATATGTGCACGTACAAAGACAATAAATTGTTCTCTGTTCAATTCAGGATTTTTTATTTGCGTTTTGTGCATCCATGCATAGGAATTATTACTTACACCATCCACTCAGTAACATGCAAAATGTAACAATAATATTTATTGCCCCCCCCCCCCCACTCCCCCCCCCCCCCGC
>JAODJW010000033.1:17436626-17449134 GCA_026777045.1 Hyperopisus bebe
CAAGTGCCTCTTGCATAAACGCCTACAACATGCAAACATGTGACCATGCAGAGACAAGCTGAGGTCTCGCCCAAGTCCATGAACCAAGCTGAATTCACAGATTGCCACTGTCTTTACACGCTCCTCTGGGTAGGAGATTGATGCCACAAGACCAAAACTTATTAAAACATATCTGGTTTCACTCCCATCTAATTTGAGAAGACCGTAGAGGGAATTATTTGGAGTAGATTAGCATGACCTACAGCCTTCAGCTATGCATCAGAATTGCTGAGATGCAAAATATCATTTCTACTATTCCGATTACACTGGGAAAGTGCAATTATATGATATAGATATATAGAAAACCAAGAAAAATGGCCTACACAGTCCATCCAGCACTGATGGCAGAAGAAGCCACTATGAGCGGCAAACTCTGCAGGGATTAATGACACCAGAGCGTAAACAGTACTCTGATTTAGCGAGGTCCTTCATGTAAATATTACTCTTTTCCGTCTGGCTCATGCTCACGGTTCCTGTTTCCCTGGAGGTTAGACTTCGATGTTTTCTCTGTAGACCCAGGACCGAATACAGGCCTGATTGCATGTGTTACGTCTCTGAGCCGATGGCTTTTTCCAAAAAAATATTTAGCTGTAACATGACCCTTGATGTGTTGTGTTTTCACTTTCAGGAGTAGTCATAAATCAAGTTAATCGCCCTGATTAACCCGAGCGTGAGGAGCGTGTCAGGGTGGCTTCTGTTCAGCCTCAGGTTCTAGGCCGGAGAACTCTCACGGCATTCTGGGATTGATAGCAGAACACTAGCTACGTGACAAACGGTCCAGAATCCCACCAGCGTCAAGCATGATGAATGTTAAAACTAATGGCTAACATAACACAAGACCCTTGACGGACTGATGCATGAAACCTTGGAAGAAACGTAGCTTCTCAGATGAGAGGTAATACAAGTGTTTCGAGCGACTGCGGACAGCCATTTCGGCTCGCCGGGAGGGACAGGAAGAACAGGCCAGGATCCAACCGGGTATATAAGATGCTGCAACGTGGCAAGAAGATGATTAAAATCCATTCAATAAAGTCATTAAACTTAACACAAAGAGCTAAAATATGATGTGCAAAACCATGTCATGAAGTTCTTTTAAAATAAAAACACCCTTGGAGAGCATTGGTAAGAAGCAATTGATTCACATCCATTATCTTGCCGTTTCGTGGAGTGTAGGGTCACTATTTTTGTTCTCTTTGACTCATAAAGCAGGAGTTCTGGGGGGTGGAGGTGCCCCTGCACCCAGCTGCCTCTTCTAAAGCAACAGCTAGTTTTGTTAGCGACTGATTCGGTGGGCGTGTGCACATTTACAGCTGGCTTGCATGTATCTCAGAGGCTTTATGAAAACAGGGACACCCTTACGAATAGCGCAGATCAATTACAGGAAGTAAAAAATGCATCTGAAGGTCACAAAATGGATTGTTCCAAACCTGGTGAACAAAATCAACCTTGGAGAAGAGTAGTTGGCAAAAACAGTGAAACCACCATCGCTGACTGTGAATAGTTCACATTCCCCTGGCGGGCGCCCAGGGCTACCCCCCTTCATCCTCTGCTCAGAAGTGACGCAGATCAATCACCGCCCCTGATACAGCTAATACCCGTGGCTTAGCTGCTGAAAGTGGGCGATCCGCAGCATGCTTAGGGAGCTGGGATTTCCTGACATGAATTCTTATTACAGGAGCAGCAAACATATGCTGTCACTGCAGAGCGCCTGCATGCCGGCGCATGGAGAGTACCTGTCCCACAAATGCTGGCTCCTGTTCTATGGGACAAAATTGGATAAAAGAAATGGGGTAGAACAGATGCAGGTATGGGGATGGGGAAAGGGCGTGGCCATCCCAGGGGTGTGGCCATGCCAGAGCCTGGCCAATCAAAGACATTCATTCATCTCACCCGTGCCTCAGTCACATGACAGGTTCTGTTTCACTCTTGGCCTTCAGAAAAAAATAATTAATAAGGCAGATCCTTGAATAACGTTTCGTTCAACGTCATTTCGTTCGACATTGTTTTGTTATGATGTTGATGTGGGGAAAAAAAAACAAATTATTGTAACATACAAATTCCTGTAGTCTTCTGTGATTAAAATGGCCGGGCTGTCACTCAGACATACCTTAACCAATCACCAGTGATGAGGATTAGCCTAGGGTGAAATTGGTTTTGTGATACGTCATTCTGCTGAAAGTCAAAGTTTCTAAGAAATTATCAACGATGTTGAGTGAGGTCTTACTGTACATATCATTCACGAAAAACACACAGTTGAACACATCAGACATCAGGCCTTAGAAATTCCTGTTGTGTGGAGGGGGTGTGGGCATCAGGAACTGGGGGCCCATGATTTAACAGAACCCTGTTTTATACGACTGGTATTATGGCACCGTACAGCACAACACAAAGGGGATGAATGCACTTATTAAAAAAAGGTGATGGTTTACATTAGCATCACCTTCATAATGGATTTATTATGCATTCATAAGCAGCATATATGTACATCTTAACAACCAAACAAACTTTTACAGCTTTAATATGCATTAATAACAAAGATTATATGATTATAATGTTTGTTATTATCAAATTATGATTGTTAGTAATGTATATTAAAGCTGTGAAGGTATGTTAGGATGTTAATGCTCTATGAATGCACTATGAAAACATAATGAAGGTGCAGTTCATGTTCTATGAATGCATTACGAATGCATTACGAAGGTGATGTTAATGTAAAGTGTTACCAAAAAAGAGTTTTCCTTAAAAATTTCCTTAAGAAACAAATGACCTGATTGGATCAATTTCCCTTTCTGGCTCACTCAACTTTTGTAAAACCACTAATTAATAGTGACATTTTATTTTGTTTTTTTTTCTTCACTGCTTGTTTTTTAAGTTTACCATGGTAATTACAAAGTGAGCCAAAATACCAGTGGGCCCACATTTGTAATCATACCCTATAATATGAATCCGTTGAAACTAAACTCTGTTCCATTAAAACATCCTGTTGTTTTACCACAGGACTAAACAGATCTTTTTTAGCATAGCCACAGTAAGACATGCCGTAAGTTGCTTTTCAAAACGACCAATCATGCGTCTGTAAAATGATATCACACTACAGAGACCCAGGAAGTTAATCCTCATTAATCCATGGGTGGAGAAGTCACTTCCCCTCAGTGCCTCTCCAGGTAAACCATGGCATCCCGGCCTCGCTGAAGAGTATCCAGTGAAAAATGAAAAACAGGTGATCATTCCGTTCTTCTCTAGGGTTTTTAGCACATTACAAATCTGTGGGGTTGACCCCCAATTTTAAGTGCACAATTTTTAGCAGCACAATGGGATTGTATGCCATCGTGCTACTATTTATAATAGGATTACAGGATTTATAGGAATTATATGATTTTATATTTTTATATATTCCAATAAGATCGATTGACTGAAGTATTGCAAAAAAGTGTTTTATGAAACAGCTTAGATACACAAATATAAATAATTCATCATGTATACTGTCCAGCCACTCAAATACTGGGCATTAATTTCTATCGTTGAATATTTAATAGTGGTTTTGTCCTTTCTCCTTTCTACTGACATCATATTTTACATTACTGCCAACAGTATGTAATTATTTAAGCGTAAACATGCCCATTCTGTCAGTAAATGAATCCTCTTTTAACAGAGATCTGGGCCGGTAGAGACTGACTTAATTATTAAAAGTTTACACTGTGGCTGCACCTCCAGCTCGCCTGTAAGGCCTCAGTCACATCGACAGTAACTGGAAACGTGCAGTGGGTCCGTCATTAGCGGTGAATGGAGTTCTGGCTTGTTAGCATGTACCCATCAGCCAGGACTGGATCCCATTCACTACCCCTTGACATACTGATTCTGCACTCCAAGGACTACAATTAAGCAGAAAACGTCGGCAATTTTCCAGAAAAATTCTAGCTGAGCGTGAGTAATTTCTTTAATGAGCCCTTCTCATAAATGAAGGCACTGATGACTGTAATTCTTCGGCCTCTAATGTGACCCTCGGCCATCCGCAGGGGGAATTAACACATTAAAACTGAAACCTGCCTCAACAAAATCACACCCTCCTCCTCCAGCTCAGGTTGATAAATTATGAGGAGAGACCAGCTGGTACGTAAAGCTCCCTGTTTTCTATGTGGCTCAGTGGATTACGAGGCTGTGCCTTTGATCTGAACGTTGTTCGATCAACTCTCCAGGTCACAGGAGTGATTTTGTTTTGAGGCCCGAGAACAACGGCCTTTAACCTCCAGATGCTCAACCTATTTTGTCCAAAAATGTACATCACTTTAGATAGAAGTACCTGCTAATTAAATAAAATAATAAAAGAAATAAAAGCAATGAAATTAGCTCAGGATATAACAAGACTTTCACCAGTGATTTGAACTACGTACAGCACATAAGAAACTGCACTTACATTTCTCATGCTGTTATTTTTAAAAAATGTGTCAGCTGGTTTATTTTCGGCGGCCTGTCAAGCCGGCCTGCCCTCAGGAGCTCCTGAACTGCCCTCACACCTCGGTAGCGAGCAGCCATCGAACCTGGGATAATCCCCCAGACTTCCTGGCACAGGTTAGGCGGCATCTCCTCTGTGTTTGCTTTGGGCTGAGCCCGGAGTGTGGAACTGGGACTCACCATTGCTTCTGGGTCTCCGGTTGCCTTCGGCGATACACCTCAGCTCTTCCCAGTCCCAGTCCATTTTTTTTTTTTGGTGGACTTTCGATTCCAGCAGGCCCCACAAAGCTAGAGGCTAGAGTGCCACTATTTAAGTTTATTCACTTAAGTTTGTTACGGAAAAAAATTAATCTAGGCAATCTATTACAACACTATTTAATTCAAGAATGTTTGTTTCAAAAATCACAGCAGAAAATTAAAACTGTCATGTAGACAAGAAAACAGCACGGAAAATGACACCATTGCAAACAAATGAATCTGGGTTTTTTATTCTACTTTGGCGTTCAGGTGAGTGACTTCATTGCTTATGTTTTAGCATAACAGGTCCGCATGCCCAGTGTAAGGGAAATCCAGATTTTCGCTGACTGACTTTCTCCGGTGCCCGTTACCAGTCTTTCAGCTGGCATTGCTCGCCATGGGTGTGGGAGGTGGCACTCACTGGGCATCTTTCTGGTGGTCTGAAGGCTCCATGCAGAAAACCATTCATTTCATCAGAATTGTCGTCACTAACCTTCCTTCAGGTCGAGGGTCCCATGCCTCCAGCATGCACTTTTGGAAAAATCCCAGTGAAAACACAGCAGTAATGAGTCATATGCAATCATGAGTATAAATGCAACCTTTATTAAGTATGCAGTTGGTGTGGGGGGGGGATTAGAGGTGGTGACAGGGTAACTGAACACATATTTAGACACCCTGCATATCCACATGGACCTTATTTACTTTGTAGACTTGGTAGTACATTCATTTTTGTCAATCCAGCCAAATGTTTTTTGAAACCGTTAACCAAGGACATGAGATTAGAGAGCTGTGGCATAGACAGAATGGTGTGTGACTCACTGGGCTAGGAATGGTTAAAAAAAAAAAAGGAAAAAAAAAAAACGGAAGGTTGTGGGTTCAAATCCTGTCATGTGGCTTGCAGAATAATCCTACCATTGATGGCTCATAAGCAACACTCTTAACCCCAACTGACCCCAGGCTCATTTATACCTTGGACAAAGGTGTCTGCTAAATACATAAATATGACTGCATTACTAATGTCGACATGACATCTGCATTCGGTGACCCATACCTCTGTTAGGAGGGTCCACCATCTGCCCCGATCCGAACAGCAATGCTCTTCCAGCATCCGGGGGGGGGGCGTATGCCCAGCGCGGTCCCTCCTGTAGCGCCGGTTGAGCAGCCATGGCACGTGACCAAGGAGACACTCGACTCGATCATCCCCCGATTGTCAGCCTGCGTGTCGGCTGTGACGCCACACGGTCCCTGGCACTATCTCGGGCCCATCGGTGCCCCCCTGCCGCCAGTCTGCCCCCTCTGCCTTGTTTGGAATTCGACAGCACAAGCCCCAGGTTTCTCTGATACTATCACCTGGCCGACCGCGCCTGAGTCGTCTCCAGAGAGAGAGAAGATACAGGACTCCATCACTCTGTGAAAGGGCTCCGGATCTCAGACGAAACACAGTCAGAACGAATCCCGTGTCTCACTTTTTACAGGGTGTGCTGCTCGATCATCTGCTTTCTGTCACAAGCGATAGAAACCAACTTGTACCAAAAAGAATTTCTGCAGTTTTTTTTTAAATGAATAAATTTAAGGTCTAAGTTCTTTGAATCTAGAGAACTTCATTCGTTTGTCCTTAAACATGACGATTACATATTAAATAACCGCATGTGCCGATCACTGTGGAGATGTTATGGTAAGGAATAACTTAAGTAACTCTTACGTATCTGAAGAAGGAACTAGTCACTTTCTGTGGGTGAGTTTGTGTGCAGCTCCAGTGCAGGAAATAAACTTATCTGTGTGGTACCTAAAGTGGAAAAACCGGCCTTTGATACAAACACAAGCGGGCTTTCTGTTTAACAAACAGCCATTAGTGTCAGTGCGCCTGTCAAACAGGATCAGGGAGTTTTGGGCCCCTCCAATTAATATGAAACAAATTAGCCCGTGTTTTTCTTTGTGTGGGACCTACAGCTGGTTTGGAAGTCTCCGGAGGCTGGCGGCCAACTCCAGGGCTGAGTCCGTCATCTGCAGCCAGACCCATTCCCGAAACTCATCGGATTTCATGACTGGGGAGTTGTCCCCCCCACCCCACCCCGGACTTAGCTCTGAGGGGAGCTTTCATTTCTTGCCCATGGCGTCCGCGCGCAGGCAGCGTCAGGGTGCGTGCCCTGCTTGGCTCAAAGCCCGCCAGACCATCTCACCAGCGGAACGCCAGCATAGCCAAGAAACCGGAGAGCCCTGCTTACATACACTTTTCCGTGTTCTACCCTGGGCCGGCCTACAGAGAGGGCTTGTTTAAAGCCCCAAACACTACAGTCTGTCTAACCTCAGCCGTTGCTTGTTTCTTACCTGCCTGAACGTCATACTTCACTGCGTTCAGTACAGATACGCTTCACTTTATCAATCGCTAACATGCATTGGTTAGAAAACACATCGGCTGATATCAAATCCACACGATACTACATAGTGCAGTGATAAGGTCAACAGGTATGGTTATATATCTTTGCAATGAAATGTAATGTAATGAAAATTTTATTAGGAATTCTTATCTATAAAAATTTAGGTTTTTCCTGTCACATACATGGGGATTTCCCCACTATCCATTTTCTCTGACTGCTTCTCCAATATGGGCGGGGGGGGGGGGGGGGTGGTACGGAGCCCAAGGGACAACCCAGGCTATGGCACCAACCCATTACCAGGCATACTTACACCGTTGGGCAATTTGCTGACTCCAATTAAACTTAACCTTTGGACTGGGGGGGGGGACTGTAGTACCCAGAGAACATGTGATATGGGGAGAACATGCAGCTCCCAATGCATAGAACCCTGGCATAGACCCTAACCCTGGTCTGAGAGATGGGAGGCAGCAACACCACCAAGGTCTCTCAATATAGATAAAAAATAATTTAAAACAGACTAATTGTTCCAATCCTTCAGCCTTTGTCAAATGCTCCGTAGACCTCCTACAACCTATACGCCATCAGGAAGACGGCCCACTGTGTCACGTCTGAAGGGGGATGTACGACCAAACAGACGAGGACTTTATTGGGCTCACAAACAAGGAACCAGAAAATAAAAACCATGAGGGGTCTAAACGGTGAGCAGGAAGGAACAGAAGTAGGGTGAACCACAACAGGGACCAAGCTGGAGAACAGAGTGAGAGCAGGCACATATATACACTGAACACAATTAACTCAAGACAGGTATGGGTGGTTAAGACATTAGGGCTGGGAACAATTATGTGATTATGACATAGCCAGCGACCCCAGCTGGCCATATGGGGACATGACGGCGGCGGATCATGACGCACTGAGAGGGCAGCAGGTCACTCGCAGTCACCCTTATCTGGCAACCCTTCTTTAGGTGGACTGCTAGTTTCTCTTCGTCGTTGCACACGACACAGCAGCATGAATGTGGAATTCCAGAGGAGAGCTTGCTGCTTCACTGGGAGGGATGAAACGAGGGACCCCGCTGCAGGGGACTTTGGGGGAGGACATGATGAAGGATGTCCAGACAGGAGTTTCACAAGCCACACTCAACCCTCCCACTATGACCGTCGGTTGTCCGTGCACCTCAGGCTGCCAAAACTGCAAAGACATGCTGTCAGGCGCTGCCAGTCATTCATGGAGGGGGGGGGGGGGCACTCCCCCTGAAAAATATATCTCCTGCCATTTTATTCACTGTTTACCTTAACAGGGATTCCAGAGTCTGAACAAAGTCTAACTCCATATGTCATGTGGTGGTTGAAGAAGAAGCTTGTCAGCATTGACAATGAAAAGCTGTTATTTTACAAATATCCATACATCCATCCATCCATCATCTAACCATCCATCCTTGTCAGGGTTGTTGGGACTATTCTAGATGTTCTTCAAAAAAGATATTACAGTTTCCATTAACCTGTCCAGTCATTGATCTGGGTTGCGGATATAGCTCTGGTTTGTTCTGCAGAATCTTCAGCCTTACTGTTCTCCCTTCTCTGTTCTCCTTTCTCTGTTCTCCTGTCTTCTCTGGTGTGGGCCAGACGACCCCCCCGTCCCACAAGCCTCGGACGCCGCGACCCGGGTGCTTTAGCATAATTCATACTCTCCCCCAAATCTGCCAGTTCTAAGGTCATGAACTCTAACAGCTTTTACAAGTATAAAAATCCATAATAACTGCTGCCTTAATTTGCACCTTATTAAGGTAAATTCTTCCTAGTCTTCCCACATTTCCCAAGAACAAAGATTAAATTCACATAAATTAGATTCCACCAATTAGTTCTGTGCAAAGGGGTCCATTTTACCTTTAATCCAATGCTTTATTTTTTATGTCTGAGAATGCAAGTGAAAAATAAGCTGAGGTTCTAAAACACTGTTAGGTGGTAGACATTTGCTGAGTTGAAGGATTTAAATTACCGCATTTAAATTGTAGCACTGGGGAGCCTTCCAGAAGAAAAGCCTTGACGATTCTATCATGGCTGCCTCACTGTCATCTTGGAGAGTGTCACATGATAATGGGGTATCGCTCCCCAGACATTCTTCATGGGAAGAGTTGAGCAAGGTGTGCTTTGAGTTACACCTGTGTAAACAAGAGATGAGTTAAGGAATTCCTCTATGTTGATAGTATTTTAAAAAGTTAAACATTTCCACATAATGCAGATCTTTGTAAGGTCTAATGTGTTGCTGTTGTTCCCTTCCTAAATATTAATCTCAAAATTGAATTGCTTCTGAACACAGACTAAGACATTGCAGGAGGAAATCCCATATGATTTTTACATTTTTACCTGAAGGCTTTCAAACTGAACTCTCATGTAATGTCAACATAGGTGTGAATGTGTTTTTTTTTCTACAAAGCAGTGAACAAGAACTCAAAAAATTCTTGCAAAGGGTGGGAGAGGATTTTACTAGATTTCAAAAAATGTGACCTCAGACTTCAGCTGTCAGGTTCAATCATTCAGTGCTTGTTGAATACACAGCCAGCATGAAACTTAGATAAGTATCCTGCTAACTCTTGAAATGCATTACAAATATTTAGGAAGTTTTTAGCAAATTTGACCCATAAACCTTACTACCGCCAACTGGATAAGTAGTTTAGACAATGAACAGATACAAGGAAAGTAATCTTCAAGCAACTCCACATGGGAATTACAGCTTAATTTGTAGTAAATTGAAACCACTCAAATCTACATTAACATCTCATCATCTGAGTCAGTCTTCATATTTAGTCATGGTTACGGATTGGCATGGCTAAATCTTCACTGCTGTTAAAGGGATCGAAATATAAACTTTTCCTGATAAAGAGTATATTTTTGACCCCTTCGTTTCTTCCCTGGAAATGGAAATCTAGTAGAACCTCTTCACAAACAGTTACTCTACCCTCCTTTGTTGATGCAGCATAATATTTTACACATAGGACTTTTTTGTTTGTAATGTCATTTCCTACACACTGAGGTTACTTGATTCAAAAAAAAAAAAAAAGACTGACAACACCTCTTAACAGATGACTAAGGTTACACTGTGACAAATGTGACAGAGCTCAATGCGGAGAACCGAGCTGACAGCAGCAACAGTATCTCCACCACAGAGACCAGGACCCAGGGCCAACGTGTTTCTGCTTCTCAGCCCGAAATCCAACACTGCTTTTGTCGTGCGGCGAAGTGGTTAGCTGTGAACAGACCTGACGTTTAGTTGGCTTGTCAAGCAGAGGAAGAAACCACAATCGAATTTCCCCCAGCATCTTAAAGAAGAGTTGGTTTACCCAACTCGGGCATGATCTAATCATCCCCAAAGTTATGCTTTTAAAAGATTAAACAAGGAGCTGTCACATATTAAATGACCTACAAAACAAATCAGGCTCCTTGTGCTGTTCTTGTTCCATGGAAAAAAAACAGTCAACCTACGTTCTTTATTTATATACCTAGGTAAATTATATGTGTAAACTGAGACGAGCGGCTTAGAAAATGTGGAAATTCCTGGAAAATGAGCACAGAAAATAAAGTAATCAGAATTTCACTTTTCCAACGACCAGCAGAGTTTACCATGCGAAACCCGTTGATGGAAGATATGAATTCACCGACATGAGCAGTTTGAGTGCTTCTGTACCCTTTGACTGTGTATCAGTCACAATCAAGTCCCTTCATGGGAGAAATCACTCTTCTCTTCTCTTCTGATTGTTCACCTTAAGCTCAAAAAACAAACATCTACCAACCTTAAAAGAGACCATGTAATGCCAACAATGAAAACCTGAAGGATTTCATCTGTAAACCTGCTCTTACTTCTGCCTTCTTCACCTGTCAATAAATCCCACAGTGGCACGACACGCCAGTGTGTGTACAGAAGAGATCCCCTTTCCAAACAAAGGCCACTTTACGAAGGAATGTGACATGAGCGATGGACCCATCTCTCACACAACAAGCCTGGGTTCAAGTGGTATTGCCTCAAAGGTCATCGTGATGATTTACTGATCACTGGCTTAGAATGATGAAAAAAGATGAATGATCATACCACAGTAACAAAATCCCTAAATCCTGACTACAATTTCATTCATTATAACCATTATGTTTCCTTTATAATATTACAACCATACACACAGTACAAAAGGGTTTTAGTATTTCTAACTCAAGGGCTAAATTAGATCAACCAAGCCTGCAGATTGCTGAAAATTTCTGCCTTGTGTTCCTAAAGAAAATATTTGTGTTGCACTAAGAATGCAAACACAAAGAGACAAACATTCTGTTAATACTAATAATAAATAATTGTTAATTGCCAAGAACTCCAAGTGTCTGAAGACTGGGATATATTTGTAGTATTAATTGTGGTATTAATCGTAGTATTAATTGTATACTTGTTCACAGTATTAATTGTATACATTTCATTCACTGGGAAAAACCTTAGTGTATCACTGCAACTTCACTTTAAATGATGTTGAAATGATCATATGGCTGCATAACAGGCAGAAAACAGAATTAAAATAGTCATTAGATTAGCTGTGTGAAGTATCACCGTTTTTAGGTCAAATGAAAACACCACATATGAGTATGTTTGGAGGTTTTGACGAGAGATGAGCTCGACAGCCATTACAGGAGCAAGCTAACTAACATGGACATTAGGAGTACGGTATCCAGTACTAAGCTGACTGATGAAACATTAAATTAAATCGGCCGTTATTTCATATCTGTTAGCAAGGTAGGGAAGCTTCTCATCTTCTTACTGTTTTTGAAAACGAATGCAGAAGTTCCTTCACTGGTTCCTTTATTCTGAGACAGCTGTTGGGTTTATGTTTTATGTTTTATTTGCACTGCAATTTGAGAGTAAAATGTGTGCGTCCCCATGGCATGTGGTATAATCCCACAACAGAAGGCGTCCCAAAGCAGGTTTAACATAACAGTAGCTGTCTTTAATATCTCCCATGCTGATGTCCTTAACCCAGAGCCTGTTAAATATCAGAACTTCTGTCCTCTGCTCCCCAGACACGTACAAACCTGAGAAGTACAATGTCACTGCAGAGACATAACAGGGAGATTAGCAAGAGGTGTGTGTGCGTGTATGTGGAGGGGGGGAATTGTGTTTTTATTGCGTTGTGGGGACCAAATGTTCCCAACAATGTAATAAAAACCTGCTATTTTGACGTTATTTTGACCATTTTTCAGGTCCCCACAAAGATCTGTGAAAGCAAAAACAAAAATCAAAAAACTAAAAATGTTTTGTTTGGTTACTTGTGGTTAAGATTAGGGCTGGGTGGGGTTCAAGGTCGTCACGTTGGGATTAGAGTTTTCCCCATATAAATCAATGGAGCGTCCCCACAAAGATATACTTACAAACTT
>JAODJW010000033.1:17449234-17466752 GCA_026777045.1 Hyperopisus bebe
AAGGTCGTCACGTTGGGATTAGAGTTTTCCCCATATAAATCAATGGAGCGTCCCCACAAAGATATACTTACAAACTTGTGTGTGTGTGTGTGTGTGTGTATGTGTGTGTGTGTGTGTGTGTGTGTGTGGCGGGGAGGTGACACGTACAATCTGACATCCAGGCAAAGTGCAATATGTAGACATTTCTCACAAATGAATTGCCATCCCAGCACCTGGGTGAATAAAAGACCAGTTAAGACAGTCATAGCTGATAGACGGGGGGCGGGTGTCTCCAAGATTACGATTTTCCCGTCTCTCCCATTCGCCGGTGTTTAGGGGAACGAGGTCTCCTCCATAATAAAGCCGCAGCCATGGAGCCGAAGGGCGATAGCGGGAGCATTCATGTGAACCCACACAGCTAGCCTTTTCCACTCTACACACGCAGTACAAAGCGATCTGCGTCAGATTAGCACTCGCTTTATCGGAAAGCCTGTGGAGACGATCAAGGATTTATTTATATGTCGTGTGCGATTGTGGTTACGGATGACTGGCGGTCTGAGACAGAGAGCCTAGTTTCTGCACCGGAGACACTTTTCTCATGGCTTCGCTGCAGATAAGAGTCTCGCAGAGCAATCTTTCCATGCACCTGTGAAAGGTGAAACTTTAGAAAGAGAGAAGTCATGCATCTGACACTTTTTTCAGCTTTTACTAAAACAATATTGATGTTGGAAATGTAGTGACATTGTTACAAAATAGCACAGTCTTATAACGCATAGCTATGGAAATGTTTCCTTCTCGATGTTTGGAAAAGTAACCAAACACTTGTTGACAAAAATCTATCCAGTAACTGAGCTGTATTAGTCAGTAACTATTAGTTTATAGGAAGCAGATATGGTTAAGTAGGTGAACTTAACAGAAGGGTTCGAGCAAATTACGATAACTATATATTTAATATGTGAAATAATTATTGCTAAATATTTATGGATTTCTTTGCTTTATAAGTTTCTGCATCCTGAGCTGGTAATACAGTACATAATACTGTACATAAGCACATTCTGAGCACCTTTGATGGGAGGTCTCTTTATGCTCTATGCAGTTTTATGTTGCCATCCTGACTACCAGCAGTTAAAGTCTTTAATGCTCATTTCGCCAGGAGAGAGCCCATGATTTCCACAAACTGCCAGCATTATATACTACAATGTAATATAGTCTCATTACAAAAAAATTGCATATTTTAAAAAGCGAATCTGTGGTGATTATTTCTATTAGAACAACAGCCACTGGAAAAATAACCAGGTCTCAGAACTCGGGGTCAACATCATGGCAAATTTAGACATTGTAATCAAAACGCAATTTTTAGTCTACAGTTTTTATTTAAATGTTTGTTTGTTTATTACCACGGACACACACGTTGTCCGTGTACGGACAGGTTTACTATCCCTTCCCACAACTAAAGACTCAACTACAGTTCAATGACTTAACTTTCGAGATTTCGTGTGCCGATAACTGCGTATGGGGCGCCCCCTGGCGGAATTATAATTGTCTTCCCTGGTTCGTTTAGTGTTGCCGCGCAACGGAACCGCGTCCACCAACAGCTTCGCTTCGGCAGAGAGGCTTTGCCAGCTCCGTTAATCGGCGAAATGGCAGCCGTTAAACCACAGGAAAAAGTAGTGGACGCTGTTCACCAAAATGCCATTCGGGTCGAGACGATACGGAAGGAACTACGGTGTCAGAAACTGTACACGGAGTTTCGTATCAATCCCTACACAAAGTGTACGGCCACACTGAGTTATACGATGCACGCTTGCAAATAAGATTAACTAAAATATTATCTTGGTGTTCTTGACATGTACCCATTTATGTTGCAGTCCATCCATTACCCGACAAGCCCATGGGACGGAAAACCGACAACGAAGAAGAGGGAGACCGTAAGTGTTACATGTATGCAGCTACGCTGTGCGGTTTTCTTAAAAATAAAATAAAACGCAAGGGAAAGAAAATGTTCAGTTTGACCACTCAAAATGCGACAGAGGTGAGAAAGAAAGATCTTTCGTATCGTTGGGGGCAACAGTCTGACACCACTGGTAAAAAAAATCTTTCTATTTTACATTCCTTTCTCATTAAATATTCATTCATCAATTATTCATTTTCTGTGTTGTCCTTTAAGTACGGAAGAGTTCATTACAAATTATCAGCATAAAAATTTGATTGGCTGAATCATTGACTGCACTTGAGCTGGCGATGACTCCAGAAGTTCGTGCAAAACCTCATGATCCTTGTTACCCCAGTATGATTCGATGCTGTTCCAAAAAGCATCTTCCGATGTTACTGAATTATTGACTTTCTTCGAGTGCCCCAATAAATATGCTGTGAGGCTGAGGTCATTACTGCCCTAAATCTCAAACTTGGTCTCATCAGCAAATAGGACTTATTTCTAATGATGCACGGTGAAATACTGGTATGTCTTTAGCTCGTACCAGAATTTTCTTTCCAGAATTAAATTAATGAAATCCCGGTTTTTCATTATGGTCTCCCTTTGGATCGCACTGTATATATAAAAGAAACAATTAAGAGTCTGTTCTGAATCTACCAGCCAGGGTGAACTTGTCTGGTAGATCATTTCCCTAAGCAAATTCGTAATACTCACAGCATTGTTACTGCATTCCGTCTACTAGAACGTTAAGATTGTTCGTTCTCAATTGAACCTGAAGTTTCACCGGTATTTTCCATCTGCATGATTAAACTTCAAAATCACATTATTTTCCAATTTATCTAAAGACCTGGTAAACATGCGTTCTATTGAACTATCCCAATAACTGGAACCAATATCATAATTTTCTTTTACAACACCTGACTGTAGCAGACACCTGTAAACCTTCCAAAAGGTTTGCCATATAACAATGCATTGTCATAACTTGATAAAATGTAGCAAATTTTCATCGCATGTGATATTACGTTACACACCATTAAACAAGGCATTATGTGATCTTAACAGAATGTAACAAATTTGTAGACTACATTATAATTTTAAATTGCAACATCACCCTATTATTATCATCATCATTCAATTTGTTACATTCTATCGAGTTACTACATAATGCATTGTTACATCACTTTATCTTCCCATTCTTTTTTGGTGGTATTTGGTGTACTCATTGAAGCAGAAATTATAATCATTTCCTATTATCCATCCATCTTATTTTCTATAATTAGGATCTATTTACCTACCAGGAGTAACTATCATCATTTTCTGTTAGGTGCTTTTCTGGAAGTCATCCATAGAGGTCAAATGGAACCAAGAAAAAGGTACATCCAGGCAGTGACTGAGAGCCAGGAGATTGGCTGGATATCAACACCCTTGGTAAAGCACCTGACAGACACAGCAGCTGTTGAATATCTGTATATATTCCTGCTTTCATTACCATTGCATTTAGGATTTACATGAGATTAAACCTGACTAATACTGCTTGAATGCACAGATCATTTCAGATCGTAACGACCGAAGACTCAACTTCCCTCGTCAACAGTCCGAGATCACTAAGTTCATGGATGCAGCGTGGCGATTACAGGAGCAGACACAAAACCTAGGGTAGAGTTTTATTGTCCAAAATCATACAATTCATAGCTGGACAATACAAATGGTATAAATAAACTGTGGACATTCATGAACACACTTTAAATCATGTCATATTGATGAAATTCATCAAATACACTGTACCCTTTCTACTTGTGTATAAAGTGAAGTTTAGCAACATGACAAAGGGCTATAATCAAGCAATCTTTTTCAAATCATTACATTGGCATATTGTCATTGAACTCTTCATACAACTATTAACATTAAATCCAGTCCTCTCAGTGGAAGAAGTCTTCTGGGGGAAAGAACCACGGGAAACTCTGTAGTTTCAGTAAATAGTTCCTTCATGGGTTACTCAACTATAACAATAAAAATCTGCCAGAATGAAAAAAGAAAACTAACGTGCCGGGATAGGCACCATCTTGCTTTCCACGTTTGCGGAGGGGGTCAAAAACCAGAATTATTCTCAGACACCACAGCCCCCCAAACTCAGTCGCCTGAGAGAGACTTACAGAAATGACAGTCTGTTCTGGTATCGTACGTTAGAATGCAGGAAGCTAAAAGAAGCGTGTGTGATTTTACAGGCTACTACACAATACTCCTGCATACTGAGGTTGTTGGTTTGTTTAACGACAAGAAAAACAGCACCATAAGTGCCATTAAGATCGACTTTTCATCTTCCTTCGTGCGTTTTTGCCTGGTCGCTTCTGCAAGAGAATCATGAGATAAAAGAAATCAGACAAACGGCAAGTCAAAGTAACTCAAAACACTTTCGGCGCTTTTCCACTGGTATACTGGATTTTTGATTTTCCATTGCAGAAGGGTCAGCTTGGACTGGAGACCGAAGGCCATGTTAAAGCCAAGAGATGCTTTTTTACTGT
Source organism: Hyperopisus bebe (assembly GCA_026777045.1). NCBI lineage: Eukaryota > Metazoa > Chordata > Actinopteri > Osteoglossiformes > Mormyridae > Hyperopisus > Hyperopisus bebe. Next base: position 17,453,669 of record JAODJW010000033.1, read on the forward strand.
TCATGCAATATACATCACGATTTTTTCTCTAGCACGTCTGAGTATTGCCAAGATATGTTCGTAGTAAATGGTAGCCGAATTAGCATTCACTAAATTTGTATTATGAATCCATTCCATTCAGCCATTCTCTAATATTTTTTTAAATAGGAAGTTGGAAATTTTAAAGTTCAGAGTTATTGGGAATGCAGCAATACATAGCGATGTGCAATACTACTAAAAATGAAAAATGTATAAAACACATGCTTTCTCCTTCAGATAACCCATTTGCAGATCACTGGTATCTCCGTGCATTTTGACCAGTCAGATGGTGGTGATGTAACCAGCTCAGTTTGGTCACACTTTCGGTCCTGCTCGTAAGCTGGACCAGGTCGGTGCAGGTACAGGTCGGGTAAAGCTGTAAAGCTCAGATACTTTACAATGGAAAACCATCCATATGCGGTGCGGCTCGGTTCTTAGTCCGGCTCGGTTCTTAGTGGCAGTGGAAAAGTGCCAGTTGACGGAACCGTGGTAACTTTTAGTGAAAATACAGAGCGATTCTTACACATGGTTACAGCTAGTAATCAGCCAAATAAACATAACAGTTGTAAATGTTATAAATATGGAAAAAGTAACTGTCTTCAGAATTTGTACATAGTGTTTATACAGACGATGTGGCGGAGGCGGGTACATACATTAGGGATCTTCTTTCCTCCTTTGCCAAACTTCTTCCCCCCTTTGCCATGAGCCACTTTGGCTCGGAAGCCCGACACATCATCATAGCTCTCTTTGGTGTTCCATTTGGAACCTCGCTTCTTCCCACCAAACCCAAACTTCTGGTCTTTGTACTTCCTCTTGGCGCTGGGGCTGTGAATTCATACAATTATATTGACAAAACGGTCCACTAAAAACTAGCTCACATTCCGCAAAAAGCCTGCAGATGGGTCATGGCCACTGACATATTTAAAGCTGGCATATCTACCAAAACAATTTACTACTTTACTAATCTATGAAGACAACTCTCACTTTTTCTTCGCCGCTGCCTTGTCCAGAGGTTTCTTTCCTTTATCCTTATCTCCGTCCAGGAAGTCCAGCTTGTCAGATATTCCTACAAAGGATACACAGTCACAGTAAATCTAGATATTCATTTATTGTCTAGTTAAGTCTACAGTATATTTACATTGCTCAAGCTGTCAATTACAGTGTAAATTTGTAGAAAATGCAATGATTTGAAGTGGACTACATAGCAGAAATGCTGTGGTGAACTAATTTTGTTCCAGTCCCACACTTAATTTTCACTGATGGGTGCAAAAACTCCAGGATTAGAATTAGAATATTGAAAACCCTCTCTGGACCAGAACCCCTCAGAATTACTCCGGTCAGCAAACAACACTTCTACTAGAAAAAGACCACTACAACTAAATGGCATCACTGGTGGTCTGATCTCTGGTTGGTTATCCTTAAATCGCTTGCTATCAGCCAGAAAGTGGGAATTCTAAGACCCCCATGTTAAATTCCAGCAGATGATGCAGTACAGTCTAGCTGTGTGCGATTTGCTGATATTAGATTGTGAACATTTAAAATTTCTTCACGATCTGCCTCTATGGAGAGGTTGCTAGTATCGTGCTACCGTGTACATTCTGTCAGTTGCGGTTCTAGAGCTCATACATGCACCTCAACAAGCCAAATCTATTTCAACACACCGATAAACCAGTAACAGCAAACAGTAGATACTGCCTTAGATTTGGACTTTGGCAAACAAACCAAACTGAAACGGCATCACACCTTTCTGATATTTCTTTACAGCTGTCATCATGGCTTTTTTCTCTTTTTGTCTCTTCTGAAGAACTTCAGTTTGAACCTGAAAAACACACAACACAAATCTTGAAATTAAACACAATTGAGATGCTGAATGAAAAGTCCTGTGATTTCTGTCATGTCATTTGTAAAGCTGGGCAGGGAAGGCACCCACCTTTTTGCCGTACTTCCTCTGTTCTCTCAGTTTCTTGGCCTTCTCAGACTTCTCCATCGCCACCTGCTTCATCATTAGCTTTTTTCTAATCTACGAGGGGAGAGAAAAAAAAAAAAAAAGAGACAAAAACAATATGGTCACCAAACGCAGAAAAACTCAAAACCATCCATCACATTTTGCCATTTTCTACATACGAATTTTAGAATATTGTGATAAATATAAATATTGTGCAAAGCACAGAAAATATTGTGATAGCATTTTTAGGGCATATCACCCAGCCCTAGTCAAACCCATCCCCTGGAACGAGGCAGTCAAAGAAAAAAAATAGCAATAAAAGGTACAGTCTGAGTTTTTTAGTGTTACATCCTATGACAAGAATGTTATTTTTGTATGATGTATTTATTAAAATTAGATTTCACTGCAGTCCATTCAATTTGTCACCTTTTTCATGTTTAAGGGCAATTCTGAGAGATTTTTAAGCAAAAATGAAGAGCTGAAGTGGAGAAATGATGACTTGACTTCCATCATGATAATTATCAATACGGCTTGATATGCAAAAATTATCATGATAAAATATTGCCTAGGCCTATGTACAACCTTTTTTTAAATTCATATATTCAGTCTGGAGTAAAAATGCAAGCATCACCATAAACACACCTTTTGCATGTGCTGATCACTCTTGGCCATTTCAGCAAAGTAATCTTCAGGTCGCTTGGTGGGAAGCTTCAACATCTGCAACCGTGGCAACGCCTCAAGGACAGCTGCTTGTGCCTGCCGGTAACTGGAAACAAATTTGAGACAAAACATTGTGTGTATTAAACAGATTCGATTTTAAACTCCTTAAATGCTGCCATTTTGCTAACCGATAAACATTCACCCCAAAGGGGGTCCTTTCTCACTCTTACTCTTTTCACACCCTTATACCCAAACAACCCCCCACCCCCTCCCAAGATTTCTGAGGGAAATCGGTCAATCAGAGTACAGACATTACAAAATCTTACACACTGTAGGCCATCTACAAATGGTACTTCACTTAGCCACATGCGTCAGGACTTTGGGGTTGGGGTTTGTGCATTATGTTCTTTGACCATTTCCAGTAAATATGGGACCGATACCTGCCCTTTTATTATATGGGGAAGGAACAAAAAAGGATCCCTATATAACACAGCACTGGAGTCCATGTATCTTGCTCAGCTTTAAGCATCAAAGGAGATACTCACAAGTGCATTTCCCTCTGGAAGTCATCCTCAGCATTAATTTCTCCACGATTCTCCAAGGATGTCTTGCCGTCAGCTTTTGCCACAATATCAGCCACAGGACCGTTGGTTAAGTCCAACCTTTCCACCCAAGGAAGATTTCTCCGGAAGTCAGCCAAGCATTGCCTGAGACCCGCCTGTGAATGTTTCACATCGATATTCAACAGATATTTTACAGCAGATGGGACACTAGCGCTTTTGCGCCAAACTCACAAACAAAATACAGACATTTCAGACGTTTTCGCTCATTAATCCAACAGAACAGAAATTGCATAAATGTTATACGCGTACTCACCACATTATTGACATTCTTCTTAGCTTCTTGTAGAGGAATATTCAATCCCGGTTTTAGCAAACCTTTTGAAAAGGCTTCCTGAAGCTTAAAAAAGTATTGAAATCTCGATTATGAACTAATTTCTCTGTTTTATAACTAGTCCACATTTTCAATTACGATGGCAAAATTAGTTTAAAAAGCTCTTTGTAAATCTACATCTAAAGACCACAAATGCCTTTTCGGTTATGATACAAACTTAAATCAGTTACAACTTATTAAATGATTATATAACCCTTTCCTTGAGTTACATCGCACGACCTATACTAATTATATAGCATAATTTAGGGCATATGGTTCAGTTAGGTATACAATAATAAAATACCTCTCCGTCTGAAATGTCGCTCTCTTCTTCCTCTGATTCAACAGCCAACTGATTATCGTTCTCGAAATCTTCCATGTTCATTTAAATATACCTATTAAATAAAAATCGACAGTGAACTATAAACTCATGCCAAGTTAAGTGGATCGTCACATGGGTAACTGGAGGAAGTGAGCCTCGTTCCGTGCGTAAATTGTTCCGAGCAACAGCAACAACCTCCAAAGAAAGGTTCCTGTTTGAATTCCGCGCTACGCGGTGTGTATATGTGCGGCTGGGCTCTGGTACGGGTGTAGCCGAGAAAGGTCGTTAATGTTTCAGTCGTGAACTTTAATAATAAAGAACTAATGAGAAACTGCTATCACTTATAATCGAGTCTGCCATTGTAGAATTTACTGGTCATCTCAGAGAGCATTCTAGTGTAGGTTGTTTCCTCGGTAAAATTCTGATTGACTTTATTTGTTTGCGTTGTCTCGGTTGTATTCATGTTGTATACGATTACTATACGATAATAATAAATTAAATTTAATAATTTAATAATAATAATTTTTACGCAATGAATATTGAATAAAGTCGCCCAATTTATTTGTTTGTTTGCATAGTTCTATATACACGCACGCACGCACACACACACACACACAATAAATACGTAGTTGACTGTTCAAGGACGTATATAAAGAGAATATTTTATTTCTACTCAGACAAACTACAGAAGAGATACACACATGCACACAGACACACACACATGCACACACACTCACACACACAGATTACTGCATAATTCAGATACATTATTGGGACACACCTCTTAATCATTGAATCCACACCTAGCCATGCAGTCAAGTTTACAAACATCTTGTGAAAGAATGGGTTGTTCTGAAGAGTTCAGTGAATTCAAGCAGGGTACTGTTCTAGGATGCCAATAAGTCAGTTCATGAAATTTCTTCCATGCTAGATATTCCATTGTCAACTGTAAGTGGTATTATTGCGAAGTGGAAGCATTTAGGAACAACAGAAACTCAGCCATGAAGTGGCAGACAACTTAAAGTAACAGAAGGACATTGCTGCCTTGGAAAAGGTGCAACGGAGGGCTATGAGAATGATTCCTGGTCTTAGAGGAATGTCTTATGAGGAGAGGTTAGCTGAGCTGAATCTGTTTAGCCTTGAGCAAAGGAGACTAAGGGGGGACATGATCCAGGTCTATAAGAATCTAACGGGTCTGGATGCTGTTCAGCCAAATGGCTATTTCAATATTAGTTTAAATAATAGAATTCGTGGCCATAAGTGGAAATTAGTGGGAGAACATTTTAAAACAAATTTGAGGAAGCACTACACAGCGTAGTTAGAGCGTGTAGTTAGAGTATGGAATAGTCTTCCTGTTAGTGTAGCGCACGCTAAAACCCTGGGTTCCCTTAAAATCAGAGCTAGATAAGATTTTAACAACTCTGAGCTATTAGTTAAGGTAAATGGCAGGAGACATTATAGCTACAGGAGAATGACAATGCAAAGAGGTGGATCCAAAGTTAGAGTGAATCCAGAATTCCCTGGAATTCGACTGGCTGCAGATGGACGGCAATATTGGTGGAGGGACTGGAAATAAAACTAGGTAGCTGTTATTTTTCTCCCTGGGAAATATGCATGTAAATGTAACTCATGTACTGTACACATGGTCTGTGCAGCAGACTGATGTGTGCCGTTTAGGGGCTATTCATGCTTTGACCGCTAGATGGCAGATCTTAACCGAACATTTTAAATCTACTATTTTTAATATCTAATAGGCGTAGCAGGCATCGCGTGTCCTCCAGGGCACAACCCAAGCACGTAAACATATCTTCAGTGGTACATTTATTGACTCATACGAATAATTCCTATAATGTAGCTACCAATTCGCTTAAACCATGCTTCTTTGGATTATGGAGATGCATTTGTGAAAACAGAACTGAAGCTAGAATAAAACACTTTGGGGACTGGAGGACTCAGGTATCATATATTAAAAACACTGATGCTGTATCATGTATGAATTAATACGTCCAGTAAACAATCAATAATTATTTATTTATATTTAGGTGTTTTACAGAATAAAGTTAAATATCGATTATTCCTTAAAAGCAATACATTTGCAAAGACATTGTAGCGTCGGCGGGATGCCTTTCGCATAGAGGAGCTTATTTGCATTTCCCGTCGTGCTCCGCGAGGCTTGTGCATAGCCCCATGTATGTTCTCTTGTACGTAGTTGTGCTGTGCCCCCAATTTATATTAATGTACTTACCGTTGTGTGCTCCGATATGTACCCGTTCCTCGCGTATTTCCGTGCCCCTTGTAAATTATTTCTGTGAGCGAGACTTTCCCACATCTCCGGCTTATGTATGCAAAGCTGTCTGCTTCGGAAGCCTAGCTCGTGAGTTTCGTTAACTTGGCCTGGCAGCATATCCACAGACCCCAGTAGATACAAAGGTGCTGAAGATTTGGGTGGTAGTTATCTAACAATCTTTCTTCCAGAAATGCTCCATGGTGTACCTCTGCCAGTCAACTGCATGCAATTCTGCTGGATGCAGACCACATCTTCAGTCGAGAGACCCAGAAGCTTGAGAATGACAATCCAGATGAAGTCTAGCCTGGGAGTGCAAGATGCTGCCCTCTCTCTGGGCTCTCCAGCAGAAGCAAAGCATGTTCTGAATCATGGGTCATCAAGTGGTCCACATCCTTTGGGGCAGCTCCCAGAAACAAGCTGAGTTAATCAAGCGAAAAGTTAGAAAAGGAAAATTTGCATTGCCCTGCGGGCACGGCAGACAAGCCATCCAAAACCATGCTCAGTGGGCTACCAACTCAAAACCCCGCTAAGGGATAGCAGTTAGCCGTTTGGCAGTCAAGAAACTTGCTGGGCACACATTGGGTTCACTGCTATCCCTTCTAAAAAACCCAGTGCGGCGTCTCAAAAAAAATCCAGCAAAATTCACTGCATTTAATCTTAGCCAAAAGGCGGAGAACTTTACGAGCGGCAGGGGTAGCACCAGCCGGACCTGTGATGGTTACATGAAGCCGCCCAGGCTGTTGCGTCGGAGCACCGTCAGCTGGACGAGCAGCAGGGGAAGCAGATCCCCACAAAGCCGCGCAAGACCAAGGGCTACCACCTGGGCGGGGACCCACACCACCAGCACCCGCTAGCAGCTCAGCATCCATCAGATGCCCATTAGCTAGGCGGGATTTGCTAATGGTCCCCAGCTGCTCAGCACTCAGCAGCGGACAGCTTCTGTAGCTATCAGAGAGGGAGCACTTTATCCGGAGCTGAGGTGGGGGACTGGTGGTGGTCGCCGTTATTGGTGGGACGGCTTAAACATACCAGAGCTTTATTTGCTCCTTGAACCTCGTATATAACCGCACCTAATTTTCCTTGTTGTAAATAACTGTACTGTGTCCCCAGTTTGTTATTGTACTTCCCTGTGTGCTCCTATCTCTGCCCTTCCCTCCCGTGTTTCCGTGTTCCTTGTAAATAATTACCATTTATGTGACTCACTCTCTTGTATGAGAACTCACCACATTTCCCTGTTATGCGCAGCATTGATATTGGTGGTGTTTTTTGTGTATGGCAATATTAGCTGGGTCCTTTTTAGGGCTGTGCTGAGCCTGTGTTGTGAATGTGCTGCGGAGCTTTTTACCTGCCACCGCACAGCCTGGGTCTCCTGAGCATCGCAGTATTTGAATTGACTTTTGAACGTTGTCTATCGACTCGGTGAGTGTAGCAGCCTTTGTAACGAAATAACAGTTAAGTCTGTGGATGAATTTTAAAGTGGAACGTGCTTGTGTTCTGCCTTAAACCTTCACCCATGACTGCCTCAGTGACGGTAACCTTCCCACAGGACACTGAACGCTGTGCACGAACTTGATGGTTGTTTAAGGTATTTTCTGGTGTCTCTAACCCCTTGACCCCAGCAGCGAAACGCAGTTCAGTTTCTGACAAGGAGGCAGACAGGATCAACCAGCTCCAGCTCCAGAGGCTACAGGATGAGTGTCAGACCCCAACCTCTTAGACCCCCATCTAAAAACAAGCTGCTACCTCATGCAGCACCTGACTCCCCCCCCGGGAAATAGGGGGACCGCTACTCTAGACAAGACTAGGACATGACATGTCTTATTTATTTGGGGACATTGTCACGTGCGTACTGTCCCCCCCTCCAAGGTGTCCCCCTGCACCGTACTTCTGTCTTACCACTAGATAAGCAGTTTTGGGAAGTGGATGGATGGATGGACATTGTTACATCACCCACCCATTTCCTGTAACCGCTTGTCCAGTGGGGGGGAGGAGCCTATCCGGGAGGCTACAGGCTAAGGCAGGGACTAACCCAGGATGGGGCACTAACTGATATTGCTGCATATGCTATAAAATATAATGAAATGGAAAGATCTAATACAACGCTGGTGTATTATAACTAGTGCAAGTTTCATGTTTCAAGTACTACATGACATAAATTAAGACTATAGTTTCTTTTTATACTGATTAATTAAAAGTTCTGCATTCAAACTCCATTGTATGTTTTACAGTTATACGTCAAATGATGCAGTAATGATCTCTTAGGAGGATGCAGTGGGCACTTATCTGATTTACGTCACATTAGTCGTGATAGTCCTGCGATCCTGTCCAGCATAAGCGTTTGGAAGATGGATGGATGCATGGATGGATGGATGCATAATCGTGATAGTCGCCGCGGCCATCGATTTCAGCGCAGGACACTGTGAGGGACGCAGAGGGGAAGGTCAAATCAAACTGAACGAATCCGCCTCCTCTCACCCCCTGCGCTCCCCCCAACGGAGATCCGCCGTAGAGCGCACCGGCGTGGCCGCACCTGCAGCAGAAAGTCAAGATAGACTGCACACCTGCCGGCACACAATTTAAATACGGTGCACTTTTATTTTTGGAAATAAAAAATATATAGCCTGCGAGGGTATTAAAATATATAATCATTCCTTCCATTTACGCAATACGCTTTCCAAAGGACGACCAAATCGCCGGCGACACGGAAAAACTATTATGCTGCTATCTGAAGAGGAGAGGACTTTGCTCGCACCTGGCGGACAGAGCTTGTCCATTTAGGAATAATTGGAATGGCGTGCAGATACAACGGAATGGCGTGTAAGTACCTGGCGTAACGTGTGATTACCAGTGGATTTTATTTATACAGTTTGCGCTCGGTGCACGTAGATGTATATTCACTTGTTGAGAGAACACGGATCTGCCTTGAATTTGCACAGATATAACATGTTTGTGTTACTTCTCTTCGTTTCGGTTTTTCCACATATGCGACTGAAAGGAGTCGATCTCCTGCGTGGAAGTCTTACAATAAAAAGCTAAATATTAAATACCGCAATAACACCAGTCGGATTAATTTACCCTGTAACAATCACGTCTTACATATTTGTATTTCATATGTGAGAAAACAATCGGTGGCTTTTTCTTTTGGATTGTGCGCTAAAATAGGAATTAGAGCAATAATGAAAAGACAAATGAAAAAAATCAGCGATGACTTGTACAGAAATAGAAACTGGCTCATTAAGTTTTGAAATTAATATTGCATTTATGTGATTCATGAGTTTGGCAAATGTATGCAGTTTTGCTTTTTATGCTGCCTGTCCTTACAAATTCAGGATTGGCGGTGCTGATTAATAAATCACAGTACAGATTTTAAATATTTAAAATTAAGAGGAACAGCCTATGACACAGTCGTTCACGTATAATGATTCGTGCTGCAATTATACTGGAGTAAAACGGCACTCACCGCTTACTGTAAAATGAAACTTGCGCAAAGTTAACTTCCTGCTCCGTTTTTGCCCATTGTTTTAGGTGGAGACTATTTGGACTAACTTCACAGAGTTACTGATACTGTTTTAAAATAGCAGAGGGAGCAAAGGCTGAATGGAACGAAAGAGGGCTTTTTAACAGTTTGGGGCAAGTGCTGTTGTGCATAAATGTAATACCATAGTTCTATTGCCCTGTGGATTCTGAAAACTTAAAATTGTAGTTTTTAAAGTCATTCCTAAGGTAGGCCGTTTTATGTTAACGCTATGGGAAATGAACGCAACAGTAGCAGTAGAGATGTTTTTCTGGTCGCTCTCCAGAGAGATCGCACGGAAAGCGGGGGCAGCGTGGGTCCCCAGGCGCTGCTGGCGGAGCAGATTGACTTTAGGTGCGGCGAGGAGAAGCGCAGGTGTAGCGCGGATCTAATGCGGATGGCCATCGCGACAGGGTGCGTCCCCTGCTATGCGGAAAGGCACGCTGGATGGGTGCCCTGCTGCTATCAGGTTCTGCCCAGGCTCCGGTGTCACTCAGCAGGCGGATTTGAATATTTTGGAGGCCAGGCTGAGCTCGCATGAAAGAGGAGGAAGTTTTGTCAGCAGTATAGCACCAAGGGACGCACAAGTTAATTGGTGATTTAATTAGCGTTTTGATATTGCAGCTGTGCTGAATAAGGGCAAGAGGGTGTCGGAAAACAGGAAACTTTACTGCAAACCATCTGCTCGGTGGATGTAATAAACTTAACATTAACAATGATCAGGAAGGGGAAAAAAAACAGGTGCAGTGGTTGAAATCTGAGAGCATTCAAACTGTACAACACCTGCGTTATATATGCTTAAAAAACTTTTAAACTACCTGTTTGCAGATATTTGTCTCTTCCTCAAGAGCACAAGATCGAGGTGAAATGAAATATCAGGAGAAGTAAATAAAAGCCGCGGTAGTGTGACAAGGTGGGGAGGGGTTAGTGCATTGTCATTTATCTTGGCTGCCAACAGTCTAATGCAACCCTGGAGAAGGGATCAAGACGGGAGGTGAAAGGTAAGACGGCTGGGGCCGGATGTCATGGTAGTCTGACGGTAACTGGAGATCACGTCTGCAGGAGTGAGGCAAGCAGAGGCGTCCGGATGCCGCAATGTGGTTAAAGTGTTCATGCAGGACATCGTATTGTGCTGATAAGAGAAACGTGTCCTTTGGACCCGAGGTATTATATCGGTGCCCGTTTTTACACATTTGCATGACGGCCTGGAGACTCCATTTTATTGTAATTATATGCACGTTTATTCATATGAACAGGAACCATAACAAACAACGTTAGTCTCGATTTTCGTCTGAAATAAAGGTTGACAGCGTTTATGTGGAAAGCATATTGGGAAACTTTGAGAATGTTTTTTTTTTTGTAGCTGTGAATCTTATTTTGGATTAACAAATTCTTAAAGGTTAGGCAGTCTAAAGTCATTTATCAAGGGTAGCTGCCCTTTCCCTCGCAACCATGATTTAGATGGATGGATTGTCATTCCCATAGAATATTGATTTTGTTTCACATAAAACTGATTATCATAATTAACATGATGCCATGGTTCATGCACCAAATATTATGTTGTCCTGATAATGACAGCTGTTTAAAATATATTCTTATTCTATTTGTAACTCAAAGGCATTGTCTCAACACAAAGTAAACATGAAGTCACGTTATTTATTGCGTTAAATAGTTAGACAGAGACTGGTCATGTGTCTATCAGCTGAGACAAATAAAAGCAGGAATTTGCACTCTGTTATTACAGTCAGTATCGCTAAAGAAATCACCTGTTCTGAAAACTCAAATAAATAAAAACTGCAATAAATAATGTGAGGGAAAATGCAGAAGTATTTGGTAACAACAAAGAAACGTAGTACCAGATTTTTGCAAACACTAAAATACCTATTACATTGCTGTGCCTGTTTCCACGATGGATTTATGCTTTAATGACCCTGATGATCTTACCCAGTCAATTCTATTTTTGTTTGTTATGGATATTGTTTTGATTGCTGTAGTCAATATATTTTTTCCAGTTAGAAGTGGCAGGAATTGGTTGGTGTACATTTTTGCTCACAGCTGGAAACACAAGGCATGCAGTCTTGATTTTCAGCTTTATTGATTATGTTGAATATGTGAAACATATTAAATGTTTAAAGTAAAACACCTGTAATTTCTGCGGGAAATGTGGAATTGTCTGTAGACTCCATGTAGAAATTTTATCCAACAGATTATGTTGCTGCTACTACTACTACAACACACACACACACACACACACACACACACACACACACACACACACACAGAGAGAGAGTAAAATAAGTGAAATTACAAATACCCTAGGACAGTGACAAGCTTGGTGGAACAGTGCCTCACTGAGAAGCACTGTGACCTCATACCTCCAAGGTTAGGGGTTTGAATCCCACCCCTGGTCTTGTGTGTTGGTTTTCCTGCCCCCTCCCCATCAACTGTGTGCTAGTGAAATATGCATATTCTCTCCTGGTTTGTGCATGCTTTCTCCCACAGTCCAAATGCACAAATGACATCTAAATTTATCTTTGTGTGTGTGTGTGTGTGTGTGTGTGTGTATGTGTGTGTGTCCTGAGATGGACTGGCCCGCTGTCCAGGTTATCCTCTGCCCTGTGCTTCCTGGCAGAGACTCCAGGTTCTGGATAAGCAATATGGAAGATGGATGGAGGATACTTAGACATTCATGTGACCTTATTACAATCCTTTAGACCAGTGTTTCTCAATCCCGTCCTCGGGGTCCCACAGAGAGCAGGGAGCAAAAATGTGGACTATCTGTTAGGGAACTCGGAGGGAGCGAAAATATGGGCCGGCTGTGGGTCCCCGAGGACTGGATTGGGAAACACTGCTCTGGATTCTCCTGTATTTTTGAACTTTAAATTTTCAGGGGCTCAGTTACATTGAATTAAAGATATTAAACTCTTCAGCATGATACCTCCCTAATGAATATTTTATCAGTTTATTTCATTCTTCATCCTTTCATCTCATTCTGCTGGCTTATTATTTTAATGAAGTAAGATGTTTTCGCACGGCCCAAGAAAACAACGTGAAGTAAAAATGAATGCCAAATATCAAGGGTTACTTAATTCCTCGAATCTCCTGAGAAATCTCTTAGCCGAGGCGAGTATGAAGACGTCCTGCTCTGTAATCTCCTGTAATGGAGAGCTTAAAGTCTCCCTGCTCCTCCTGCACGGATTCAATATGTTCCTTTGATCCGGACAGGATTGGCAAAGGCTGGGCGACCCACGGGGTGGAAAGAGGCTGCGACTTCACTCATTGTCCCCATCCAGGGCCACGGGGTTTGTCCCATTTGTGACAGGAACGACAGCTGAATCACCCCATTCAGCATCACGACAGCTCCCCCCCCCCCATCCACAGGAAGAGCAGCGACGGACCCCAGTC
>JAODJW010000033.1:17468404-17500054 GCA_026777045.1 Hyperopisus bebe
GGGCGTCAGTGAAAGGATTGATGCTGGAGCCCATGGCGGGGGGGGGGGTGTTTCTTAATGCCGTAATCTCAGCACCCCCTTTCAAAGACATGGCCGCAAAATATTAGTGAACGGTGATTTGTGTAGGTCAGGTGTCATGTCATGTCAGCGGGATTAACCTCGCTGTCAGCAGCTGTGTGTGAGATTTTTAATTGCATTTTGCTATTTTTACTTCAGCAGGATTGGAGGTGGTTAGGGACGGGGGCAGCTGTAGAAAAATTTGATTGGGGTGGCTATCAGGGGCCAGTTATAATTACGGGGGGTTTGCTGGCTGGGTTTGCTTTTTCTGGGTCCCAGAGTCAATAGAGAAATGGGAGAGATGTAAAGTCAATAATCTGCTAATCAGCATGCAGGGTAAAAACTTCTGAGCAGGGGGGCAGGGTGGTGCTCATAAAAAAGCTTACCGAACGGGCGGGGTGCTTTACTGCATGGGGTTACCCGGGCACAAGCCCAGGGTCTGCTGTTAACCTTGTTAAATAAGATTTTAAACCTGAACCACCACCTGCCCAGTATTTTACGGGATTGTCCCATATCGAAAAATAAAATGCAGTTGCCCCATTTGTTCACATCTGGACGGATTGCCCCCAAATGTAAATCTTATTCTCTGGGATTTAGTAAGGGGGTGGTGTCATCGGATTGGTTGGGCAGGTTTATTGATTTGTAGTGCAGGGTGGGTGGGGCGTAGCCCCCTGGATTTCACACGTGGGATAGTGATCGCCGTGTTTCGACATCCCCAGGTGTCTGACCGTGCGCAGGGGAGCCGACCCAGTGGGCGGGGCCGGCCGTGAAACATGCCGGAAATGGAGGACTTCTCGCCTCTGGCCCGCAGCCAGGCTGACCCGGCGCTGATCCAGAGGAATGTTCTGGAAGAGCAGGTGGAGCTGTGGTGGTTCCGGCAGCCGCGGCGGTCGCTGCTGTGCTTCTGCGCGGCGGTGGCGCTGATCGTGGCCTGCGGCCTGGGCGGCATCGTGCTGCTCTCTTCCACCACCAGCATGTCCAGCGAGTGGCGCCTGGGCGCAGGAACGGCTCTCTGCCTTCTGGCGCTCGCCGTGCTGCTCAAGCAGCTGCTCAGCTCCGCCGTGCAGGACATGAACTGCGTACGCAGCCGGCGCCGCATCGACGTGCTGAAGAGCGGCGGCCTGCTCGACCTCACGGTCCTAGTGCTCGCCGGATTGGCGCTGCTGATGTGCGGGGCCGTGCTGCTCAGACTGGCGATCGCCAACGGCCTGCCCCGGCCCGGACTGGCCCTCAACGACATGTTCATCTCCAGCGTAGTGCTGCTATCCGTCGGCGGGGTCACCGTGCTGGCCGTCGCCATCTACTCCACCGTGGTCTTTCTCCTGGACAGAATCGGCAATCCCCAAAGGCTCCGAGATCGAGCGGTGGAGGTGTTCACCGTGTCAGGCCACGTGAACCAGGGCCGCAGAGAGACGACCTCCAGCTTGGCTAACCTCATCTGAGGAACGGTCTGGTGTGTGGATGACCTTCAGGTCCAAATCAGTTTAGAAGAACTGTCTGACTGTAATACATATTCATCCAAATTATCATGAGGCCACGTTTGCACTGAGAAATGCCTTAAGAAGCTGAAGCTCTGAAAGGCCACACCTTCAAATTTCCACAGAGAGAAATCCGACAAAATGTTATAAGAAAATTGATCGATGTTATGTTGATACAAATTTTTCTACTAAGAGTTCAATTTACACCAATGTGCATAGTAATGAGACACTGTGTCATTGCATTGATGCTATACATCCATGCAGTAATCAGTGATTAAATGAGACAAATTGCTTTTTAGCTGAGAATTCCCTTATCCCTTAACCTTGCGTGATGTCATACTGGATGCACTTATCAATCTGCTGCTTGGTGGAGGATGACTCTGATCTCAGGCTCACAGAAAGGGGAAATGAACAATGCTATCGCAAATACCAATGGGGAATAATGGCTTCACTTACAAACCAAATTCTGAAAACTTAAGTTTATTATGTTGCACAGAACTTCCATTGAAATTCAATAATCATATTTATTTTTCTATACTAGAAATCAATTAACTAATTTGTTCTATTTCTGCAAGTAATAAAATGAATATTTTCCTGTGTATCCTCCTGTTGTGTGGAATTCTGCTGGTTTGTGGTTTATTTTATGAGATGCTGGCGTGAATTTAGCTGCTTCTGATCTTCCACATCTCTTCAAGAAAACAAAATTAGATGCCAGGAAAGGGGTAGGAGGACATCTACAACTTTCTTAAAATATTTAACAGAGAAGGAGATTGTAGATAAATGGAGCAGGCGTCAGCTTTGAGACGGGAAAGATATAATTTGCTGAACTCATATTTCATTCCACACACTTGAGGACAAAATTGTATATAATCACAGCTAGATTATGATTTATACACATCACAGATGGAAATAATAGGATGAAAGATATTGATTGAAATACCAAATGGCAAAAACAATGACGTCTGAGTAGATGCAGCCCATCTGGCTGAAAAACTTTCCTCAACGATTGACTTTCTGGAGCTGTGCAACCCAGCAGAGTCGCATTCAAGCCGCTCCACGACCCTGAGCCTTTGGCGTATGGGCAGGGCCAGCTGTGCTGGCGGATGCCAGCTCCCACAGCCTGCCCTTTGTGTGCCCGCGCCCGTCACTCACCCGCTGACAATGGCCAACTTTGTGCGCCCTCGAGATCCAGCCGGGAGCTTCCACACAAACCCCCTTGTTGGCCCGACACCCTTCTCCTTAAAAGTAAGATCTGGAGCATCAGATGGTAGGTGGCAGCTGGAAGGGCACCGTTGCATCGTCTAGCTATGTCGGGGAGAGGGGGACCAGATAATCCATGTCAGGGAGGACACTCTGAGCTAGGACAGGAATTGTAAATTACCATTTCAAATGGACCTGGATTTCACTTGAGCACCGAGTTCTTGCTGCGTGCTGATTGGTCAGTCTCCTATAATCATGCACGTGTCACTAATGCTAATGTGAAACAGCTGGATGAGCCTTTCGGTCAAGGAAACAAACCAGTCAAAGCACAAGAAGAGCTGAACTATTTAGCCGAGGACTGGAGCCTTTCAGTTTGAAAGTAGCTTGTAAAACCCGAAGTAGCTCAAAGTGTCTCCCTGACATGGATTATCTGGTCACCCTAGTTGGGGATGGAAAGGTGTTGAGCAGAGCCATCAGAGAAACACTGAATATCTCATTCCTGCTTGGGGTCGCGGTGGCAGCATGCTGAGAACGTTAGATCAGACATCTCTGTTGATGGCCTCAGTCTCCAGCCCATTCTAGGAGATCCTTGAATGTTTCCAAGCTGGCTGGATTTCCCCTGCAGCTACTGACCCAATCCACCTGTCAATCGCACGTTCCCACCTACAATCACTCCAGGGCTCTGTCTTCTGGAGCTGAACCTCCTGGTAGCGTCTATCTAGGAGAATAGCTCTCTGAGGAGATACCAGACAAACTATGATCCCCAGTTAAAGGTACCATGAAGAATTAGTATACGCATGTAGGAACAGGGCTAGAGGGACCCACCCGTGGGGGCGTGGCTGCACCACCCAGGTGACCCGGTTGGGTTCAGCCCAAAGTGCTGCATGGCACCTCCCACAAGGTGAAAGTTGGAGGTCCACTACCATGAGCAAGAAGGACTGAGCAGGGAGAATCCAGACAAATCAGACTCTGGCAGTGGATTATGTGAACTTGAGGATTAAATGTGTATATTTCATAAAGCAATAATCATTATGGGTACCACTGTACCAGAAGGCTCCCTTTTGCCACTTATGAATGAAACAACAAACACTTGACTTGTTTATAATTTTCTATTAATGATTTATAAAGAGATACAACCTAATAATCTGATTATAAACCATTCAAAAACCGTTTATAAGGATAGTTTTTTTTGTAAAGTGTTACCCCCCCATGACACAGTAATGCTAATACTAAATGTTAGCTTCTCTCCCCAACATTCTGACATTAAAGAAACAAAGTACTTGTGAAAACGTATTTATTGTTTAAAAAGAACAATACAGGGAAAAGTGGTCTTTCATTAGTAAGACTACACACATGCAGTAAGATCCTGAAAGTAAGAAAGACATTATCCTCAGTCTTGTTAATTTATCCATAATCAAAAGTGAAATGTTTGTTCATCAAGACGGTGTTTGCACTTCAGTGCGTTTCAGTTACTAGCTGTTCAGAAATGTATTTTACTGCAAGTACCTGAACAATATGCAAATTAAATGTAATATATATTTAACACAAAAAAAGAAACTTATGTTACAATTACAGATTAACAGAGAAAAAACAAACTAAGAAATCATACCAGACAATTAGAAAAATTCTTTTTATCCTTTGTGCTGAGTTCAGTTAAGAAACGGGCATCCTGCACGTTTTTGTTGCAAATGGGAATATTATTCAGTTCATTTCCGCACTAAAACAGACCCAAAGAACAGCCTTCTGCAGTAATGGCTTTTAGTCACGGCTCTGAAATCCTTCTGTAATACCACTCGTATGCTGCTCATTGTCCTGCTGATAACCAGTAAGCTTTCCAAGATGAATCTCTGTTCTTTGCTGAACATGGGCCATGTCCTCTGAATCAGGCTGCAAACTATTGTTTTTTTTCTCAAAAGCACGAGGAGGGGGTGGGGGGGGGCAGTCTTACCCAAGTGCCCCTAGTTTGTCCGAAGCTGGTAATCTGCCAAATATAACAATAAAGTGATTGTTTATCTTATCAATGACATCATGAATGCAATTTGTCATAAAAAGAAGATATCAAAGTACAATTAAAGCTACAAATCAAGGGTGATAATGAGTAAAACTGTGTACATCTGTGTGAACTTTAGCACCATGTGGCAGTTCTGCTGATAAGTATACAGTACTGTCCCACAAAATATAGCATATAGGTAGTCACTCAGTTGTAATACATGCAGTATTAATATAGCATAGAGCTAGTCACTAAGTTGTAATACATGCAGTATTAATAGATAGTAAAAGGTTATTAACTTTCCATAACTGTGTCAAACTAGATCTCCAATGCAACATGCTTCTAAAATGCAGAATATATAAAGAAATAGCCATTTGTCCAGACAGTAGGCTTGGGCTGTCTAATTTTTCATACGTCATACTGTCCAGACAATATACCTTGGTATATAGTATTTTGATTTCAAAATACTGTGGTATACCCAAAATACCGCCCAAGCTTCCCAGACAATAAATAACAGCAAAAGTTAAAACAATATGAATATGTGTCAATCTGACCGGTAAGTATACTGTATGGGGTATCAGCTGGCCACAGAACATAGGATATGGCAGTAGGAGGTGGAGAAACATGGAAGATATGTTCAGGACTCAGTATGGAGCATGGGGTGAGTTAAGAGCAGATCTTACTGTCAGAGAGGATGACGCTGCCAGTAAAATGACATTTACCCACTTTTTGTAACATTCAATGTAAAAATACTAAAGAAATGCATTTTTCAGTTTCCACTTAAAGACAGATGTATGAATCGTTACTGTGTACTTGATCATAGGCAATTCCATCACTTTCCAACTGAATTCGTAATTAAAAGCAGCCAGAAACATCACTATAATGTATAAATAAAGATTCATTCATCTTCCATAACCCCCGAATCCATTTAGGAGTTGTGGCGAATCATCCTATCCAGGAAGGTGAGGGTGGCTCTCTCTCTCACACACACACACACACACACACACACACACACACACACACACACACACAGGCAAAGACACCAGCGCACTTAGACACAAGACCTTTGTGCTGTGGGAGAAAACTCAATCAAATCTACACAGACCCAACATAGTCACTGAATCATTCCTCCAAAACCAAACTGCCCATCTTAAATTCTCTTGAAATTCCTTTTAATTACTATTGTTCTGTCCAACAGCATAGGAGACTGTGATATTGTAGGAGAGGACACAACCTAATTAGTATTCAAAGGTATATTTATTGTGGGGGGTGGGGAGGGGGGGGGTGAATCCAAAAAATATTTTGGGTGGACATGTCCCCCCCATCCTATCTGGTTCCTACGTCCCTGTTTCTGTTATTAATATAATAGCTGTTAGTTGCTGTGTTCTAGATTCTCTGGTTTTCTGACCACAAACATAAATATATTCCTGTCTAAAGTAGATGTTGAAGGAAATTACTACATCACACATATATTAATGCCTGTCAATCACACTGGGTAAATATCTCAAAAAAGGCATATTTGTGGCCGGACTGTGAAAATGAGAACAATCTAATCAACAGCTTTGAGTGGAGCTAAATTAAGCAGAACAAACTCACCGCCGCTCTGTGTGATGTAGCGTACCCATGGTAACGCCCGGTAACCACTCTTCTCGATGATTTTCAGGTAGCGGACCTGTCGGTACAATGACATCACAGGTGAGGGGTTGGACTCGCAGTGTCCGTTAGGATGGAGCTAACCAGTGCCAGCTTGATTGGCTTGACTTGCAAAAACAACAAGTCAGCATGAGCTAATCTAGCTTTCACCATCTGTGCAGGTCTTAAACACAAGGACAGCGTGTGGTAAAGTTTTTTCACCGCTGGTCCCTGAGTGAGGCCAATAATCCCCGATTGTTGTCTAACTTCTCGATCTTAAGAAAAATACGACGCTTTGGATGAAGGCATCTGCTAGATAAATAAAATGTGGATCAAAACACAATCATTGATTCCAAATATCTAGCGATCAAACTAAACATATATCCACCGAAGATATCCAACTGAAGTGCTATTAGCGGTCGATCTTGGGATGAACGAGAAGGTCTGCGTGGTCCTTCAGTAGCGTTGACTCTGTGCGATGTCAAGACCCCGCAGCTGGTTAAGGAGCCTCACCTGGATCCCGGACACGGTAAAGTAGGGGATCTCGAAGCTGACGGTGATGGGCGGCTTCCCCTCCATTTGGTCAGCTTCCACGCTGGGCAGGCCGAAGTGAGCTTGCATGTTGTGCTCCTTCCCCCCCTAGGAGGACATGGAGAGCGCTCAGCGAGCGACCGCCGCTGAACAGGAAGCCCCTCTTCGGCATGAGCGGCCGGGGCTCTTTATCGCCACCCTCCGATACACATGTAACGGATTCCACGGAATGCTTTAGAACTTTAACGGGGTAGAGGTTACTTTTTTAACTAGCTATACGTTTTGTCCCTAACAATAACACTGCAATGTTAGCAGAGTTTGCCGTTTGAGAACTTGATGTCAACTCCTCAAACAACATGTCCTTTGCATCATATACAAGCAGCTCTGGACTTTCGGTACACCAACTTAAGTAAATCAGGACTTACGCAAAATATATCCGCGATACACAGAGTTCACGGACGTGTTACGCAAAAAGGTGACATTCAGCTGTAAGTCAATTTACACTTTACCTTTTCATTCATTAAATATTTGTATAGTAGCTATTACTACTACATTTTTGACATGCGTGTTTTTTTGGTATGGGAAGGTAAATCCCACTTACGAAAAATCGGACCTACTTAAGGGCTTGTGAAACTGATTAGTTATGTCAGTCGCGAACTGCCTGTATATTCATACATTCTCAATTAGTGCTTATATTCCTACTGGGAAGGACTTTATGTTCCACTGCACCACATTCTTCTCCGGAAGCCACTTCGCATTGCCTATGCTGGTCTTGAACTTCGGCGAGTCTGCGTCGCTAGGGACTGGCACCATGATGGCTACGTTGTTAGCGGTGGACCGGGTTTTGAACTGGCTCCGGGCCTGGATAGCATGGAGGGAAGGGGTCACGGCTTTGGGAGCAGGTGGGAACTTGCTGAGGAGGTGGGGCAGTCCTGCACTTTAAAGGGCGACGATCTACAAGGGAACACGTCACATACATCCTGCTGCTGAAGCAATGTGCAATGGCACGTGTGTCCATGGAGGCGTGTGCAGAGAACCAAACACACCAACCTCCACTGTCTCCTCTCTAGGAGCCCCTCAACACCATCACAAAAGAAGGGAGGGGGCTTGGAGACCCATGACCTTACCGTGACCTTGATCTTTACACGACTGTGGGAGTACTTTTCTATTTTAGACTCAATCCAGATGAGTGGTTTCACCTGGCAGCAAAAGGGGAGAGAATTCAGAGGATCAGCCAATGAGCAACAGCCAGGTGACCCTGTGACCTCATCCCATGGACATCTGATTGGTATATAACTTTGTCAGACCGCCTGGGATGTGCTCTGAATGCAGAAAGACAGAGCAGACCCAGACTTCAGCTAAAGGTGAATATGAATGCAGGAGAATGCAGTCACTCATAAGAGAAAAAATATCAGCATGTTTCCACACTTTAGGAGATACAGGCCGCATCGATAATAAGTCTATTAGCAACGATGCAGCAGACAGACTTGCTGGAGCAGGAAAAGGAGCAGAGAAACAAGATGTTATTAGTTGGAAGGCAGGGCAGGGGGGGCAGGCACTTACCGTGGTGTTGAGCCGGTAGGACATGAGTTCGCACTCGCCGTCAGGGGGGATGAAGGAGATGGTACGGTCATTCTCAAAGCGGGATAGACGCACACACTGGTGAAACTTCACGTCCTCCAGTTCCACTGTCTTGCTCTTCTCTCCTCATGAACACAAAAATTCGCACTATTAGCGTTTAGCGTAGCGCTGACCGCAGACTGCAGCCACACCGGAACACTGACCGACGATATCCCATCAACAATTACTCAATCGGTTAGATAATTAATGTTACGACAGAAACACACAACAATTTTAAAAGGACACAGCTAGGCAGGTTTATTTATAAAACACCGTACATGGACTCAGGTAATTCAAAGTCCGTTATAATAACATGAGGTCAATTTAAAAACAAGAGGATATGAAACTGCAAGTTAAACAGCAAAGGTAATGAACAGATTGTTCAGCGCAAACACGAGGCACCTGGGATCAGATGCCGAAGGGGGGGGGGGGGTATATTCACAAAGAGTAAAAAAAACATGTTTTACTAAATAAAACCCAGCTGCAGCTGGTAAGCCCGGCTTAATGGGTTCTGGGCCCGACCTAGCAGGTTCTGGACTCGCCACACCCATCAGATCACACTTACATTCACGGTGACCGCCTGCCATCTCTGGCATTGAGTGGGCATCAGTGGCATCTTAATGGGTAACAAAGGGGCCCCGCGACTCTTGAAGTCAGCCGGGGCGGAGTCATGGGACGGAGCTTTGGAGATCAGACACCCAGCAGACAGCTATAATGTCAGCAGGGACATTCACTGCACCAGCTTTCATTTCCAGAATAAAAAGGCCAGCCAGTGACATCAGATACTGGACGGAAAGGTTAGTGAGGTGCCCCCCTCCCCCAGCTCAGAATTTATTAATCCTGGGGCGTCCCTGAAAGCCCACCGCCCTTAAGCTAAAGGAGGAACACAATGAAGACAGCCCACAGGCACTAAATCTCTGAATCTGCCTTCCTTTTTCGATGGCGCAAACACGTGGAGACCACTCGCAAAATGCTGCACACAGACTGTAAAGTGTGCTATAAGAATAGCCTTAGCACCTCTGTTAGTCTATATCAAGGGCTGTAGGACTGTCACCGGCCATTTTGTGATTTCAGCAACAGAGAAAATCGCATGAAATGAAAAACGAGGGATCTGAGGTAAGCTTTTTTGCTATGCGTGACTGTTTGTCTGGCAAGAAGCCCATTCAAACAATTCTGTGCTATATTTATATATCCGATCATTGAATACATAAATTCTGGTTTTCTGTATGCAATGCAAAGCTATCTTAGACAACAGCGAAGTATTGGAATGCAAATACACATAAAGATGTCTCTAGCACTTCTAAAGCCGTTGATAGGCTTATCTGAAGGCCAGGGGACCAACAGAACATTTTTTAAAGCATGTATAGGCAATTAACACTGTGATATGAAAACATTTCATTTTTGGGAAGACTTTTGTCAGGAAAGTGAAAATGATCAGGGCTGCTGGAACGCAAGATGCTGAGGTCAATTAGATATGGATAAAGTTAGAGATAGCTGGACTCTCTAATTGCTTTTTTAAAAAAGGGGTGTCAGATATGCGTAGGTTTTTAATACATGATGTTTATTCTGAATGCTGCCTTTGTGGTTAGTATGGGAGGGGTGTCTGTTAACCAGCCTGCTGAAATCTAGGGGTTTACCTTAACCTGACAGCCACCGCCTGCGGAAAAGATTGAGCACAAACGCCAGTAAGAGGCCCCTCTAATCCAGCAAGAGGGGCAGAATAATGCGGGGAGAGGGAGTGGGGGGGGGACTGCAGGGCTGCGAGCAGCCACACTTACTGCCGTTGATCTCGAAGAGCACTTTGTCGTTGAGGCCCAACCGCAACTCCGGCATGCCAGAGAGGACCACCTTCAGTTTGATGCTGCCCACGATCTCGCTGCGCAGGACACTGCTGTTAGCACTCACCTAGGACACACGGGGGGGCGGGAGACCGACCGAGAGAGGATCAAAATAAATGAATAAATACGAAGGGATATGGTGGGGGGGGGGGCAGAGCAGGAAAAGGCGACGCCCCAGCACGGAAACTGAAGAGGAAAAGGAGGGTCGCTGTTTATCAGAAGGCTTTTGTAAATACACCTTAAAACTGGCCGACAGCCAGCAAGACAAACGGTAACAAACGCGATTCCATGCTATGGTCTGTTTGCCGTCGCATAAATGATGCTGGTAAAATGCAGGGCATTTTTAATGTGCATTTTGACACATGGATTTTGAGGATCTGTCTTGAAGATTAACCAGCATCCATACATGCACTGTCCACCTCCACAATCCCTGCGTGTTATTTTATTGTAGTGTGTACTTTTGCGTATTTGTTCTGCTGGATGCCTACATTTCCTTTAGGATCAATAAAGTATGCATGTATGTATCTATCTATCGATCTATCTACCTACCTGTGGTCCAAGAGGACACGTGAAAAAACATGATACGAGTCTAAATGTCACATCCATAATACTAGGATTGCCAATAACAAAATAAACAATCTTCTTAAAATCCCACGCCATTCGCGAATGGATTAAATATGTATAAATTTCTCTCATTGCATGACAGGAACTGCTCTGTCTACACTGCGACGGCGTGATAATCGAATGGGGCTGATTGGTTATGGGTTGGGTGTTAATGGGAAACCCCAGACGATTGTTGTATGGAAGGAAATTCTGCAGCCACTCCCTAAGGATGAATTCATGGAAGTATGGGAGCAGCTTCTGAAGGGCCTTCAGACAGCAGAACTTACAGCCTACCACAGCTACCAAAGAAAAATTCTAAAATTGTAAAATCTGAGGACATTTAATACAACATTAAATGCAAGAACACACAAGTATTTCCATATTTAACACAAGCTTCATTAACATGAGAATGTAATCTGATAAAGTGTGACGCTTCACCAGAGCAAAGAATCACTTTTTATAGGTTTCCTTTGGATAAATCCTCCTACCAGAAGATTGACTGACTCAATGACATCCATAAAGACCTCATTCTTCCGGTACTTGATGCCCTCTGACCTCCAAGAGACCGCGTTGGTAACGGTTGCCGGGGGCCGGGGGGCACCAACCTCCAGTTTGTGTCCTTTCTGCGTGATGTATCTGCAAAGACATGGATGACGAATCGTTGAAAAATTAAAAACATGGAGTAAAATCGACCTTCTCTTTGCCTGACAGTTTTATCCCCATTGTGATCATTGTGAGATTACGCAATCACGCCTATGCGGTCTTTGTAAACACTTCCGTAGAATGTGTTTGCCGTGTTGCCATGTTCTGTTGCCATGGAGTTTACACAGCCCACCTCCCGTGGGTCCTCTTTCACAGCCCTGTTGTGTGTGGGGGCAGCCTTACACACACCTGATCCCTGTTCCCTCTACCAACCACACTGGTCACGCAACAAAACCGCTTCGTTTATCAGTTTCCAGGTTTTTCCTGGCAGAATCACGGCCGGCCATGAATCCTGTGGGGGTCCTCAATGATCACACATCCCTCCTCGTCAGCCTCCCTCCTCCCGGTTCCCTGCTTTTGGAGGCGAGATCGCTGTTGGCAGGGCTTGAGAGTTAATCAATCCCCTGACGGGCGTCTCGAGGACGATCAAAGGCCTCGTTTGCGAAAGACTCCAGCCAGCATGCCTCAGCGGCCTTCTTCATAACGAGCCTCTTGCCGTATCGTCCCATGAGAGCAAGGCACAGCCATGCAGCAAAATAACTGCGCGGGAAATCAGCTCCGCCATAATCCATGCAGGGCGTGACATCAGAGTTTTATTTATAAGCACGTGCCCTGATGTACCTAAATAAGCAAATAAGAAAACAATATGTTCAAAAAAAAAAAACAACCACAAGAGTGTTAACTGGTTTCACCTCCTATGTTCCTTTTCATTACATCATAAACAAACATGCACCGGGGGGGGGGTGGGGGAACCAGTGAGTCTACAGTCTACAGTTCGGTGCAGCATTTATGACGAATCCCATCTGAAAATCTAATGTTAGCAGGAGAGCAGAGAGGGAAGTCACTGGTTAGGAGGAAGACTGAATGCTGGGCCTGAATCAGCAAGGCTGACAGCTCATGGACAGTACAAGCTGTCATAAGATAGTCCATAAGAACCTACCGGTAAACAAGAAGCAAGCTCACACACTTGCCCAATTTTACATATTATTTATATGCCCATATGAAAATTACGTATACCATGTCAGAGACAGAGTGTTCTTATCCTAAGAAGAAAGAGCAAAATCTATTTTGAACAAACAGACCAAACCAGTTCTATCTGCAGGAGAACACAGTGTAGGATTTCTACATTAAGTGGTCCACTCCATTGTACGGACCAGGCATACCAAAATGCCGCTAGGACACTTACTCCTGGAGGATCTTGCTATCTGTGGTCTGCGGGAAGCCAAAGTCCATGACCTCATCCAACAGCTCGTACACGGTCACGAAATTGTCCCGGATGCTCTCCTCTTCCAGCTCCTTGAAGTATTCCCGGAAAACCTTTACAGTCGACAGTGCGACAAGAAGAGAACCACTTAACTGACGTGCACATTGACCATGCGAGCAACGCATATCGCTTACGAATGGGAATGTCAGTCGAGTGTTGGGCTTGGAGATACCTCCACTATCTTGTAGAGGAAGGAATACACAAGGGCGGCGTTGGAATTCTTCTTGGTCATGGCCACCACTAACGGCTGATGGTCAAAGATCAGCAGAAACCTGTTTGTGGTGTTTTACGCATCGTTATGGTTACAGTAAATACATGTGCCAAAGATCTGGACATCTTCCAGGTTCTACTGGAGCCTACGAGAGAG
The DNA here is from genome assembly GCA_026777045.1 of Hyperopisus bebe. Taxonomy (NCBI): domain Eukaryota; kingdom Metazoa; phylum Chordata; class Actinopteri; order Osteoglossiformes; family Mormyridae; genus Hyperopisus; species Hyperopisus bebe. Next base: position 17,481,687 of record JAODJW010000033.1, read on the forward strand.
GAAGGGAGCCAGGGAAAGGATACAGTAAAGGTTGCTATGCTTGATCCACAGGAAATGAGTTGCTCCATGAGCCGCCACTGGAGAGACATCAGCTTCCTCCTCCCGCTTCATCAGGATGGGCATGAAGTGCTCGATCTCTCCCATGTCCAGCATGCCCATGTAGTTCCGACATATTAACACCTAGAATCAAGGTAGCATAATAATGGGTTATTTGTTCCCTTTGTGAACCAGAGACAGCCGAGTTTTGGTTCCTCTTGACGACGGGGAATTTCCGCAAACACTCGCAGGACGGGTCTAAGCTAAGAAAATGAATTATCAGCCACAGCGATAAAATCCCGAACTTCCTTTTACAAGCGAGGTCAGCAGATAAGTGAGGTCTACGCAACTAACACACACTTAAAACACGAAGTTCGGCAAAAATTACAGATAATTCAAGTTACAGAAGGGCTCACGTATGTGCGATTGTTCAGCTCCGGTTTTTATAATGAAAAGAAAACAAGATAAATAACCAGAAAAAATATATAAACATCTAACCAATTGTCCTAGTCAGGGTTACAGGGAGATCTGGAACCTCTTCAAGACAGCACAAAACAAAAATGAGGGGATGCCCCGAATGGGATGCCATTCGACGGCAGGGTACGCATATGTGCAAGCACACACAAATTTATAGGCTTTAGTTCTCACATAATCAGAGCAATATGAGGTAAACTCCCAGCTCTGAAGTACTAACTCACTCTGCCGCATGACTGCAGATATTAAAGTTACACTGTATGACCAAAAGCAGACATGCGGTTAATCGACAGGTCATGTCTGAACGAGCTGACCTGTAGACTTTTAAAAAATGACGACTTCCTCAGATTAGTGTTGCGAGGGTTTTTAACAACAGGAAGAAAGTCAGCCCACATCACTCTCATTTTAGCTCAATTTCGCTGGCGCCTCATCAGACGGCGGACGGACTGCAAAGTGCTCCTGCTGGTTATGGGATAGCAAAGGCCCCACTTATCTCGCTGACCTCCTTTCCTTCCCAACCTCCACACATCGCTCAAGATCCGGACAGTGTTTCTGGATCCAAATTATGCACTACAGATGACTGTAGCTCTGCTGCTATCCCTCTTCAGTTAGTCTCCCTCTTTGCAAGTAAATTGCGTCCCTGGATTAATTAAAAACAAAACAGCCCTTTATGATTTTTGGTAATGAAAAGTGCTACAGAAATCAAATGAAATATTATTAATGACTGTGCCGTTACCATCACCAGGCAGCAAAACACACAGATTTTTTTAAAAAATGCATAAAGTTGACCTTAACAGTTGACCTTAAGACCAATACTCTGCTGCCATGTTTGACCCCTCCCTTAGACAGTCTCACGGAACAGACCATCAGTGAAACACAACATGCAACTTCATTATCAGAATTCAATGTCTAACAGCACGAAACAAACAGCACATTCGTTTGAAGATCATTTATGCCGCTCAAATTCAGCTGTTTACTACACACAATTCCACCCACGACAAGAGTTTGACGAGAGAAAAAAAATACATATTCGAACAAAACCTACTGTCACAGATACACCAGCCAAAGGTTGTGAAGTTCAAAAACACAGCAGGGAACATGACGCCAACTCAGATTCACACCGTAAACCACTCCACCAGCACCCCACGTGGGAAAACCTGATAACGCAGGTAATTATCTCGAGCTTCCAGTCATAAACAACTCAGAACACAATAAGCCAATTATGAAATCTTTAAATAATAGGTATATTTGGATGCTTTAAGTTATATAACGAAGCAAAAAAATGGTTTGCACTTTTATATTTACAAATGATACATAACATGCATGCCTCAAATATTAGCATAATAAGCTCTTTATGGTGCAGCTATTATCCTCCTCTTAACACAGCATACTTTGCTCAGAATGTCATCCACAATTTACCTATTTAGCAGATGCATTTACCCAAATTGACGTCAATTGAGACATCAGGGTCAGCCGTTCCCTGGAGCAATTGGCCGTTAAGGACCCTGCTCAGGGGGGCAACATTTAAATCAGTCTGCTGAACAGGGGCTTCGAACCGGCAACCTTCCGATCACAGGCACACCAGCCTACCCTGCAGAACCAATCACCAGAAAGATATAGAGGCATACAAATGTCACACAGTTATCCCTTACTTAAATAAACTTAAAAATACTTACACTCTTTTCAGCCACAATAATCAACACTAAAATTTTATATATAATTAAACCCTAGTTCACTTTGAAAACTCCCAATGTGGACAGACTTTAAACGAAACAGTAGATTTTCACTCCATTTAGTTTTTAAAGCAGCCCACAGAAGACCGATTCAGTGCGCACGGTGCCCCATCACCTTAATGAAGATGGGTTATTCTATGGTTCAGATAACGGAATGTTCCAGAGAGATTTTTGCAGCACTTATTATCTGACCCGTGTCTGAGTGTGTTTAATCCATTAGATTGACAGCCTTAAGCTGACGAGTCTTTCATGTCTATTCGGTAGGATTTAAGTAAGAATTTGACTGTCTTAATTCCAGCTTTGATGTGCCCTTCAACTCTTGCTTTTTACTGGTGTGTGTGTATATATATATATATACACACACCAGTAATTTAATGGTTCTGTCTGAAATCGTGGGTCAACTGTCTTGTTCCTGAAATACATACCGTGAAAAGATCGTGATGCAATTTTCCATCACGTCCATTGCATTTAACGGGGCTCTGCTGATTACGGTTCCCCTCCTCGTCAGCAAAGCACGCGGCGGTAGAGTGAAGGACTCCCGTCACCCACAGCTGACCGCTTAACCCCCGGGGGGGGTAGACCTAACCCCGGGTCCAGCATTTACTACAGCCTTACTACAGCCGTGCATGCGTGCCATTCAAGAGGGCAGAACTGCAGAAGCTTTTTTGTGCCAGTAGTATTTCGATATATATATACTACATATTCATTAAAACGGCTACGGGTGCCTGGGAATCACATGCAATACTTCAGATGATCGAAAGGATTCCAGCATCCAAGCGGATGCATGTCCATGCCGTATGCATGAGATTCAGCAGTTCTTCTTTTTATATGTATAAGAAAAACATGATGGCGACGTGGCCGCCGCCGTTTGCGTAAGTAGCTCCAGTAAAACTTACAGGACGAGTTTCAGAGCCGGAGCAGGTGGGCTGCACGTCTTAGGTTTTCGTGCCTTTAATTGTCCGAGCAGCGATCGCGATCACGCCAAAATTTCAATTATGAACACATGCACAAATGTCACCAAGTACAATTGCTCATCGGTCCCTTTTTGTCACCAGCCCTTAGCACAGTGTCCCTTGGTTTCCATATACAAACACTTTATTAATCGCGGCAGGGCAGTAACGGCAGATAAGTCAATACATTCTGGTTCAAACATGAATGGCTCGCTACCATCACATGCACCGGCGAGTAAATAAGGAAAGGTGTGTAAACGCCAGGAATCGCTCCATATTGTTCATATATCTGACAATAAATCGGTTGCAAATGACCCCCCAGGAGTCTGCACTAAGCTTCGTGCACGGGGCCGGGATCGAAACCCTGCGCTGCTAATTTATCCGGACCGCTACCTGTTGATGTGAGAAACCCAGCAGGCGACACCCGTAAAACGCAAACTTTCTATTTCACTTACCTTCCCCTTCAAGTCCAGGATAAATATCGCGGACGCCGACATCCCTGCCCACCATACAAGGGAGACAAGTGGGCACCGACTCCGGCCGATATCGCCGTGCTATTTATTTATTATGTATTGTTAATTTTATGTTTTATTGATTTGTAACCTCCCGATTAAATGGGCGCAGCCTGAGCAGGGTGATCCGTTCCTTCTTCCGGGTCCTGCGGCGAAACAGACCAGCCGAGCGGCTTTGGTGAGCCTCCATGTGGAGCCGGCTCAGCGCTGGCGGACCTCAGCCTCTCCTCCCCATGCCTGACCGGCAGATCCGGGCTTACTGTAACGCATGGGCGTGTAAAATGTCACCCCGAGCCTATACAGGAGAAGGTGTATGACCTTCGGGCTCCCCGCACTATAAGCAATCCCTCTGGGATGAGGTGAGCCGGCTCAAAGTCGTTCTGCAGCGGGCTGCACCGCGCCAGGTTCATGAAATACTCAAACTGAAATGTTCACGCGATATTTAGACGTTTCCAATTTTGACATCTATTTATTGCACAGCTCTTGCGCAAAAGCAATATATTTTTAACATTTAATACATCTGCAGCGCTTGAAAATGGTATATTGTTGATTCAAATGGAAATAATAATAATAAAAACACGCAGTTTACTATATGGTTAAATTTAATCATATTGACTCTAGATCCATCAGCTCTACTGGAATGTGTAAAAATGCCCTGGGGAGTAAAGAAATTGGCTTGCTGGAGAAACTAAATTATATCTAAATTTGCATTTTAATGTATAAAGAAGCACAGTAGTCAGGCAGACTTGTTACTTCGCTTTCGTTTTACTATACAGAGGTACAGGTGGTGGACAAAAAAAAAAAAAAAAAAAAACGGAACAGCACATGAAAAAAGCATTTTAACTTTGATGTGACAAAATTATAATTACAAAAGCTTCTACAAAGGATACTTCCATTTAGTTGAATGCCAATTAGCGACGTGTCAGCTATAAAAGAGGTTCCGAAAATCAGCATTGGATTGGAGGACCTTTGGTCACAAGGGAAAGCAAGCGGACAGCAATACATTTAACAGAATATTTGCTAAACACCAGAAAAGTAGTCTGAGAAACTGAAAACTGAATCAGCTCCTTTATGACATAGTCTCAGCAAAAACTGCACTTTATGACCTTCACAAAGCTTTATGGCAGGACTTCTGTTTTGAAACAGTGTTTATCTAGTGCTGATGCACAAACATACGTAAGCTCATGTAAAAGGGATGAGTCACCCTTATACGTACATCTGGACAGGTTTATGTTTGGCAAAAACTAAAGCGTGAAATCGCTTATTCATCATTTGGGGTTTTATTAATTATCAGACTCTGTGATTATTATTTTTTTATAATTGGGTAGAAGGTTAGGGAGTTGTGCTTGGGCCCAGATCACAGATGTGTGTGCAGGGTCATTGTAACCTTTCTGTTTCTCCATTGTTCTATTTATCTTAGTTTATAGTTTGACAGCCTTCAGTCTGTCTATGATTTGGACTAAGTGGGGTCTCTAGGACTGAGACAGATGCCCGAGGGTCGTCTTTGTACCAGCCTACAAGGCCGCTTGTATCTGTAAACGGACATCTTGTATGCGCAGGCTCTGATCAGATGTACTCTTGGAAATTTCATAACGTTCTTTCCATTAATTAAACCATTATGCACATTTTGTATCAAGAATATTTAAGAACAAGGTCACCCCTTCAGGGGGATGCAGGAGTTTACCTGGCTGGAGTCTGGGTCTCATCTCTGCTTTTTATTTACTTTGCTACTTTGTCTCTCCTGAGCTTCTCAATAAACTATCCATAGACTACTGACCACTACAAGGTTACCAACTTTGGTCAGCTGACTGGCATGCGATTTTCAATTCTGGACAAGTCCGCTCACTCATTTACATCTACGTAAGAGTTTTATTATCTTGTAAATAGTCTGTAGGGTCTGTAATCTACCTCGAGGCTTTTGATGTAGGTAATTTTAAGTTTATAATGGAATAATATAGATTTGCTGTAAGATTTCTTGCCTGGCTGTGAGAGTCAAAAAGCGTGAGAGTCAGGCCAGATGCGTGAGAGTCAGGCCAGATGTGTGAGAGTCAGAAAGCGTGAGAATCAGGCCAGATGCGTGAGTCAGAAAGCATGAGAGTCAGGCCAGATCCATGAGAGTCAGAAAGCGTGAGAGTCAGGCCAGATGTGTGAGTCAGAAAGTGTGAGAGTCAGGCCAGATGCGTGAGGGTCAGAAAGCATTAGAGTCAGGTCAGATGTGTGAGAGTCAGAAAGCATTAGAGTCAAGCCAGATGCGTGAGAGTCAGAAAGCGTGAGAGTCAGACCAGCTGGCAATCCTGCAACTAGAAACGCATTTTGCAAACATTGCTTTGGAAAAATTTCACAAGGAGAATCTATTAATAACCATTTCAACACAACAAATTTGATTGCTCACCTCAAGGTGAGTCAGTGAAGAGTTTCTGAAAAACAAATCTGTTCCAATAAATAAGGCTACAGTGCTGCTACAATACTGCTACAATACTGCTACAATACTGCTGCACTAGTCTATCAGTAATGCAAGTGATTTATAGCGAAAGAAAATTCAGTGCAGGCAGTGCAAAATCAAAAGATATTACTTGGAAAATTACGGAGTTTATCACACTAATGATCCACCCTTCTCTGTTATAAATATAGGATATGTATACAGTTATAAAATATAATGCTCTGGGACTGTTGTTGTACGCCAAAGTTGGTGTTTTCTTTCCTGAAAATAAATAATTCTTCATATTTTTATTATGTAATTAATTTATTTTTTCATTTATTTGGGTGGAGTGTCCATTTAACTTATTTAAGCAGAAGCTCCCAAACAATCAGCATCAGTATCAGTGTCAGTTTTTGAAATAAGTGGCTATTGGTTTCAGCCAGAAATGTCCTTATCACTGCTGGCAGTCCTATAACTATTGACTACTATTGTTGATTCTTTGATAAAAGGATACGTTCGACCCACAGCATCAGCTGGAATGGGCAGCTGCCTCACTTGAGGCCTTAGATCTTACGGTTGTTCTGTATGGTCATATAACAGCCAAGGATTATGAAGCAGCTTTACATAACCATCCGGACCCTGTGCTGTAAACAGTCTTCTGTCAGAATGTTTCCTTGTTCCAAGACGATAATGCCCCCAGTCAGAAAGCTAAACAAATACTAAAGTGGATTCATGAACACGAGTGTTGGGCATTTCAGGTCCAGAAGCCGCAAATCCAGACCAAGATTTTGTTTCAACCAACCAGCTGAGGTTTCTGTGACTATGACTTTTTATACTGAAGTGGTTGGTAGAAACAAAATCTTGGTCTGGATTTGCGGCTTCTGGACCTGAAATGCCCAATACTGTCAATCACCTTATCAGAATATCAAACCATCTTTATAGGGAATTGTGGAGCACAGTGTTGAGCGTAACTTAATCCTTCAAAGAACTGGAAGCTTTCTGCTGTGAAGAATGGCCCAGTATCCCACTACGCATAATGCAGGACTAGTATGTATGACATCATTCCAAGAAGGAGTGAAGATGATTTGAATGCAAAGAAAGGCCCTACTCTTTATGGGTTCCTTGATATTAATATACTACATTCTGTCCAGCCTCTGTAAGCCCAGAGATTACAGTAAGAAGGAAATCAAATCAAGTAGAAAAATGGCACAGATAAAATCTATATTTAGTCTCCTGAATTAATTTTCTTGCTTAAATTCTACCTGCCTGCGACTTTGCCTTAAATGATTAAAAATGAAATTTAGGAAGACTGAAAAAAAAAAAAAATTTTTATAAATCTGTATGACCTGCTTGAGGTAGTTCTGACTTTGGACGTTTCCAGTGGAGTGTGGGGACAAAATCCTTGTCATGAGAACGACAAAAGCATATTATTTATAATTGTGTATATCATCGAATATTAAACAGCGCAGTCACGTCTGCATAAATCCATCCACGTTCGCAAACAGTTTTTGGCTCCGAGCCTCACAGTTTCCTACATCAGGTAAAAACATTGTGATTCGGCCATATTTTGAATAAATATCGCCTGAGTAAAAGGTCAGATGTTCTGAGGCACACAGAGCTGGCACTGTATCCTCTCTTTCCTCCTCTTTGCAGGTTGTTAACCAATGGAAAAATGAACATCGGCGCTCTCGTCTTCCTCCTCTACTTCCTCAACGGCCCTCTGAGCCCGCTCCCGCTCGCAGTCCTGGATGTAGTTGTCCTCGATGAAGCCGTCGTCATCCATCTCCTCGCAGGCGCCGCCGTGTCGCCCCAGATCCGCCGCGTCAAACCCGGAGAGGCTCATCTCCTGGCCCACGGGGACTCCCTGACTCACCGCATCAACCTCGGGCAGCAGGGTGTGCCGGTAGCTGGCCAGGTAGCGGTAGATGAGCCTGCCCTTCGCCGCCAGGCCGATGAAGACAGAGATGAAGATCGCCGATGCCAGCACAGCCACCGGGAACACCCAGCTCTTGGAAAGCCGTGGTCTGTTGATGTCTATGTCTGTAAGAAAAAGAGTAAAGTCCAAACACACTTTATAATGGATCACTTTTTATTATTCTTACCTCACTTATCATTCTGTAATAAAAAAAATAATAAAACCATAAAATATGTCTATTGTAGGTATACCATGTTTCTGCTTTTCTGGTGATTACTAAAGCCAGGTATGCCTACATCTATTGAGTAGCCTCAATTTCTTTTGTATTGAAATATTTGAACTTTATTTAAAGTGACGGTAACACTTCACTTGATAGGGCTCAAATAATAGATACTTTTACTTATGTGTTAATTAACAACAAGCTAAGTCTTAGTTACATACTGATCTCATGTTAATTTATCATTAATTAATCGTGATACATGTTTTATCCCAAAGAGTTACTATATTTGTTACTATATCTGTTAATTCTCTAAACCTTTGTAAACTACTGAAGGAACCACTAAAGGAACAAGTAACGAATAACACAAGTGAAATACTGATCTCATGTTTGTTCATCAGTAATGGATTGTGATACATTTTTTATCTCTAGTAGCAACTACATTTGTTTATGATTTGTTCATAATTTGTACTTCAGTGTTAACACTTATTACTAAGTATTTGTGCCCCGTTCAGTAAAGTGTTACCAAAGTGATTAGCGTTACAGTTAATGAAAAACCTATTTAAAAAATCTTACAAAAGCTATCTGTTCTGTTTCTTCTGGGAATTTCAGTTTCTTCCTGAAATTTATTTCAAAAGCAGTGTTTAAGTAATTTTATTTAATTCTGTAAAGCTGAAAACTGAGTCTGCTGATTGCTGTTTGCTGTGTGATTCTTAGTTGTATGAAAAGCTGACACATACCTTGCGATCGATTTCCCGACGCTGTGTCTGCAGGTCGTGACGCGTTCGCTATGTTTTCCAGTGGATTGCTTTTGGGTTCGTTGTTTCCCGAGGGGTCCTACAAGGATAACGTTGTCAGATATTTTAGAGAATTGAGTAGGCAGTCTAGCAGTTTTTCTTTGAAGCGTTGTTTATAATTTGGGTAAAACCTATAATGCTCCAAACTCTGTCTTTCATCCGGCTTCTGAAAAGGTGTCTAGGCTGTCTTTCTCCAGCAGGGGGAGGTAGTTCCTCGATAGATTCAGCATTACAAATCAGCAAAACCTTTGTGTACCCTTCAGTAAACTCCGGGTTGTTCTGAAAGGACTGTAGCATATTTACATTATCCCACATCTAGCTTGGGAGAATTGAGAAGCTATTATTGCTGCAGTTGAAAGACATCCTTTAAAATGAAAGTCCATCTTTAAAATGAGTCCAAATACAGCAGGCCCCAGAAAAAGTCATTTCAAGTACCTTTGAGTAAACACACAATTAGTATTTCCAGTAATGCATCTGCAATATAAAAATTTACATTTACACTGTAATTACTGCAGTTCCATAACAATTTGCAAAATAATATATTTACATCTCCTTGAATAGTGAGTAGTGGGATATCAAAGGAAATCACAGACAAGGTCACTTAATTAAAATGGAAACAAAACAACTGGAAACACTTCAAGCTGAAAAACTTTTCAAGTGTTACTTTAAATGGGGCATAAACACAGTTCACTCAGAAAAAACTCGATCTGTGTCATAAAAACAGGAAATGCTTACAAACAGGATATGCCTGGTGTAACTATTATTTCTGCATTGAAACTCACAAAAAAATGTGTCAGTATCTCTCCTACCTCACTGGTGCTGACAGTGCAGATAGCAACGGAGATGTGATGCATGTTGGAGGTAAGTGTCATCAAGAAGCACAAAACAATACTGGGGGTAACACCTGGAATCTCCATTCCCTCCTGATGGCTATAAAATGAACAGATTCAGCAGAACGTCACTAACAGATGCTGAAGCAAGATGCATTAAACCTGGAAATGCTCTCAGCTTGTAACAACACAATATGACAATGGGTTGGGATTGCTTTTAATTGTGCCATTATGCCATCTATTTTGAGTATAGAGAATCATCTCAATTCTTCAAAGCACCTACAACAGAACCCACATATGCTACAGGTCTGCTAAAGATGGAAACAGGTAAACCAGTGTAAATTGCGCCATCCATCCATCCATCAATCCATCCATCCATCCATCCATCCATCCATCTTCTAATCGCATATCCTGAGTAGGGTTGCCGTGGAGCCTGGATCCCATCCCGGGCGGAAGTGGGAAATCCCCGTGTTGTTTCTTGCAGTGCTGCATCTTTATCTGACGTAAAGAGACGTCGCCTCCCAGTCCCATAATTTAACTCTGAATCAGCAGTTCCCAAGGGAACTCAAGTCAGGGACATCGTCATAGTCATTGGGTGACACTGCCACCTCAGACCTCCATGAATGCAGGTTTGTTTCCTCACCCCGGCTCTGGATGTGCAGTTAGGAGAAACATCGACTCTAACCGTGTCTGGGAGTGTACCCTGTGACAGACACGCATTCCGACTTTCAGCCTTGTGCCCTGTGCTTCCTGGGGCCAGGCTCCAGGAAAGGCTGTTATGGACGATGACTGGATGGATGATAAGCTGATAAGCACTGAATTATCTTGGGATGAATCACACCAGTTATCTATCCAGGTTCGCGCACTCATCTCTCCTCTCACAATTAGGTCGATATCTGTAATTTCATTAAAACCTCAACAAAAACCCTATTCATCTAGGAAGCCTTCAACCTTGACACAATGTCAAACGGCAGCCCTTCTGTGTAACACATAAACAAACATGCCGTTCATGATTCATTCATGAAAGGTTATTCCAAGACTCGGTTTTCATGGTAACAGTGGCAGCGGCGTCTACTATGGCCACATACAGCACAGCTATAGAACAAGTACGACTGTGCAATTTTGCAGGTAAATTCCACACTAAAAGCATTTCTTTACAGAGAGCCTAACAGCAATAACGTAACCAGAAATGCAAAGGTCCTTATATTATATTATATTGAAATGATTATCATTGTCGCGTGTGCAATTTGATCAAATCAAGCCGGCTCTGTTGTTGCCCTCCGACACGGGGATTGCATATTTCATGCTTGACGGCTTCCCAATTTCCACTTTCTTGGGAGCATGCCACTGGGCCTCTTCCCCTCCGCTCTGCCTCCCATTGAATTGTGCATTGTTACCCATAAACACCCTGAAAGGGGCCCTGTTTTTATCTCTTCCTGTTCTCGTACAACAACACGCCGAGATGTGCGAGGAGCGGCTGGTTCCCTGACTCTCCCAGGGCCCTCGGCGAGACGCCATTAACGCCGTTAGCACCAGTGACAGCGACATGTTCCCCGGGTTCTCTCAATTCCGCGGAAGTCTCACGGAACATGCTACCCGCGTGACCCCGCTGGTGACCTACTGCATAGAGCTAAACCACACTCACTGTCTTCATTGCCCTACTTGTCATTTCCCAGTTTTTCATGTAGACTGGGATGACCTACTTTCCCAAAGTACCAAGAAAAAAGGTTTTAATCCAAACACTAGAGGCACCCATAAATACTGAGAAGACATATAGGATTTTTGTTTTTTGAAACACAATACTTTTTTGTAGAAAATCATGGGGCCTCAAATTACTGTCTGGATATTTCATCACAACTGCCAAGCTTACGGCTTAGTTAATCTAGAGATAGTAGAAACATTGTGCATCAACATGGCATCAAAGGAGTCTGTCTCTGACAAAATCCTGGCAGGAAAACCCAAGAGATGCCTTGTGGAGTATTACGTCTCATCACAAAAGTGGTCCAGGTTGTACTCAAACTCACAATCGTTGCTCTAAACCTACAAGACGCTGACTCTTTCAAGGGTCACGCCTATTCTTATCTAACAAAAATATATCCTTTAAGACAAATAAATACATCTAAATTATCTTATTAATTTACTCATAACCTAACTTGATTAAGTTAATCTGTACCCTTTTTTCCTTTTCAATTATTCAAGATTCCATAAAAAATGTGTTAAAGTGATTAAAATTAAATGGGACATTTCAGAATATGGCTCAAAGGGGCTAAGCTGAAAGAATAACTCAGCAATAACAAAAAAAGCGCTGTTCATTTTTTCACGTTGAACATTAAGAACAGCAAACAGTAAATTTAGCAGCAATACATAGTTTCGATCTTGAATGTCCTGTCGTTCCAGAAGCACCAAATCATGAGAAAAAACAGCGAAAAAAAGCTGGTTGTCATATGTTCTTACTGTCTATGCTTACTATATGAACTATTACGAAACAGATATAAATACAGAAAGAAGACAAAATAGTCATTCATACCTGGCGCTAGGTCCACCTGTCCTTGATCTTTTTGTGCTGACTTTTAAGGAATATATTATTGTGTTTTAAAATTAAGGTTTCGGGTTCAAAGGTTGGAAGTTGTTTAAGGCTAAACTATCTCTGTTGCAGGAAGTTAATGAGTTACTATATAACCAAATAAAGCAGCCCTTATTGTTTCATTTTTAACCCATCACACACCAACGCATTCCAGTCTGATGATATGGCCAAATGTAAGATGTGCAAGTGTGATCAGGAGAAAACTCTTACATATGTGACAATTTTAAACCATAATAAACCTGAAACAAGGTATAGCAACACCTGGTTTGTATGGTGGGTCATTGGAATATTCATGGATTACAAACTGTTCAACCAGCTCCCTGTTACCAGAAATTCACTGGTGACTTCCTGAAACCTTTCAATACTTGTTTTGAGCTTGCCAGCAAAATATAAATGTTTTTAGTTTGTCTGCTAAGTGTAAAAGGAGCCTGAAGGAGTGATGTCAAGAGAAACAGCTGCTGAATGTTAGCACTTGTGTCGTGTTACATAAAAGTGGTCTGAGAGTAGAAGGAAAAATGATTGGTTCAGAGAGATAACCAATCAGATTGTAAAGGAGGTGGGTCCAAACAATTAGAGGAGGTTGGACCAAAACATCTGATTAGTTGGTCCCGCCTCTTCTACTTGCTTGGACCCACCTTCTCTACAATCAGATTGGTTGTCTCTCTAAACCAATCATTTTTCCTTCTGCCCTCAGAACATTTTTGTACGAATAAAGCTCCCATGTATTTCCACATACATTGGCGGGGATGCTACTGAGAAGGGTGGGACCTTTGAACTTCAGAGAGTCACCCTTACTTACTCACATCTGGCAGCAGCAGATGGTTGCACGGGGCCCCTGAGGTTTACGGGCCCCCTATTGGACACAAACAGTCACTACACTAGATATTAAATAAATAAGGTCCTTATTTAGGAGCTGCTGAAGCAGCAGGTTCTGTTCATTCACTAGGTATCTACGATCTTCTGATTCTACTCACTAGCTATTTATTTAGTTTTTGAAGTATCTTATTGGGAGGTGGGGGGCCCAAAAGAGGCTTTTTGAGTGGGGTTCCAAAAAAACAACAAACCTGCTTCTGGTCATATCACATCTGCAGAGTTTTGAAGAAGGTCCTTCAGTGCCTGGAACGTCCAGAATTGTCTGAATGTCACCACCAATCCTGAGGAACTTTTACAGATATGCTGCAGAGTCATTCCTCACCAATGGCATCATGTCCTGGTATAGCAGCTGCCTGATACGAGACCGTGACGGACGTCGGTTATGGGCCTCGGTGACGGGCCTCGGAGACGGGCGTCGGTGACGGGCGTCGGTTATGGGCCTCGGTGACGGGCCTCAGAGACGGGCCTCGGTGACGGGCCTCGGTGACGGGCCTCGGGGACGGGTCTCAGTGACGGGCCTCAGAGAGGGACGCATTAATGCATCGGCTATCTTATAGAATGTTTAAACATATAAAATTCAGCCCGCAGATTAGTTTACGTGGAGTCCCCAGCTTGGCCAGCTTTCCTAGCAGCGCCCCAGCAGATTATCGATGTTACGTCGTTTTTTTATCTCTGTCTCATTTCTCTTTTGGCTCAAAGCTCGAGCGGCCTGTTTTGGAGAGCACCTCCTAGTCAGGGGCTCACAAGTTATTCGAGTCTAAGACCACAGGGTTTGTTAACTAGCAAAACCTGAGTGTCCATGCTGATGTTAGCCTGGGGCACCCAGATAACTTAATTAATGCTGAAGCATTTGGCCAAAGTGGGGGGTGAAGACCCTTAACTCAAGGTTAGTCAAAGTTATACATGTCACCCCCACCATAGGGGGCCCAGCAGGGACCGTACTCGCATGCTCCATTTCCATTCAGCGGAAAATCTGCTTCCCCGGCTAATGGCTGAGAAAGTAAATGGAAGGCAGACAGTGTCAAAAAGGTCACCGGTCACCCCACACTGTCCCCCTTTGCCGTGCTCCACTCTGGCAGACGGTAGAAGACACACTGAACTGTGACCTCAAGATGGAAGGATTCAGCTTTTCACGTGTAATTAGGTTCCCAAATAAATGCTAATTATGCACTAAAATAGTTTCCACTCCTACAGTCTGTCACTTTCTTCCCCAGATTTGACCTCTGTGTTTTTCCTATGTATATGTGGAGTGTTGTCAACAGTTTATGTGTGTATCGTTATATATTATTCTGCAAATTGTCCAGTATTGTCCTGGCACAAGTTATATGTACATGACAACAAATCTTTGAAACTTCAATTTTAACAGACTATACTACAGAAACTGATTTTGGTGAGTACGTTGGACAGGGCCAGGTAGGGGCTTATGAGGGTTGCAAGTGCTTGACTGGGTTGGATAAATTTTGCCAAGAAAATTTGACCAGGCTGCAGTTTGCTAAGTCGGTGATGGTCAGTAATTGAGAACTACTCAAGACCTCATAAAGGGGGGGGGGGACTTTTAATCGTTCGGCAATAGGGGCAGGTCCTCAGGTCCCCCCTCCTCCTGCATGTCCCTTTGAATGTAATTCCAAACTGGAAACAAAGCAAAAATACGACACTAATATCATAGTAAATGTGTACAGCTTGTAAGATCACTGCACCTGGTCAAGGGCACTCAGTGCTATGGCTACTCAGTCTGCCATGGGATTTGAACTGGCATCCTCCCGGACAAAAATGCAGAGTGCTAACCCACAGGGCCACACACCACCCCATGGAGAGATTTGATGATGCAGAAAAGTGGTGCTTGACAATTGAAATGTTCCCCTATTCACGAATGTTCATCGTTGTTGCAGTTTATTTCAACCCAAAGCTTATAGCTATTCCCACTGCAACCAGACTGGCAGAAGGTTACATTCTCTTAGAGTAATTAATAGTTTAATATGAATTAATGTAGTAGCATATCATAATGTGGGGGGATGTCGTGTCTGTAATCAGAAGGTCGCCAGTTCCAATCCCGTGGCCAGAGTGATGTCACAGTTGGGCACTTGAGCAGGACCCCTAGCCCCCATTTCCCTGGACTGGATGACCCTGCTTTCTCCATTGTGTGTCTATTTGAATAAAAGTGAATGCTAAATAAACAAAATGCAATATACAGTCACCTGCTGAATGTTAGCGCTATACTGTAGATCCAACAATTTTAAATCTACTTATCCACTACTGATTGGTATAAATAGTATATAACCATTTGTAAGAGAGCTTTCTTCCTTATCTTTAGCTATGTGGCTTACATAGGCACAGTCTAGTCTGCATATGCATTGTTAAATGCTCTGAAAGAGAGTGCCCTTGTTTGGCCTAAAACGACGACCTAGTGTGAGTAAACAGGTCTGCCCTGAGCTGAAGGGAAGTGAGGAGTACGGCAGGGAAACAATGGGGTAATTTCCTCCCTGTTTCAGCTGGGACGTAAACTCTCCCTGCAGCTAGAGGAAATCCCTGCAGTCAGCGGGGCCGGGATCAAGGGGCCCCCCCACCCACGGCAGCAGGGGCCGCCGCTGTTTTTCCCGAAGGGAGCCTAAGGTCAGCGGTGGACAGGTGTCGAGACCTGGCTCGATTTAGAAGGGGAAGAATGACTCCCAGCAAAACAACCGAAGAGGGAGCAGATAATCAAGCCCATTTTTGACCAGTTTTACTCTGTTAGCTGCATTAGCATGCTAGATAGCAGTGTGGCTCTGTAGGTAACACATCTGTTTTGAGCCCTGCCCCCCCCCCACCATGTAATGACACATATTGACATCATATTACTCCAGGTACATCTGCTTTTCCCCTCATATCCCATCTTGCTCTTCACTGAGACACACAGTTCAGAGTGAAGGTTGGGTTCTGAGCACAACCTCAGCCGTATATTCAGCTCCCCAGGTTCATTGTTCTGGGGGTGGTTATGGGCTTTGATCAAGGGCCCACTGGAGATGTGGCTACTCTCCTGAGCACAGGATTCAAACTGCCAACCTTCTGACCACAAGCATGCAGACTGAGTCACACACCGGCTGCCCGTGTGTGTGGAGTTTGTATGGCTTGTCGAGTTGTAGGTTTCCTCTGGGTACTTCAGATCTTCCAGGTAAGTTGACGTCCCTGAATTGCACATAGTGTGTAACTGTGGGTGGACTGTGATGGATGGGAGTCCTGTGTGGGGTGTCTCCTTGTCTTGGATAGACTTTAGGCAGCCCCGTAGTGGGTGGGAAATTGATATTGTAGTTTATATTCATATATATTTTGCAAAACAGTTTCTGGACACTTAAATTTTACTTTTGTTCTGTTTTCGCTTACACAACCACAAGAATTAAGCACAAGATTTAACCACAAGAATCCTTGCAGCAATTGCTCCAAGTGAAAGGCAGATGATAGTGATCGTTTTTCGCTAATATTTACTTTGGCTTCGCCCCGTGCACAGGCTCAAACAATGCTTCTGAAAAGGTGAAGCCTGGTGCGAAGCAGATGGATTTACAGGGGATAACATCCGTACTTCAGGGGCTGGTTCTGTACTCGCAGCAGTAAATTACACTACGCCCCCCCCCCCCCCCTTCACCTTTTAGAAAAGGAATCAAAAACTGAAAATTTTACACAAGCTGAATGCCACAATATGGAAAATATATATACTGGAATTAAAGATAAACTGTTCAATCAAAAAGTATCATAGGGATCTCAGAAGGGCGCAAAGGACGTGCTAATGGAGCAGGATACTCATTGCTTGCCGACAGCAAACTCAAAACAGATGAGAACGGAAAAGAGTCTGAGTGTGTGTGAATCGCTGTGGATCCCGACCGTTTCTGACTCAGAAGAAGAGTATGTTAATGGCTACCTCTCATGTCCGACATCGGTCCCACGCCAAGGGAACACCCACAGAGCGATGGCCCCCTCCCCCATGTCAAAGCTGGTAGTGGCCCAGCTAGGGTTAGGGTCTGATCTCCGATCCCCCCTCCTTTCTATTTTTCGTGGCAAACTCGGGTCCCCGGCTAAGCAAACACGGAGCAGACAGGAGACTCGGAGACTTGGCTGTTTCTTCCTGGCCCCCATTTGATTTCTTCGCTGGGTGTTTCCTGGTCAGATAACAGACCAGCAGCAGGGCTTCCTGTGTCGGTCCTGCCAGCTGACCCATTCTCCCTCCAAATCTCCCTCTCTCTTCTTTTTTCCACCATGCGTGGCCTGCCCCCCTCCCACCGTAAACAATAAACCCTCTCCGCATTGATAGTCACAAGAGATTCTCCCTTCTAATAAGAATTCAATCTGTTCTCTGAACTCTAAAGCTGTAATTTGAATACCAGGCCTGGTTAATCGTGGGCCAGAGTTAAATATTACAAAAAAAGAGGAGAAAATGAGGACAGCAGTACAGATGATCATGATGTGGTTGAGAAAACGTGGCGGAAAGAGCTTCTGGTTTCCAAGACCACATAGTGACTCCTAAAATGTGATCTGATTATCATCTAACTGAAACAGGGCCTAATGAAATTCAGCAGGGTTGATACCCTCCTTTGAAGTGGACATCCTACAAGTATCAGCACAAGGGCACCGCGGAGATTCCTGATCCAGGCGACAGGTACATTCATTTTGCTGATGTTTTTATCCAAAGCAATGCACTACAGAGAAAGCGGGGTCAGCCAGAATCTGGAGGATCTGGGAGTGAACGGCCTTGCTCAAGGGCTCAGTGGTGAAACTGCTTTACTAACCCTGGAATTTGAACCAACACCCTTCTGATCACAGGCATAGAGTCCTAACCTGCTGGGCTACATGCCAGCTGCAGAATCTGCATATATCTACAGGCATCTTGATAACTTCATAATGTCTGCGTTCATGAGAAACACTGAACAATGTGGTGGGGTTTAGGAGCAGATACCCCTGCTGTCCTCAGGGAGAGGAACCGTCACCAGAAGAGCAGAGCCTAAAGTGTCACCTGCACTGGCAAAGCCATCCCACCCAGCACCCCCCCCCCCCCCCCC
Organism: Hyperopisus bebe; assembly: GCA_026777045.1. NCBI lineage: Eukaryota > Metazoa > Chordata > Actinopteri > Osteoglossiformes > Mormyridae > Hyperopisus > Hyperopisus bebe. The sequence continues at coordinate 17,500,051 of JAODJW010000033.1, forward strand.
CCCC
>JAODJW010000033.1:17521010-17539113 GCA_026777045.1 Hyperopisus bebe
TATACACACACATACACACACACACACACACACAATGTGCAAATAATTAAAAAATTGTGGAAAATGGCTGTTTAGTTCGCATAGACACTTCCTCTTCGCTTTCTGGTTGCGTGGAAAGCGCTGTAAGGTCAATTTCTTAGATTTTTTTGTTTTAGATCAATTAGAACACTGAGGCACACAACACTGCGGCATATTGGCTTGTACCCAACTTGAGCCCAGAAATGGTCAGACACCGTCAAATGATTCAAACATCATGACTTAACAAGCGGATTAGCATTAAATGGCCCACGAGTGGTCGAGCCAAATACTGGGCTCCTCCCAGGTGCTTTTTGGGGTTCAAACATCAACAGTTTTCCAGTCTTAGCTTGTCTGACTTGGCAGGAGTCTTGAGTGCGCTGTACCTTTAAGCATTCCTGTGTCGGCTCTTTGGTAGATTGCCAAGCCTGCTGTGTACTCACTTCTGTTGATAAGCAAGCAAATCATAATTAAAAAGGCAAAAGTCAAAAACAATTTTAGAGGGAAAAAATAATACTTCTTAAACCATTTCACAATATTTAAGTTAAAAGATTTAATTCACAGTATGCAAAAATATTTCTTTGCTTTATTTCCCAAAACTTATACCCCACTCAAAACAGTAAACTTAATACACATAACTTATTAAGAAATTGTCACAAGGTTTCCTGGATAATCTCTTCTTCCAGTGAAGTTGAGAAAAAAACCCAGTTGCATAATAGAAACTGAATCTGAAGAGACACAGTAAAACTTATGTTTACTAAAAATGTACAAAAATTGTTTTAACAGGTCACAGCAAAATTTCACCCAAGAAACAAGATCCTCAAAAGAGACTAAAACCCGAAAACAACCAAAAACCACAATGTTCGTGCAGCATCCTGGGGCGCCAAACACTTTGCCCGTTAGCCTGAATAACAAGCAACACACGCACAGTCTGGTGCATCTTTAACTGCTAATTATTTAATTAACTTGTAAGCAGGTGAGCGTGAGTGAGAAAATCTGAAGTTTTCCCTCAGCTCCCCCTGGTGGTTAGGTCGCGACATGACTGAGGTTTACCTTATAAGCTTTGTTTCTGCGTCTTTGCTGACTAGGCTGTTGTACATTTTCTATTTATACTAAAGGAAGAAAATCCTTGATTATTAAATAATTGCTCTTTTCTCCTCCTTCCAGAAAACTTGATTCACAGTTATCAGTGAATTGATCAAATGTATTAAAAATACAAGGTAAAACTACATTAAGAAGGGGATCTGGTCACAGTCAGTGATGTTCCATTTGCCCATCTGTCCAGTTTATTCACAGAGATTTGGCAGCCAGGAACGTGCTGGTGGGTGAGAACCTGTTGGCTAAGATCGCCGATTTTGGGCTGTCCAGGGGAGAGGAGGTGTACGTGAAGAAGACCATGGTGTGTCTCGCCAGACCAGCTAGATGCCATGCTGGGCTAGAATGGATTTCGTTGCAGATGTGATGTTATGAGTTTGGAGGGTGACATTACTCAGAAAACACAGGCGTTGATGCTAGGGATGGATGGATGGATGGATGCTCACCTGAGACAATGTTTGAAAACTTTCTGTACCTCTTCACTGCCCATATACATTACCTGTAATTGCTTTCTTTATATGATTCCCACATTAATGTACTTATTTTAATCTCAGTCATGTATACTTCCTGTTAAGCGCAAACTCAGTCATATTATTAAAAACAACTTTCAGTTCTTTTCACAATTTATTACAATATAACCTTCACCATTTGATGGGGAATGAATGCAGATTTTATTAAAACCACTGCCACCAATCACTAGTTTGTGGATTCTAGGTATGGTGGTCTGCAGTGGTGGAGATTTCAGGTCCAGAGAGTACAAATCCATTTGTTTCAATCAATTAGTTGAGTACTCTGTGATCGTGACTCTTTATACTCAACTGGTTGGTTGAAACAAAATCTTGGTCTGGATTTGTACTCTTTAGTCTTTTTATCAGGCACTATGATCAAATCTCATATTCAGGTTAGAAGGGTATGGATATATTTGCTATTTCTGACTTATTATTAATTGCTATGGTCGTACTATAAAGATTAGTTAATTTTTTTTACATTCCTCATTTTTTTCCTTTAAGGGAAGGCTACCTGTACGATGGATGGCGATCGAATCATTGAATTACAGCGTCTACACCACCAAGAGTGACGTGTAAGTCGTGCGCCTTCAACAAGTCGCTTTTAACTTGAGATTGGTGTGCATTTTCAATTTCACGGGTCTCGGTTTATATCCTACCAATCAAAGGCAAATCAGCATGTTTTTGCAGCGCCAGTTTCACACAGTTCAACAAGCTGGTCGTGGCATGGGTAGTGTTGTCCTGCTGATAATTGCATGTAGGGCACAGATAACATTACCAGGACGGAAAAGCAAAACACAGTGACTGGCGCCACTATTTTTATGCGCCAAAGAACATTCTGTGCCCAAATTAGAAATGAAAAGAAAACCGGAGACTCGGCCTCCATGAAGTTATAGGGCTGCAGTTTGGGCCTGTTTTACAGAACCAGAGAGTGGAACATCTTGCACACCACAGAGAACTGGTGCAGAGATAACCTAAAGCCACAAGCGGCTGACCGTTACTTACTGTTTACTTAACAGAGAAGTAAAACGTGCTTTGCAAAGGGGTGTTCATGTCTTCCTTCAGTGTTTATTTAATCCAAAAAAAAAATAATAACACACATGAAATTTAAATTCCCCTAACAGGAAAATCCTTAAAGCAGCTGTGCTCTGACACCTGTGCCGTAAGCTTGAAGAGTTCATTTGAGCACATTGTTGCTAAATATTTTCCCTTCCTTTATTTCAGGTGGTCCTTTGGCGTGCTTCTTTGGGAGATTGTAAGTTTAGGTAAATGAACAGTAAGCTTAACAGATAATGAATGCTTGTTGAAGTTTATTGGCTTTTCTATCTCCTGAGGTGGCAGATTTTAATCATGTCAACTACAGCTGTTGACTTTTTAGAGGAGCTCTGATCTCACTTACCACCACAGATCAAGTACCACAGGCAACCAGATAGGTCCTGTGGGAAGATGTAGAAACGTCTCTGATAAGGAAATTTCATAACTGTGCCTTCAGTCAGGAATAATGGTTATCTGTCTGGTAATTAAGGTTAGATTTCATAAAAATTAATACTGAAGTAGGTATTTTTAGTGCTCTTATTGCCAAACAGATCCCATCATCCAGACTAGGTCAGTTATTTTTTGCCATGTAGCTATGAAGAAATTCAGTTGTGTGTGGAATCTCTTCTCCCCGGGTGGTTGTGGGGTTCACTCTGAGTATTCTCGTTTCCGCCCCTGTTCAGAAACGTGCTAAGGTGAATTGGAGTTACCAAATTGTCCATAGGTGTGAATGTGTGTGGGTTCATAGCTTATGGTATAGCCTTCAGACTTAATTTAATTTAAGGTTTATCTGTTTATCAACCCCACTGCCTTGTTCATTATCCAGTTTTGGGTTGTGTCACAAACCCACGGAGGCTGTATATACACATGCAGAGATGAAGGTCCTGATACTGAGGTATATCCTCTCTCCCCCAGGGGGGACCCCATATTGTGGGATGACCTGCGCTGAACTTTATGAAAAGTTGCCTCAGGGCTACAGGATGGAGCAGCCCAAGAACTGCGATGATGAAGTGTAAGTACTCACAACAAGCCAAGTATAAGTACTCACACGGAGTGTAAGTACTTGGACTAAGAATCAGCGATGGTAAAATTTTCCACTGCACCAGGTACCATACTATTTACAACAGGGGTGCCCAATACGTCGATCGCCATCCACTGCTCAGTCGCAAAGGTCGTGTGGGTAGATCGTATGGCATAAAAAAATAGAAGAAGCGTTCAAACGCGCCGGCTGGTGCCAAATCTCTAGCAAGGTACCGAGTCGCCTAGTTAGCCTCCAGTTTATTTCTACTAGACTTAAGAAAGGGTGTAAAAATGAATGGGGGAGCTGGACCAAGTAAGAAGCCAAAAAACTACAACTTCCATTTTTCCACCATGTCATATTCGAAGTGCGTTTGCCTCATCTGCCAGTCTACTGTTGCTATTCCGAAGAAGGGAAATGTGGAGTTGCATTTTCAGACTGTAAAACTACGACATTCACTTCCTTCCGAAAAGCGAGCTGAGAAAGAGAAAGGTGAAGGAACTAAAAGCCCAGTTCAATTAAAAATACTTTATTTATCCCGAAGGGAAATAATAAGAATAGTAATAATAATAATTATTATAATAATAATCAATACCTTATGGATCCCCATGTGGAAATTGTCCTTTTGCCTCCCTCAACTTGCTCTTTGTAGAGTAAGTTGTATATGAAGGGCAGCCACCCAGAGTAGTGCCCAGGGAGCTGGGTGTTAAGAGCCTTGCCTAAGGACCCACAGACATGCTGAGGCTGGGTTTGAACTGGCGACCTTCTGATTACAAGGGCACAGGTTTAGCCCACTGAGCCACACACTGCCCATTGCTGTTATATAACATGTGAAAACTTGTTGCATCTGCAGGTATGAGCTAATGAGACAGTGCTGGAGGGATCGGCCCTATGAGAGACCCCCTTTCACTCAGATTTCTGTGCAGCTCAACAGAATGCAGGAAGCCAGAAAGGTAAAGCCACAGACCCTAACCTTAAGCCTGTCTGGGTTCGCTTCAGTCTCTCAAAAGCAGAGCATCTGCTGGCTGCTGACCTGGAACGGTTTAGAAATTACCCAAGAGCCCTGACTGTCTCCATACAGGCGTATGTCAATATGGCGCTGTTTGAGAACTTCACCTACGCTGGAATAGATGCCACTGCGGAGGAAGCCTGACTACCAGCCCACCCGGACCCTGGAAGCCTTGGTAGCTGTATCACCTCAGACCGTTACTGTCTTCCACCTGAAGATCACCGCACCGATGGACTAAGGATGCCGCGTGGGGCACAAAGACTGTAGCTGAAACATTGGGAAAGGACACTGACGGGAATACGTCCGGATAGAAAAGCTGTGAGTTCTCAGAGCCAATAAAAGGTGCTTTCGTGGTCATTGCTAAGCCTCTACGCCTCCATAAATGAGCGTTGGCTCTTCTCAACAGATGTGAGGATGGATGCAGGAGTGATACATGTTACTTCGTCACGCCAGGTCCGTGGTGTGAATCTCATAGGGTGCCTTTGTTTTGCTGTTTTTCTGTCGTAAAAAAAAGAGCGCCAAAAAGAGAGATGCAAAGCAAAGTCTGAAATGAAAATGAAATGAAAACTGAAAGGAAATGTAAATATGTTTTCTTGCATTTATAATTAATCAACATAACTTGCTGATATGAAAACCAGTTTTATCAAATCTGTAAAGCACTTCATTATGAGTCTTTAAAATGGAATATTTTCTGTGCAAATAACCGTGATTTATTTTTCGATGTTGAATTTGACCTGGTTATTTCTTCTTTATATGTCACTATCAGCAAATATCCATTTGTTGTTATCAAGTGAAAATGTACAAATTTGTGTATTCCTCAGTTTTTTTAAAATAAAGTGTCTCTGTGATGACTACATTTACCCAAAAATGGCATGGACTTGTGGAGAACACATGATCTTTAGATGTTACACCGCCAAGGTGTTGTCTGTGAAGAGCATTTGAAGGTAGAAGATGAGGTCACACGATACTTCTCTTCTTAATGTGGCCCTGCATCAAAGCGGAATATCTCTAAAGGCGCTTCCTTCACCAGTTCACTTCTAAAGACTTTTGAGGTCATGCGAATTGACCAGGAATACAATATTCACGTTGTACACTAGAGGAGTTCCTCGCACTACTCTGAACAGTTCACCAGAATGGATCATACTCCTGTTGCACAAGAAGCCATTTTTCAATTGCAATTTCTTTGTGTTGGGCTCTATTGTGAGACGATTTTCTCACACAGTGCCGAGGGGTGAGGGGGTTGAGGGGTGGGGGGGTTGGGGGGTGGGCAGGCCACGTGTCAGCTTCTCAGAACCTTGTGGTCGGCGAAGGCCCGGCGTTTTCACTGCTGCAGCTCACTGATCTGTCAGGAGATTTCCTCCTGCAGCAAGCCGCAGTCCGGGAGCTCTCACTGTCACGCAGCGGGTTCGGCGCCAGCATCCGGTGTCTTGTAGCTGCTGTCCGCAGCTCACATGCTACTCGTGGCTGCTGGGCCTCTTGTGTTTACAGGGGTGTGGGCGGAGTTTGGTCTCTGGGCGTCTCCCCTGTCTCTTCGGATTCCATAGCTGTCGTCTTCGTCTTGGGGGCCACTAGACCTCTCACATTGTGATATATTTGTGTTACAGGTTCTGCCACATTGGTAAATAAGACTCATTTTCTTGCTTTTCCTTTTTGATCAGCTACCTTTCCTTCAAAGGCTTCGTATATTCATGCTTCATCATGTAGAAATATGTTTTTAAGCATCTTCCTTATTAGAGTTATTGCCAGTTAAGAATAAGCTGTGATCGGCGTAGATTTTCAAAGCTTATTCCAAACGCATGATAACTGCGTGTTCAAACATTGCCATGCTGGGATGCTGTTTGCTGAAGAACAGAGGTCGTCTAAATATTTCCATTGCAGGAGGTATGAGACTGACAGCATTGAACAGAGGATCTCCACAGTTTTAGGCTCAGCAGTCACAGTATTCTTTGGTCAGTGAGCCACGAACCAGATTCATGATAAAAGTTGTTGATTTGTGAGGGAGATAAGTTTTTGACTGGATGGGGTGTGACAGCAATAAAAATATTCAATGGGAGGTATTTTTTTTTTAAACAAAGCTTTCCACAAAGCAATGAAAATGGTCTCATGACCCGCTTCTGGATTGCAACCCATCAGTTGAAAATCACTGAAAAGAGGATTAGTCACTGAGGACAATTCTGGAGTATAGCTCGATGACCCCAAATGACACTGTGTCGTGCAGGGACCTGGCTGCCCGCAGCATGTCACAAATGACCCACAAACGCACCTCACCCCACAATAAGCTACCGATTACAGGTTGAGAGCATACACCTTCCTCAGTTTGCAAGGAAAGATGGCATCGCTACGTGTGTGTGTGTGTGTGTGCATGTGAGTGGTCCCCAAAAAGATGGTTATACGACTGCGTGCTTTTGTGTGTGTGTGTGTGTGTGTGTGTGTGTCACACACTGTGTCAGTGTCCGTGGCTGGCAGTGGGGCCCCAGTCTAAGGTTGGCTGCCTCAATCGACTCACACACGCTTCCTGTTTCACTGGGTCCTGTGAGATAGCGCCTGTTAACGCTGTACAAAGCCACCCCCCAGGGACCTACCCACTCTCACTAAGTTACACACCAACACGCACACACACACGCACACACACACACGCTCACAGAAGACGCCAGTCTCCAGAGAGCGGTGATGGGATAAGAACACACCTGGGCTGCCATGGATGTCCGCCTCGTCAGTTGGATGACATACGTCTGGATCCAGGCCCAGATCTGGGAGGTGCAGGGGTATCAGTCTGGACCAGTCGATTACGTGTCAGAGAAAGGTAGGGAGAACCAATAAAAGCACCCCATGTTAATGGATGAAAACATGGACAAAAATCAGATCTGAGCTTAGTTGTGAGTTGAAAAAATTGACGTCAGTCTACACAGAAAAAATGAGTCTTTGTTCTATCTGTTTTAGAGAAGTCCAAAACATGCCTTTGAGTGCTACCCAAGCAAAGATTAGGAAAGGAATATACAGGAAATGTTTACAAAACACACATCCAAAATAGATTAAAATAGTTTTAAAATACCACAAAACCTTAAAATATGCATTGTATGGATAGCAAAATGATTATCTTTCCTAAATATACAAGATATACAAGATATGCAAGATACAAGCATAAAAATCATCAATAAATCATATCTTTCTGATATTGCAACTTTTATTCATTATGAAATCATAAAAAGGTTGTAATGTAAATCAACAGTAGAAGTTCGGTGTTACTGAAAAACAAATCTCCACTTCTCCATTTTTTAAATAAAAGTTCAGGGTTCTAGGCACTGAGGTGAAACGTACCGTAGATAATCTTTGGGAGTCTTTGTTAACATTGCATTACACTATTCATATGCTCAGTGCGCTACAAGAGTAATTTAAAGACAGGTCCAAGTATTAGGAAAGATACATCTAATTTCAACATGCAAGTTATCCTGTGAATGATATGTGGACAGAAAAGAAAATTTTAAACATACAAGCAATAAAGAATCATATAATTTGTAAATGGTTAAAAATAAATAAACTCTGCAGTCTGAGAAATATATTAACAGCATAATAATAATTATAGTTCAGCAAAAAGTAAATTTAGGAGGGAAATCCTAAAAATTGTTTAAGGAAATGAGTGCCATCATAGGATATTACATTATTATTAGTGCCTTTTGTAACAAATTCAAGTTTGTTCTTTCAACAGACATTTCCCTCTTGGAGGCAGATAAAAATCCAAAATGTTTCACTCGAACCCTGGAAGATTTCACTTGCTTTTGGGAGGTTTCAGATGACACGTCATATGACTTCTTCTACAAAACCGATGAGTAAGTTGCAAATTATGTGACAAATAACCAAGATAAAATTTACAGACTCAATGCAAAGCCACAAAAATGTTAAATACTGGGGAACTCCACATGCAAACAAAAATCTAATCACATGCATTTCACATGTATGGATTCTACTTATATAATGAATCATAATTTCAAATATAGACAAAATGAGTAATTTTAGTAACACTTTAGGGCATGTTTTTAGGCATTTATATCACATTCATAATGCATTATAATGCATTCATAAAGCATTATAAAATGTCTATTAATATAAAAAGCCATAACACATTATAGCCATGTTTATCATGCATTATGAATGCTTTATGAAGCTGTCATCTATAATGCACTATAAATACCTTTATAATGCAGTACAAAGCATCCATAATGCTTATAAAGACGATTATAATGCATTATGAAGGTATCTATAGTGCATTATAGATGAGAGCTTCATAAAGCATTCATAATGCATGTTATGCCTTTTGATAAATATATATAGCCACGTTTATGATGTTTTATTGATGCATTATTATTTACTATGAATGTGATTATAAATTTCTAAAAACACAGCCTTAAGTAAGGTATTGCCAGTGTGCTGACTTTTCAGGTAGCACTGTGATTTATCTTTGTTGTTATCACCAACCTGTGAAATGCTTCCTCCTCCACACCTTGAATAACGGTCTGGGGTGGTAAAGGAAAAGGGAATAATGGTAGTTGTTATGTTAGTGAGATAGAACCTTAAGGCACCCACACTATTTTCATATATTTTGTCCATCACCCATGTATTCTAACCGCTTAACCAGTACAGGTTCTCTGAGGGGTCTGGAGATTAGTCCAGGTAGCACACGGCCCACCATGCCCAGGTGCACAAACACACACGCAATTTAGTGACACCGATGCACCAAATCGTACCGGAGGAGAGAACCTGGGAGAATACGCAAACTCCACCCCAGAGGTGGAGCGTGAATAAATTTAATCAATGACAATGAATAAAAACGGCAAATTAATTGATGAAAAGTAAAGCTTTCGTTGAACCTCCCGCTATGGTGCAATTACTCTTTCTTCAGACAAGAGACCGCGTGTAACCTCACACGCCAGAAAGCTGGCAGGGGCCGGTCTATCCAAGTCTGCTCCCTCCCTGCCTCCGATGTCTTTCTCTACGCTGTCACAGACATCAGAGTCGTGGAGAGGAGCACCAAGCGGACAGCTCTGAACCGCAGCATCAGCGTGGAGGACCAAGGTAAGCAGGGCCGCCCCGTCTGCCGACTCCGGTATCACGTTTTCCCCAAAACCAGAGTCACGTCTGCTTCACTTCTGCTTCTCCTCCAGTCTAAGCGGCACGCCACCTTTTGTCCTCTGACGTCTCGCTGACTTTAGGCCAGAAAGAAACATTTTGTTCATTTTTCTGTTTTTGCGTATTCTTTTTAAAGTGTTGTTAGACCCCCCGACAAACGTCTCACTCGGCTTCACGGGGGAGGCAGCGCAGCTCCGTGTGACCTGGCACATGGATGCTTCTTGGCGAAGCAAAGTGCAGTACGAGATACGGCATTCCTCCAACAACCTAGTGGGCAGCAAAATTCTGGTGAGGGTCACACCAATGCACTTTACTGAAGGTTATATGTTAAGTCAAAAACTTATCTTCAGCTATATAATGTTTGGGCACAGCGGGACATGCCGACCCCAAATGAACCATCCTTACTTGGTTCATTTCGTTTTTTAAAATTGACACACGGCTCACAGGTTAAAAATAGCGTAATATGCAATGTCTGTTTTATTTTGTTGTAGGGTGATGACTCAAAATGAGGGTCTTTCCAGTCACTAAGTGAACTTTCAGTGGTTGTCAGTCCTGCTTTTAGAGCCATACGCCAAACAGATTTTAGATTTAGATTTGAGTTTCACATTCACCTTCTTTTTTAATAGTGATGTCATGAACTGCTTATGTTGTTGATAGACATAGTGGGGTGAAAGTGTTTTAGGTTGAGGCAGCTTTACGGAACCCATATAGGCATAATTTAATTTGTCATTATTTTGGGACTTATGTTTGCAAATAATGTCTATACTGGATAGTTGTACATTTGCAAAGTAGGAAGGAAACCGTGTCTTTTGCATTTTGTGTTGACCACACTTTTCTAAAAAAAATATGTTTGTGACACATCCTCCATGTGGCTTTCACTTAAAATTAAGCATGTGGTCCACTTGATAGAAAATGCCTATATACACACACGTAAAAACACACCATATGGAAGTGTGTATAAAATCTCGATGTTTTTTGGTCCAAATCACACAACCTTACACGCGTTGCCACTCCATGAAAATCTTGGCCACCTCCGTCAGATTTGTTTTGCCGCTAGCACTGTAATCAGTGGATCATACCATGAAATTACGTTCTTTTTGCTCATGGTGCAGTAACTAATACAGTATAAATATGAAAGACATATTGAGATATGGACATAAGACATAGGCAGAAAAATATAATTAAAGATACGGTTTAAACATATAGCTTAAAATATAGTGTATGTATGTCGTGACGAATGGCGCATGTAGGCCTATACACTCTGTAACAAACTTGTGTGCTCTCTTTCCAAGACGAAGGCCTCATTGACGTACACGCTGGATTCTCTGATAACTGGAGAGGTTTGCTGTGTGCAGCTTAGAGTCAGGCCTAATGGTTACAACACAAGAGGATACTGGAGTGACTGGTCTCAACCAACAGCAGCATTGGTGCCCCAAAGAGCAGGTAGTATCTCTTAATTCTATTTTTTTAGCCACATTAGAAACTTGGCTAGAAGTGTTACACACTCTGCTGGAAACGATGCATTTCAGGGAAAAAAGAAAACACTGGTCTTTAGGAACACAGTTAACAAAACTCTGCTTTTTAGAGGATATCGATCTTCTGTGCCACACTTCAGACCTGTGCAACATACGATGCCAGTGGAAGGAACAGTCATACAAGGAAGAAGCCCATTGCAGACTGTTCTACCAGCTTAGTCCTCGGTAAAGCCGGGGAGCTGATATGGTACCATAAAGAACCCATATAGTTCTTCAAACAGAAGCATTCTCTCAGGAGCAATGACATTGTTGACGATTTTTTTGCAGTGGCAGATGGCAGGAGTGCATGTGGAACAAGAGCCCCGGTCAATGTATCTTCTCAGGGCTGGATTCCAGCATCATGCGGGTGAACCTCAGGATCAAAGAGGGGCCACATGACTGGAACTTCTACACAGAGTCCTTTGCCATGAACGAGAGCAGTAAGTCAGGACGACATTTGGTGGAGTTGGGGTACAGCGCTCAGCCTGTTACACCATCTTTCTCTGTGACGCTCAAGTCAAACCAGATCCGCCGAAAGTGCTCAGCTGGGGCAAAGAGGGGACCAGGCTGCGCATTGAGTGGGAGCCGCCTTTCTGGAACCTATCTGCTCACTTGGAGTATCAGATCCGCTACAGGTGCAACGGGGAGTCCGTATGGAAGGTGAGCACACAGGAAGACCCCAGGCAGACCGCAGAGCCAAACTAGGCTGTAATGTGTGACTCTTTGCCTGACTGATGCTTGAAAATGAAACAAACCTCCAAAGAATATTCATTAATATTGCAAAAAAAAAGGGTCACAACTGCAGGGGGGGGGTCAGAAATCAGGGTCTGGCTGCATTTCCTGGGGGAGAGAAGAAACCCCACCCTGTATCTTGACTGGGGGCCAAAAACAGGTGAATTGAGTGACATGTTGCCCCAGGATGCCCACACCTCCAATCTCATGATGATTATTCATGGTTCACTAAGCAGCATCCTGTGACAAAATATGAGATGTGTCATGTCAACTGATCCAGTTCCCTTTTTCATCTAGTTAGTCATCCTGCAAGGCCCAAATAACTGCACGACTTTGGACGTGCAAGCAGGGTCCCGGTACCACATTCAGGTCCAGACCAAGCCAAATGGGTCTATCTACAAGGGGATCTGGAGTGACTGGTCCAACACTCTCTGCGTGGACGTACCCTTGGACACAGGTACTGCATAACTGATCAGACCCAGACAGCGCAGTGATCGTGTTTTCCAGCACTGACCAGAACCCCCTCCCCCCCACACCCTGCCATTTTTGCAGGAATGGTGTTTGTTGCAGGCATCTTTCTCATATCGTTCATTGTGGTGGCCTTGTTGATTACATCCTTCTCCAGAAACATCAGGTATCCCCTTGTGATTCAAAAGCCGTTTTGACACATGAACACTTTGACATTGTCCAGTGAATCAGGTCTGGACATTTTCCGAGGTTTCCCTTTTTTGCATGTGGCACACAACTGGAAACTGTCTGTGTGAGACACATTCACACCTACTAGAAATAATAGTTAGTTTAGATGAGAGGTGTTGCTTGGGTAGAGCTTGCAGGATGCAGGGCATGATACAAAAAGTATGTTGGGGAAAGTGTTTTGTTTACAGCACTACTGGCAGAAGTTCCTAAATCTCATCATCTCTCCAGTTGGCCATGTTCATTGGGGGTCATCTTTGGGTAAATTACCCTTCTTTTTTGCCCCTGGATATTTCTATTCTTCTGTTTCCATGCCAGTCACATGACAGATCAACACGCTCACTCACTTGTGTGAATTCTTCTGATTGGGGGGGTCAATCTGAAATGACCTGGATTCTGTACTGAGCTAGTAGGGTAAAGTCAGTTTAATGTCAGTACTACTGATTTGAACATTTGTGTTTATACATACAGCTCCTCCTGGTGATGTCTAGAAAAGTTCAGGAAGGCAGTGCATATCTGAAAGCATAGCCGTACACTTCATCTTAAGACATAAAAATAAAGTTATTGAAAATTCACTGTTTCTAGCCTTATGAGCGAATTACACTGCATCTCACATAAGTCAGAATGGCAGTGCCTGATTTACTCAGCTTCATTACCTGTGTCCACTAGGAAGATCAAGCAGCTTCTGTGGCCCCCAGTCCCGAACCTGGAAAAGGTGCTTGAAGGTTTTCTTGCGGATATCAACAGAGAGTGCCAGGTACTTCACCTATATCATTATCGTGTTATCTGTTATCCAAATAAAGCTCTAAGCTTTCCTACAACGGGAAGTTTTTTTTTTCCAGAACCAGGAACTTCAGTTGCATTTCCACTGCAGGAACTCAGCCCAATTGTAATTCCTTGGAGATAGTTCCAGAACTTTTTTTAGTCCTTACTTCTTACTATGTACTTTTCGTTCATCCACAAACTACTGGGTGCCCTTTATAGTGATAAACGGGCTGATTGATTGACCACAAGCACCAGTGCAAATATGGAAGTTATGCACAAGTATGCTGTGAGCCAGAGGTCTACCACAAAGGCAGGACAAGGGCAAATTAAGCTTGTATTTTAACAGAGAAAACAAAATGAGGAGAGGATCCCATAAAATTCAACAGTCATTCGACCCAGCAATCCTCAAAAGGTGGTTTCACAACGAAGTTCTGGAACCTGGTCTCTGTTTACAAGTTCCTGCGCTTTTTAGACTGGAAACTTTTGTAGCTCCTGGCCACTTTCATGTGTCACTTTCGTACCGGACAACAGGAACTGGGACCTTTATAAGCATGGGTGATATAAAAACCTCGTAGGTTAAGCTTCACACATAATTTCATAGGAAACTACACCGCCACCCCAAAATAATGGAGGATGAAAAAGTCTTTTTGATAATTGTTAGTGGGGGAATCGGTCACAATCAAAATAGGACCCAGCATTTTATTTATATTTTATGAAAACGACCCCCCACACAGGGGTGGCACAGTGGTGCAGCATTTACCACTGTCACCTCACACCTCTGTAACCTGAGTTCAAGTCCCTGCCACGGTCCCATGTGTGTGGGGTTTGCATGTATTCCCCATGCTGTTCTGGGCTCTCCTCCAGCTCCTCCAAGGTCTCACATTATCCACAGGTGTGCTTGGATGAGAGAACCTCACTCATCCTGGGTTGTTCTCTGCCATGTGCCTGCAGCCATGAGGATAGGCTCCAGACCCCCTGCAACAATGAAGAGTTTCAGAAAATTGATGTTTATGATTCTTATTAAATCTGGCCAGCAGACTGGTCTTTCATTTTCCACAGAATAAAATATGATGTAAAGTTAATAATAAGCGCTGACAAATTTCACCACTGGCACCGGCAATATACCAAAAGTATATTGGTTATTGTTTGAATTTTCCATTGCAGAAATTTGGAGACAGAAGCAAAAAAGAGTAATAATTGATGCATTGAATGTACTTGATATACAAAAGTAGTTTCATTTGCTCAGTTTTTGCTCTGCCAGTTTTATCTCTTTTCCCAGCACTTCCTCGTAACTTCCAAGTCAACACTGGTACTTGTGGTCCACCAATCGTCAAGCTATCGCTGTAAGTGCCTCCGAGTAGTTTGTGTTCAAGCTAAAAGTACCAAGTCTGGAGTAGGTACTAAAAAAGGGTTCTGGAACTGCCTCCAAAGAACTACAATCGGGTCGAGTTCCTCCAGTGTGAACAGGAGAAAACCCCTGGTTTGGAAAAAGGTTCTGGTTCCTGAAAAAAAGTTCCTGCGGTGTGAACACACCTAAAGGGCACCGCCTTACCAAGTACATATGCATAAATTATCTCAGCTGGTCATATTTAAAACCTATCAACAATCTAACCTCGTTTAGCTAGGTTACATTAGCTAAGCCATGAACAATCGTTTTGAGACACATACGATCAAACTCGCCCCTGTCATTGCTTTGTATCCCGCTAAGCTACTATATCCAGCCATTTATAAAATGCCCTTTAACAAAACAAAAGTTGCTTTTGCTACTTTATCAGTATGCGAATTTCCTGCACTTTTGCAGAGTCAAACCTTCAGCGTGAAGCAGTGCTATGAGGAGACTCCGGCATCAGTGGTGGAGATCGTGCATGAGAAAGAGCCCTTCGGAGGAGGAAAGGGCTCCAAGGAGGGTGTCCTTCAGCTCCTGCTGGAGGGGAAGACAGTGGGCGAATGCGTCACCCCACTGGAGACCTGCCCAGATTACATAACCCTGAACCCGGAGAACGTCATCTCAAGCTTGAGGAGCAACGAATATGTGTCTGGGGGTGGGCATCTGGTGGGAGTCGGCCTGGAGGTGTGGCAGCCCGGCCACCCATGCTCCTCCTGCCCCTGTCCCAGCAGTGGCTTCACTCAGTCCATGGACCTACTGAACCACTCTTACCTCCTACCAGCCAAGATGAGCAAGGGCCTGGGCATCAGGGAGGTCAGAGAGCTGACCAGCAGATACACCAACCTAGAGCTGGCGACTTACCCGGCTACCTCGGACTGACAGGCTTAGGAACCACCAGCCACGTGGCACAGACATGCTATTCAGGGTAACTCATTCATCAGCACCACTACGGTTTCTAGTTTGCTGCCCATAAACACTGGCTGTACTTTGTGTGGCCGCGAAGTTTTCATTCCGTCTCTAGATACACAGAAACCATACTGTGTGAAATGAAGTAACCTTTCACCTCATTCTATAGGTCTTATAAGCAAGAATAACGCTTGAGGTTTCCTCCTAAAGTCCAAAACTATGCAGTTCAGTGAAATGGTGCCTCTGAATGGTTTGTGTCCTGAGATGGACTGGCATCTTGTTCATAGCTTCTCCCGACTTCCTTGGACATACTCACCATGACCTTGTACGGGATGAGTGTTTGTGGAAGACGGATGGATATCTATGATTCCCGTAAGAACTAGTTTAAAAATACAAACCAACTACTTATATGTATGTAACCAAATCCTTTTCAGAATATCAAACAGCAAACCTATGTCAAGAAATGTTTACTTATGTCCATTGATCAAATTTCCATATCTGCTCATCCAGTACAATTATAAACTGTAAATTATTGCTTACTCATCAATACTTTATGATCCTTTTATAGATCCTGTGTTTATTCCATATTCTTTAGTGTCATGTATGCTACACATACTGTATATTCATTCATATTTTAAAACTGCATTTTTTTTGCACAATATATTGTAAAATGAGGGCTTGTACATTTCTGCTCTATATTCATATATGACGACGACAAAGGCCAGTGTTGCACCGTCAACCGCATGTCACTGAGGTGGTCACATGACGGAGAGAGGCAGGCTGGTGTGAGGTTATCATGCCAGCAGGGCGGCGGTAGGAGGCTTAGGTGGGTATCAGAGCACATCTCCTGGTTACCATGTGTTACATATCACCTGTATCTACTAACAACATATCGATTTTGAGCAGCATTTAATAAGTTGCCATTTCCGGGGGGGGGGGGTTCCACAAATATACAATATAAGGGGGGGGGGAGAGGCAGGCTTGAGAGCATCATGTAAGCTTACCCGGTAATATCCGAGGCATATAGAACTGATATTATCGTAAGTTTGTTTTTATTCATACAGATTAAAGTAATTAAACCATTACTTGTTATGGTGTGTAACTTATTAAACACCTGGTACCATTTCACTTCTGGGAAGACGGGCAGCGGGGAATCCGCACGAGCGCCTCGCTTTGTCTCACCCTAAATCAGGACACAGGGAGAGACAGCAAACGTGTTTTGGCACAGCTACGGCAGAGGAGGAGAGGGGGAACCGCTTTGATCTGTCCTGCTAGGGGAAATACTGCATGCCTGGCAACCCCTTCAGAAGAGCCAAGGGCAGAATCAGTCAGAACGGGGGCAAAAGGCAAACCCAACCATCTGCTTCTGAGCTGGCGGACGGCTGCCTTCTGCCCCACCTGACAGAAAGTGTCTATTATTGGTTTTGGAACATCTGTGACCACAAACGCTAGCAGGCTTCACAATAGAAGTGTCAGTTTTTTTATTAAACGTTAAGACATTAGAGTTGAAACATAAAAAATAAGCCACACTAAAATCAGAGGTGCATAATTCTCATCTGGCCTCAGGAATGTCACGAAAACTCATGACAGCATACAGAAACCAGCTTAAGTGCTTCTAGGACAAAAATCCATCGAGGTCTAGAAGGTGGAGGAGTTAAAACTAAAATTAATGAACATCTGGGTACCCTAATACAACGATGCATTCGCCTCAAAAGCCGATTTCAACAGGCTGTTTAAAAATGACACTGCGTGGGCGAGTGATTTCACCGATAAAAACTGACTTTAGCAGCTTGTACGGCAATCACCGAGGAGGACGGCACGTGCAGTCAAACGTGCAGGATCCACCAATCCGCTACAATGTCAGAACGTTCTCCCGCGGAGCCCAGAACTGTGATGTGATGTAAGCTTTGCCAGCTCCGGGTCAGAGAACATTCTCGCAGGCTCATCCTGGCACCCGGAGGCCGTCATTCCTCCTTCAGGGCGTAGAGCACGTCGTCTTGGCTGACGTTGAGACGCACGCGGAGCAGCAAGTCCAGGCGGCTTGGCTCGAGCAGCAGAAGGCGACAGGCGCCCAGGCGCTGGCAGACGGCCAGGCCTTCGGAGATGCTGATGGGCTGCAGGCCCTCCACCCGGCACAGGGCCTGGTGCTGTACAAACACCTGCAGGGGGCGCCAGAGAGGCGAAACGGAATACTTATAATGCCAGAGGATACTGCTTATAATTACAGACAGAGGCGGACATTTCAGGTCCAGAAAGTAAAAATCCAAACCAGGATTTTGTTTCAACCAACCAGTTGACTATAAA
>JAODJW010000033.1:17539213-17549793 GCA_026777045.1 Hyperopisus bebe
AAGAGTCACAATCACATTGTACTCAACTGGTTGGTTGAAACAAAATCCTGGTTTGGATTTTTACTTTCTGGACCTGAGATGTCCACCTCTGATTACAGACTGCACAGTGTGTAACTACACAGACAAAAACACTGTCAATACAATATATAATACAATAAAAGACCATACTGAGCCTAAAATATTGTTAATGAGACTGTTTTTCTATTATTATGACACACAAATCCATAGTTATTCTTCAACCTTGTGACCTTGCCAGGGTCCATCCTACCTGCTGGAAAGTGGCCTCCTCCAAACCCAGTCGGCGGAATTCCGCAAGAACCGCTCGTAGAAAGATCTGCTCCTGGACGGAGGCGCACCTGCCAGGGTCAGACGGAGCCAGTAGGGGGCGTTAGTTTGCCAGCGGTTGAAGCGCCAACAAGCTCAAGAACAAGCAGACTCCACCCGCTGCGTGGCCTGACCTTATAGCCGTGACGTAGGAGGAGGAGAACATCTCATCCAGGGCCTCCATCACGTGACTCATGCCCACCAATCCCGAGCCTGACTGCTGAGCAGCGGAGGACTCGCAGATCTCCGTGGCGCGTCTGCAGATGTCCAGGCACCTGCGGGCGTCTCCGGACAGGGCTGCCACCTGGACGGGGACAACAAGCAAGGGGAAGACTTCGAAAACGTACAAAATCCAAACAGTCACATGACCTGGCACATTACTGAAGCAGGATCACATCATATGCCAAGAACTGGACTACAACTGCTTCAGTCCAGAGTTGACCTCACCGTGTGAAACCCAAAAATAACAAATGGAAGCATTTAACCTCCTCACCATCCAACCATCTACCAGCCACTTATCCTGGTCAGACCTGGAGCCCAGCCCTGGGCAGAAGGCAGAGGTGCAGCCTTGACAATGCATATCTGAGCGCGCGCACGCACACACACACACACACACGCACACGCACACGAGGGAGCATTCCAGAGAAGCAGACAAGTCATGTCTCTGGTCTACAGCAGGGAAGGTGGAGAACACACAAACCTCACAAACAGCGGAGGCGGGATTTGAATCATCAACCTGGAGGTGTGAGGCTACAAGCTAAGCCACTGTGGTGCCCTATTTAACCTACTCATCCGTCTGTATTCATGTCCTGTGTTTAAACACATTACAAGTAGGTGATGCATCTCATGATCAATCCCCAAAGCAAAATCAAACCCACCTATGGACGACACTAGAAAAGACTGATTGATTCATTCAGACCCACAAGCCCAGGGCACTATGGCATTGAGCGTGAGGTGAGAAGATCTCTACCTTCCTGGACACCAGCTGGAGGGCGTCCTCCTCGAAGGCCTTGACGTGGTTCAGGCGGGACGTGATGATCTGCTGGAGCTGCTTGAAGGTGTACGGCTGGAAGGACATGCGGGTGAGGCCCTATGGAAACACAGACAGGGTCTACACAACGTTCGACTTTAATAGTTTGATCAAACTGCAGCAACAACTAGGGCCTTCAGAAGATCTGCATGATTATTACACAAGTATACAGCATCTCCAAAAGACTCCAGCACCCATATGAAGGACCTACAAGGCGACTGGCCACTCGATTTATCATGATCCTTTCTGGAAGGTCCATCGTGTTGGCAATGGCCAGCACCACCAGACGTGCATGTCGCCGTGTAGGCCAGTCAAACAGGTTGTACATCACGTTCTGCTTCCTGGTCCACAACAGATCCAGCTAGGAAGGGAAAAGGAAAAAATTGTTTGGCACTTCCATAATGGACACTCTCTTCAGTCAGATGATTTCTAAATTAACGTACAAATCTTTTCCAAACTATTGACTTTAGACAAATGGCAGATTAAAAATGACCCTACCTCATCCACCAGGACGACTGTGGTCTCCTTCTTGGGGGCGGGGTTATTGAAACGTTTCGCCAGCAGGGCGGCGGCGTGGTCTGCTGTGGCCTTCTGGTCTGTCAGTTTCTGGGGGGGCAAGCAATTTGGTCATGTGCCAGGGGTTTAAAATTAAGCATGTGCCATTAGCATAATGGGAAGGGCAAGGCTACAAGAGAACCACCAGAAATCATTATTCCTAATGTGTCCCAAAAATACAAGAAGAGTGATACAAAAAAAACTCAGAAAACTAAAAGTGAATGAACTTGGGGTTCACTGAATCATGAAACTGGCCTAGTTCTGTGAGGATGCAACCAATGTATCCTTCATATTTGGGGCGGAGCAAGACCAACATCCAGGGATTTTTACAGTCTGTACTTCTGTTCTTAGTATTTGAAATGGTCTTCAGCAATGGGTGATGCCATAAAACAGGTACACAACAGCACAAGTACGTTCAAGTTGAGATTCACCACAACACAGTGCGCCTCTCTGCACTCACGCCGCCCCACCTGCAGTATCTGAACGTAGGCCTGGTGCGGGTCTGTCATCTTCATGCCATTGATTTCAATGAAGCGGAAGGCGGGTATCTCGTCCAGCTCGGCGGCCTGCTGCAGGCTGCGGATAACCTCGTGCACGGTGGCCGTCTTTCCCGTGCCTGGCACGCCCGAGATATACATGCACCTGCCGGAGGATCAGAGTCAGCCAAAAACAGCCGTGCCGGACAGACGCATGCAAGCTCAGCACTACAAGGCTCCGGCCTGCAACCATTAGCGTTGCAAAGGGGAGGAAAAATTCCAGGAACTTCCCATGGGAAGTTAAACTGCAGAATTTTGGAAATATTGAACTCTGTAGAGCTCTGCCCAAATTGTCACAAACAACAAAGAAAGCAAACTGTATAAATAATACAAAATCGAATATGACTTAAGCAGTGTGTTTTACACAGATGCTTATTTTAGGGTTGGGGTAGGTACATAATTACTCACAAGCACTTGGTGCAATATTGCAAATTTCCAGTTAATTCCCATGGAAAGTTTTCAATTTAGAAAATTCCATAAATTTTACAACGCTTGCGTCCATGCGGGACACCTGCGATCGCTTCAAGGCCACAGCTGTGCCCGCGAGGGTCTGCCTACCCTCCGATCCCATCAGCGATCTTGCTCTCCACAAAGCTGTAGATGTCCTGGAACTCCTGTTCCCGGCATGGAAGCGACTCGGGCACCGAGGACACATGCAGTCTGGAGAGAAGAGAAAACGCACAGCCCAGTGACCTTCAGGAAAAAGATGGACGACCCAATATACCAATCACACCGTTCCAGACTTCCCGTCTTCACGCTCCTTAAACTCGGCCTGATCTTCCATCGAGAAACAGAATTTTCTTTCATAGCCAAACAAAATAATCATAAATCATCATAAAAGAACTGGGCAAAGGGCACTGCGAGCTTGGTGCAGATTTGTTTCTAATGAACAAAATGGTAGCAGGTATTGAAATACGCAGCAGAGAAGATAATACGCCTACGATACATACGTCTCACTTACACTGGTTCAAGCTGTACATCCAAAAAATGATTCATAGAGTACGCAAATCATAAAATACAGAACTAAACACAATGTATTATACAGCAAACGGCCTCCTCGAGTGCCTTTGACATGAGGAAATGTGAAATGTCGCAGACACAGAAAGTCAGTTAATAATGCTCAAATATTAAACGATTAACAAGTCAAGTATCCTTTGTACACAGCATCAAAGTAAATTTAACAGAACAAAGCCAGCAGTTTAGTGTGTGGAATATGAATCGATATCATGGGAACCAGTGGTAGGACAGTCAGACATTCAACTTCAAGCCAGCCTTAAATATGCGGTTCCTAAGTTCCTGAGCAAAGAGCTGCACTGAGGCACCGACAGAACCGTAAAGCCCCGGAATGGTTCAGGGGCACCGTGGAAGGTTCTGCACTGGATCACCTCTCTCTGGCTTCCTCCAGCACGTTCCTGGGTTTCCGAGCTGGGAGGGACCTGGCAGGGATGCTGGGAGTGGCATGCCGGGGGGTGCGGGGAGTAGTGGGCGGAGCCTGCAGGGAGCAACAGGAAGTCATCAGCCCATGTGTCCATGCACTTTTCCAGTCTGTATCTTAAGCAAGCGTCCCACCTTCTTACTAGGAGTTCTGCGCGGAGTCCTGGCCGAGGCAGACCCCTTGCGGGTGGATCTCGGCGTGTGGGAGATCTGCCTCCTCTTCTTCACTGTAACGCTGTCACTGTCGCTCCCCTCCTCCTCGCCCTCCTCATCCCCACTGCTGCTCTTTGTCTCCTGGGATGGAAGGAAGCAGTCGTCCTCGCTGTCATCGGAGATGGGGTTCGCACTGGTGTTCAGCAGATTGCTAGGGGGAGACACACCTCAGGTTTAAAAGGGCACGTTTATCAGGATTGCCCCCACCACCCCATCTGAGCAAACAGCCTTTAGCTTCCCATCATGCTAACAAGCCACATAGTCGCAGTTCGCTTACAGCTGCTTCCTGATACGAGAGGAAACCAACAGAGCGGACTTCCTCTTTGAGCGTGGCGTCAGGGCCGCCTGGTCCAGCGGAGGCTCCTCAGCACTGCCGGTTAATAAAACACTGAAATCAGATCCCTTTTCACCACATAGAACACAGCAGTCATAAATAAGGGTGTTGACTTACACAGACCCAAGAGCTGGCTCTCTTAAGGCAGAGGAGGACGACTCCTTCCGGAGCAACGGAGTCCGGGCCCTGAAGGACGAGTGCAAGAGGGCGCAGCTCAAGTAAGACCCTCAGCAAACCCCCGCAACTGCGCTGAACACTCAGCCGATGTCAATCGAGCATGACAGGTTTAAAACAAGCAAAAAAGCCAGATCCAGACACTAACCGCCCAGACTTCAAAACCCCAGAGCGACCGGCACGGAAAGCGATCGGACAAAACCTGATAAAAGGTAGCTTAAAAACTTCATTAGATGACAAATTCCCTCTTACCTTTCAAGCACTATGCACAAATACCCCAGCTTTAAATTTGATTTGCACATAATTCACACAAGAAAGGTGAACGTACAGCAGTATATTTAAACCATTAAATTACCTTTTATCTCCAGTACCAATGTGGGTGGGTGAGGGGTACATTAACTTTCTTGCCATGGGTGACCGCAAAAGTGACAGTGACAACATGCAGAGCTAATTAACCTACTAACGACCCACACAGTTCCATCTGTGTTTGCACAGTACAGTCACAGTGCACCCCCGCCAAAAGCCCGAGTGGTTCGGTCCGTCACCCACACTCTCATGGCACCTGACTCACTTCGGTGCCCTGCGACTGCTCCTCCGGGGCGTCAGAGCGCTGGAGGACCCAATGGCATCCCCCAGCCCCGCCTCCTCTCCCAGAGGGGTGGAGCCAAAGCCCCTAAAAACAGGCCAGACAACCCTGCTCTCACAGCGGCCTCAAAAGGGGTAGGAGTACACCCCCGATGTGTTATACACAGGACATGGCGCCTTCGCTCCAGGGCTGTGCAGGATGCAGTGTGAGATGTCACACTGCATGCGTGGGACACATCATGCTGATGCAGGACGAGTGACATTGTGGGGGGGAGGGGGGGTGTGAAATGTCTAATGGCTAAGTTGGCACCCCCTCAGAAATTGGTGCCCTAGGCGGCTAACAGTATCCCTTAATGGGCTAACTGGCACTGACAACTACAGACTACAAGAGAAGCATAAACATTTAGAAATGATTGCTATTTATTTACCTAGCTTACTGCTATTAACATTACAGAGATGCGTTCTGTCACACCTACATCCCCATGAAAGTAACCTCTGCCTTTAAATCAGCAGAACCACCATGGCAATGAATACAAACTCAAGGACACGTCAGCAAACCACAGCAGCTCACCTGGCAGAGTCCTGCTTGGGAAGCGGGGAGATGCGAGTGGGACGGGGGGGGCTGATGACAGTGGCGGACTTATTCGGGACCTTCATGGGAGAGAGGGAGAACACGCGGGCTGGGCTGTGGGGCGGGGAGGACGGCATCCTCCTGGCCAGCTCCACCCGGGACTCGACCTCCTCCAGCAGCAGCTCGTCCAGAATGTCATCCGTCGTCAGCCTCTTCCCAGGACCTGGGGGGACACCGCAGGAGGGGATGGGTCACTTACGGGAGGCGACACCATCCCTGAAGACAGAAGCCCAGACATAACATTACTAAAGCTTAAGACAGCCACTGCAGGACCAAAAATAAACAGCATTCCAGAGAGCTGCGACGTGACGAGGCATCTATTTATGCATGAAAACGCATTTTAAATATTTATGTAAATATTTATGCGTTTCAATTCCTGAATATTGATAATTCCACCAGCTTCAACTCATACAACTCAAATCCAATTTAAATGTATTACAAATACACATCAACAAAGACTAACATTCAGCAAAATTAATCACTTCAAAATAAAAGCACAAGTGAATAAAAACACGAAATTGATGAACGAAAAAGATCTACGGTAAGACACTGTTCGAGATTTCGGCTGCAGCACTCAGCCATTAATAAAAAAATAAAATGAGTTTTGAGCCTTATTATTAATTATAAAATGAATATGCAGAGGGAATAATCAGCATACGAAATATTAAAGACGGTGGTCTGGATGCCGAACAAGGCCGCACTGCACTCACTGAACAAGGCCGCACTGCACTCACTGAACAAGGCCGCACTGCACTCACTGAACAAGGCCGCACTGCACTCACTGCTGAGGTCGAGCTTCTTGCGGACCCCAGGCGTGGCCTCGCAGCTGCCCCTGCGTTTGCGGCTCAGTGCCTTGGAGGCTGACAGCTTGGAAGCTGAGTGGCTAGACTCCGCCTCCCCAGCGCCCACCTTGCCCACACTCCTGGAGAGCTGCCTGAGGGAGACGGAGCGCGCCCGCTTCATCACCGCTACGTCGGGCGTGGGCAGGCTACGGGCCACAGGGGCCGGCGGGGGGGCCGGTGGGGGGGCCACGGGGGGCGAGGGCTTGGGCCCCGGCTGGACCCACTCTGCCTCTACTGGCCTGAAGGCCTTCGTGTCCCAGCACAGCTTGACGTACAGCGTGCTCTTGCTTCCGTTCTCGGGGAAGGCGCCATCTGATGCCAGAAACACGACCTGGGACAGACAGCCAGAGGTAAATGGCTGCCCCAGACGTTGGGTGGGAAGCCACAGGTTAATGTCACCCAGCAGCCCCCCCTCACAACAACAACCTGCACAGTGTCTATGATAGTCTCAGCATCTATCTCGGTGTCGCACGTCTTGTCCTGGTAGAAGAAGACTTCCTGGGGATGGGCCTCTCTGCCCAGCAGCCTCCTTTTTTTGAAAGGGATTTCGTGGAACCGTATGAACCACTGAACCTCTGCCATCTTCCTCTTGCCAGTCTCTGGGGATGAAAACAAAAGCAGATCAGGGCTCAGACTCCCCCAGGCAGATTTTGACGGGTCACACGTATGTCAGAGAAATACAACAATTCTGACAGTATTTCCTTACCGCTACCGAAAAGCTTCGTTAGTTTCGCCACGTAAGGGTTATCATCATCGTCACCTTCAATCAAGATGTATTGTCCAGGTTTTATGAGACACGGTTCAGAGTGTCCGTCCGTTGTCAAGCACAGAGAACTAAACAAACAAATAAATAAGCATGTCGCAGTATTTTCCCATCCAGTGTCACAGCTGAAGCTTTAACATCTGTAATTTTACCGATCCAAGAGTTAACGTTTTTGACCCAACATGCTTTTTAGACGTACTGTTTTTTTTAGCCTTTTACTGGGTTTACTACTAGTTATATAAAACATACTCGTAATTAAACGTTTTCAGCTTCCTGTTGACGCTGTGCGGTCTTCCTCCCCAAGAGTAAAATCGTTTAATTCTTAGTCGGGTGAAGTACCGGCTCATCTTTTCTGACCTGCAGAAATACAGCGGCTGCTCTTCAAAATCAAATTACTTGACGTTGCATTTCAATTACAGGTCATTTTTTAAATTAACAGACTAAATGGAAGTTTACAGTACAGACAATGAATCACGTTTACCAGACCGTGGTCTTGCAGTATGACTTTTATAAATTAAACTTTTATAAACGAAAGCTTAGTCTGACTACATTAACACAACTGCAAAAATGATAAACACACATGATAATATCATTATCAACTGACATCTGATCATTTTAACACGTTAAGGGAAGATATACTTACTTTGTAAACGGAAATTGAAAAAACTATAAACGTAAAACCACAGACAGAAAACTAATGTGCAGTAAAAAGTAAAAAATTGTCCTTTGTACAAGTAATAAGTTCCTGATAAAACAATTAAAATAAAATGTAACACTGGAAGGATACAGGATATGCATTAAAAATAAAACTTTTTCGTATTGAATTTCGCCCATTCAGTTGGCTTCCATAGCGCTGCATATGCACGTCTTAGTCTGACAGTATCGCGCACGCCGCTTTTTCCCGCGCTGCCCTAAGCTGCCGATATTACGCAATGGGAAGGCTCTTCTTCTGACACGTGATACGGCCAGTGGCCCTAGAACCCGCCCATAGCACCCGGAAGTGTTATCCTTTGAGCCGGAAACGCTTGTGTTAATTTCGGAAACATCGGTCTTTTTTGTTTTTTTTTCCCCCGCGAGTTAAAATGGCGAATAGGACGGTTAAAGATGCCAATAGTATCCACGGGACAAATCCACAGTATTTGGTGGAGAAAATTATAAGAACCCGAATTTATGAATCGAAATACTGGAAGGAGGAATGTTTCGGACTTACGGGTAATTTTTCTAGTTTAATAATTACCGGAGATACCTTTTGGCGAGATGATGAAGCTAGTTAGCTGGTTGCATGTAGATCAGTAAGTGGCTGAATTAACGTGATTAACGTGTGATTGTCCTGGTGTGACGCTACCCTGTTTCATTAAATGGTGATGTATTAATTATTCGATTAAAAAAAAGATGAATTCTCTCTAATCTTGCAAAAAATACCGTAGAGTTATGTGTCGCCCAGTTCTGCTTTACGTACTTGTGTGAATCGTTCCATGTTTGTCAGTATTAATTCGTCTTTGCTGCCATGGATCTTTGTCCTATAAGCTGAGCTGGTTGTGGACAAAGCCATGGAGCTGAAGTACGTCGGTGGAGTGTATGGAGGCAACATCAAACCGACGCCATTCCTCTGCCTTACTTTGAAGATGCTTCAGATACAACCGGAGAAAGATATCATTGTGGAGTTCATCAAGAATGAGGATTTTAAGTAGGTGTCAGTTGATTACATATGCTCGTGTTACAGCCTTTCATGCTTTTAAATAGACATAGCATTTATTTTTTTGTGGTGTTTAAGGGAACCTTATGATTGCCTGCGTTATAGGTATGTCCGTCTGCTTGGAGCCATGTACATGAGATTAACTGGCTCGTCGGTGGACTGTTACAAATACCTGGAACCACTGTACAATGACTATAGGAAAATCAAACAACAGAACAGAAATGGAGGTGAGCTTTGTGTGTTTGTCCCCGGTCTGAGATTTACAGTTTGTGGATGGCTGATGTTGGGGGGACTTGTTTTTAACACCAAGTGCCTTTTCATTTGCAGAGTTTGAGCTGATGCATGTTGATGAGTTCATAGATGATCTGCTGAATAGCGAGAGAGTGTGTGACGTTATCTTACCCAGGCTTCAGGTATGTCTGCTTCAGCTTCCACTCAATTCCATTTATTTGTGGTTCTAAGTGACATAGTCAACTCCTGCAATTAACTTTATTGTTTACTGTAGAAAAGGCAGGTACTGGAGGAGGCTGAGCTGCTGGACACACGCATCAGTGCCCTGGAAGAAGATCTGGATGAAGTTGAGAGCAGTGAGGAGGAGGATGAAGAAGAGGAGCGGGTGAGATGTGGCTGCTTCGGTGTTCCAGGAGCAAAATTGGCAAAAATGGTCTTACCCGGAAGATGTTATCTAACCTCTCATGTCGGGTCCATTAGCCTGAAAGAGGGCAGTCTCCAGAACCCCACAGACGGAGTTACCGTGACAACGATCGACCCCGCCGCTCGCCGTCTCCGCGCTACAGACGCAGTCGCTCACCCAGGAGGTGAGATTAGACTTAATTATACAAGCTTTTTTTGGCAAGTCATTCACCACATCAGTAATAAAAACCAAAACTTTTTTTTTCTTCCTTTTTTAGGAGAAGTAGGTCACCGAAGAGACGAAGGTATATCTTGCAATTTTTTTTTTCCCTTTCAGGTTACATTTCAATGAATTCAGTTAATTATACATTCAAGTATTCCCGTTGATTTAGTAATGGGATAATAGCAATAACATAACGTTAATTAGTTCATTAGCACTGGTGAGCTGCGTGGTAAACATTCCCTGGACAGTATTTTTTGTGATTCGGGGCTGAAGTATTACTGTAACAAAGTAAATGTATAAGCCTAAATTTGACATTTTGCCAAACTGGGATGTGGGAAACAGTGGGTGAGTTATAAATACTGGGAATTCCCATCTTTGTTTTTTACAAACCCTTTTTTGTGTGTAACACTGAAGACAAGATATTTCATCCAAACCTCCTCTCCACTTTTTCTGTAGCCCCTCTCCAAGAAGGGAGCGCCATCGCAGCAAGAGTCCCCGCAGACACCGCAGCCGCTCCAGAGAGAGGCGCCATCGCTCCAAGTCCCCGGGTCAGTAGACAAGCTGGCATTGGGCTTCCCACTCCCTACCCCCCCCCCCCCCCCACCCG
>JAODJW010000033.1:17579907-17591682 GCA_026777045.1 Hyperopisus bebe
CATGCTGAAAATTAAAATCCAAACAGGAACGCTACTATTGATTTATCTATTGAGAGTTTTCTTTTTTATTTTGGCAGAGGTATGTGCCTGCAAGCCTGCAGATATCAATGACAACCGGATGAGCAACTTTGTCATATAGTTTTGTAATTTTTTTTTTCAGTTGTGTACTATTTGTATATGTGACATTAGTTAAAACAGTATTAAGGACAAACTATACACAGGTCTTTAAAATTGGCTGGACCTCCTCCATCTTGGCTAAATTTACAGTTGGGCTGTTGCGGAATCCAAAATCCAGAGCCATTTTGTAATCGCAGTCCATCCCAGCCTGAGAGCTGTCCAAGGTAGCAATGCTAAACCTCACCAGATAGGACCTGTTTCCGTGTTTCTTCTGCACTGTGGAAAAAGGAGGTGTAATTAAAAATAATGCACCGAGCTGCGTAAAAGAACAAGAGCCATTACTTTCAGCCAGAGTAATGCATTACTGGGCAGTTACAGGGGCAGAGTGCTGGACTTACATAGCAACTTTGTTTAAGCAGCCATCACAGACATTATTCTTAGTGACGTGGGTAATGGTGTGTGGGAGGGGTTCTTTCTGGGGGAGCAGGGCAGGAAGAAGTGATACATTATTCATGATGGAAATAAAGCCAGGCACTGAGCCCGGCCTAAAGATAGGCAGCTTGCAAAATGGCTTTAACGAAGCCTCTTAATTAATTCCGTGTTAAGCTGTTCCACTGGACACTCTCTGATGATTTGCCTTTGGCAGATTTTGTAATTTGATAATTGATGATTTGGAAGTCATGGTAATTTATGACATTGTCTGTATACTGTTTACAAATGGCATTTCCTGTGCCATCATTCCCGTGTCCCTGAGCAGGATGAACTGTTAGAAGATGGATGAAAGCCTTGTCAGAAGAAACCTTGTGATCAGGTGTTTACCTGGAATATACAGGAGAACCAAGGGGGAATGAGAACAGGAGAAGGACTAAGGTGGAGCAGATGACACAAAGATGAATCACCAGCCTTAGGCGGAAGGGGTGAGTTGGACAGTGAAAATGTTTGCTGCCTGGGGTGGAAGAAGGAAAATTTCTATGCAACCAAGCATAACAATACATTACTCAGTGCTAACTACAATTTATGCAAAGCATGAAGAAGTTCATGAAAAGTAAATGGAGAGATGGAAGACAATGCGGTGTATGGAAGCCACTAAGTCTGACAGAGGAGATGTGAGGAGTCAGCGCGATCATGACAGGCTTCAGAGGCTGGAGGCTCCTCTGCAAATGGATAGTGTGCTATTTAAGCTCCTCAGAAACTCATCAGAAGTTCCTCAGTAGTCATATAGCTTCTTATTAATCCAAGCAGGATTTTCCAGAGATTTTATTACAGCAAAAATTCTTAGTACATTTTGTGAATCTATAAAGTGATTTCAGTTTCTTGATTTCAATACCAGTGTATTTTGCCTTCAGCGGTAATATGTGATGCTCCAGTTAAAGCATCAACCAGTTTCTTTGTACATTGGATAAAGTGATCCTAACTTATACTGACTCCACGACATCGCAGTGCAAGATCTCATTAACCCTGATGGTCGACGAAGGTTAACAGCATCATGGGCGTGAATGAATACATAAAGCATACAGACATTGTGAAGAGTATTGTAAACATCTCAGCGGACATTTGGTACTCACTTTGGTATTTATTGCCCATTCTAAAGCAAATGGACATTAAATATAGTCTGCGCTATTTGTAACACGCTTCTGATTGTTGATGTCAGACATGCTGATTCCTGCCACCATCCTGTGGATTTTCACACACTGCAGGGTGGCGTTAAAAAAAGCTCCTTTCAGTTCTAAGGGGAAAAAATACCTTTTAACAAGAGCAATATAATGAAATGGATTCATTAGATCTAAAGCCTACAGGAAAGCTGCAAGTGTAAAAAAGTCTTGGATCAAACTTTGACCATAACAAGGTTAATGAAAGATACTAAGAGTCCTGCTAGACAATCCTGGTGGCCCCCTCCCTTGTAGGTTTCCCCCTCTCTCGAAGTGCCCATTGTCCACGGTCTGATATGAGACACTCAGCCAATCACAGTAACAGATATGAGGCTTCAAACACTCAGAAAAGAGATAACACAAGTGAGCACCAGGGGGGTGTTCCACAAAGCAGGATTTCTTGCTTAGCTGGATAACTTGTTGGATTTCCTTGAATTTGTCCCTCAGAAGGTTCCTAGGCAGCAGCCTTCTGGATCTCAGCAGCCACAGGTAACATTACTCTCCGCAATCCCATAGTGCAACTGCCACATGCTGGGCATTGATGCCTAATGAGACGAAGCTCTTCCAGTCAAGCAGAGCAGTCTGAGTACATGCTGCGGCTTAAGATAGTACAGAGAATGAGAAACAAAAGTCTTTCTGATCCTAAGAAGACCTCAGGGGCAGAGGGACCTTGTTCGTTCTCACTGTGAAGTCAGCTGCATCGGAGTAATTAGCCGATTAGGTCTAATTGCCTCTGTGACAGCTTGTTTTTTTTTTTTCACAAGTTGGAGAACTTGAAAATTACACTCCTTTTCCTACACCATTTGATGTGAAACGCAAATTCCCTGCTTTCATGCAGAAATATTAAGGCCACCGTTTCTCTGACTGCAGATGTTTAAATTGCTTCCTTTCCCAGAAATCCTCTCAAGCCCTTTTAGTGGCATAAACCATCAAACACGTGTCTAATTTTAAATGTGTTTAGCTGTGTGTTGTACTGCAAAAAAAAAACATTGGGCCTCATTCACCAACAGAATGGAAATTTGTTCTTAAACCCCATGTTTACACTTTTTTACAAAGATTCTGTCCTATTTATAATCCGCATGATTGCCGTTACTACCATGAAAATAATTATTGCACTTTAAAATTATTTTTTAAATATTTTATATTTTATATATATTTTATAAATTATTAAAATACTATATTTTTATGAACTGTAGAATGAACAAAACTGCTATAACCAATTATTTTGAACAAACTATCATTACTAAAATGTGCGTACAAATGGTCTTGAGTGTGCGTAGATTCTGTTCTTAGCTAAGAACAAATTCAGATAAGGAAACATTGATGAATGTCAGAATCTTTGTAAAAAAAGTCTGTAAGTGGGGATTAAGAACAAATTTGTTCGTAAGAACGGTTGGTGAATGAGGCCCATTGTTTTGGTAAGTCCATTTTCCTGCAAGCATCTGTGAATTGTCTCCAGACAAACACTTTGCATTTCAGTGGGAAGAACAGGACAATCATTTGTTATAAATGACCAATACAAGGCAACAGAAAGGAAATGAGTTTGAGATGGAATTTGGCCTCAGGGTTGTGGGGTCAAACTTGGCATTATGTGGAATCTCATACTCCCAAGTTCATGGCAGTTTTCTCCAAGTACTCCTTCAACAATTAATTTTTCTTTTTTCAATAACAAAATACCACATCACTGCATACCACCTCACTAGTACGAACTAACCAGTGCCAGCCAGATGCAAAGCTGATAGTCACAGCTTTCCATGGTCATATTTAAGGTTAAAATTTGAATAGCAGCAACATTTTATTGTTACTTTATTCTTTATTCTGAAGTATTATATCAGTGATCAACAGATGTCAGGTACAGTTCATTATGTACTCCTACATTGCCTATTAATAACTCAATAGTTAAAGTGTTATATATCCATCCATCCATTTTCCAAACCTCTTAAATTGTGGGTACAGTCTTGCAAACGTTTTTTCAATGTACTCAGTTAGTAAGCTAAAACTGTACTGTAGAAGGAAGCCTTGTTTATTTCCATGGTATTACCAGGATCTTACCATATAATTTGTAATAGATTGATCCCTTTTCCATGCAGTCAACCAAATGTGTACCATGGATATTCTATATTCTGCACTGTTACTAAGTAAAACATGACAATGTATGAAATAAGGAAGTCAGCTGAAACTGTTCTGTAAAAGGAAGCCTGGCTTGTAAAAGGAAGCCTGGCTTGTAAAAGGAAGCCTGGCTTGTTTCCATGGTGTTAATCAAGTTAATTAAAAGGTAAAAGTGGAGATTTTTCCTCCACTCTTCCACTTCGTGACCTCTGTATTTCAGCTGTATTTTCTCTGTATTTGCTTACTAGTTACCTGTGGTAATTAACCAGTAATATATTGTAAGTCACCTTGTATTTATTTACCAGGTAGTTAGTAATTAGGGGGTTCAGACAAGGTGGGATATTCTGAGTGACTGCAGCACACATTTCGAATGACACCCGCAGGCTTATCTATTAGAGATGTCTTTGACGCTATCATGCAGTTTTAGCCAGACTCTGGCATTCTTTGAAACAAGACTATTAGACTTGACAATGTCTGGTCTTTTATGTGCTCAGGCTCTGGTTTGGCATCCATATGTTCTGCCAGCCCTCTGCATTTGGACAATGCGTGCTCCCTTTGAATGCCGCAGACTCAGGGTTACCCACTGGGGGGCCCTCTCTGCATACTGATTCATGCATCCTTTTAAAAATGCACGGAGCTCGTACACTGCACCTTTTAATGCGACCCCCTGCTATCCTTTGAATTTTAACCTTGCCGTTGAAGGGGCAGTGAAGTGGCTCAGTGGGCTAAGCCTGTGTGCCCAGATGGTTGCTGGTTCAAACCCTTCACAGACTGCTTGCTCTACAAAATAGAGCAAGTTGGAGGTGGTGTAAAGACAATTTCCCCACAGGGATCAGTAAAGTATCTGTCATTATTAAAGCTGGACACAAGGCAGATGTGAAGCCACTGCATTCAGGTCTTTGGTCTGTGGGAGGAAGCTCACATGACGCAGGGAGAGCATGCAAACTGCACACACACTACGTGGAAGGGAATAAAATCCCCAACCCTGGTGATATAAAGTAACTTTACCACCCACTCAGATACCCCCCCAGTGTCATAATGCTTGAATATTCATTGAATTTAAGAATAAAGAACTCAAAATCTCACATCTTAGCATTAAAGCTATTAAACTGACTCAGGAAATGTGTTTATTTTCGATTTGGTGGACCAGAGCATATTGTAAAGTTTGGGTCAGTACAAGATTAAATCTCTTTTTTGTAAAGAGAATAAATGCATCATAGTGGCAAAGATTATTAAACGCACATCCCACGAGCAGCATTTTAGCAGCATTTCTGTGGTCTGCAGAGTGGTAAACACATTACATTAAGCTCTCTGCAGGACATTAAGTCTGAAATATTAAATGGACGGCATCTAAATATAGATTAATGTGACAGGAAGGTCAGGGTTTATGAAATCTGCCACATGACAACCATTCTCACAGCCATTCACCAGTTAGTCTTGCAACTGTCATTTAATTGCTATTACAGCTTTTTATATAGTGAGAGTATTTGTCCTGTCATCATCATCCAATTGATTATCCAGTCCAGGCTAACACCTGAAACAGCTCTGGGCCATTTTACATCAGTGGTCATAATTAACCAAATGATTAAGTCAAAACTGACTTACACAGGGGCCGTCCCATAATAATATTGTATTTTTTAATCACCAAATTAGGGAGGAACTCAGATGGAATCCCAAAAATACTTTATTTATGTTTACCATTTTCTGCTGATAAATACAGAAACGTGCACAAACACTGGTGAGCCTGTTTTTCACCCAGAGGTCCTTTCTCTCCAGGTTTCTTTGCAACAAAAACCGAAAAAAGACCAAGGATCCAGCTTGAGACACAGATTCGACATTCAATTCAAATTCATTCAGTTAGAATTTATTGTGTTAATATGGGGAATCATGTATTGAAAAGATGGCTGCAGCCCCTTTGTGACCTTGACCAGGATAAGCAGTTAGAAGACAGACGGATGGATGGATTTACATAAAAGGCAGAAATCGTCATAATTCGTCTCTCTGCTTGAATCATGAATCAAAGTCATGGGCAGAATTATGGTTAGAGCTTAGAACTCCTCCTCTGAGTGACCTCTAGACTTAAAAAACAGTCTAAAAAACTCATTGTTTTTATCAGTTTTAAACTTCAGTTCAGATAGTTATGTGAGGGATATTTGAAAGTGTAAAGACATGGATGGTGAAGCAAGTATCTATATCAAAACTGTACATTGTCTCTATTAAAGGAAACGTCTATTTTAGCAGTGTGATATACAGTAGTATATATTTTAGCTCTGAGGAAGTAAGTTTTTAAGGGTACATCACATATGGCACTTTTGGGACCAAGAAAACATGTTCTACTGCAGCTGGCTGAAGGATTAGCCATTATGCTAACAGTCGGCCTTTAACAATCATTTGCAGTTAATAAGTCTTCATAATGACCCATTTTGAAAAGCATTTATGTACAACATCTCCCTCTGACATGCTAATTTCTTGGCATTCAGTTCTCCCCCGAGATGCTCGCATCCAAGCCTGCATCAGTGTTGCCCCTCATCGTTACCCTGTGCCTTCCCATCTTTCCTGCCATTGAGGCGATCCTCCTATCCAGTTGTTCCTGAGGTCTCTAATCCATCTCCGGAATAGGATTGGCAGTATTAACCCCAAGGACACTGCTGCCAACTGTCATAGGTCCTCCAGTCTGCTAGATTCACGAATGTGGGGGTGGTTAGTTGCCTATGGTGGGTGGAGCGAGGGAATATGCCTGGAGAGTGGAATGATCTCCTAAAGCCACGAATTGGCAGACGGAAGCCTAACGCTCTCTAGACTGCGTGGATCTCAAATCTCCTTGCTTGGTCTAATTCTTGCATCTCTCTCTTGTGAGTTGTCCATTTTTTTGCCTTCCCTGCTGATCTTTCCATTTGGATTGCCCTACCTGTATATGGGGTGTTGATTCCACTCGAGCTGGCCCTGTCACCATGGCTGTGGCTCTGGATGCAGTGTGGGTCCGGGTGAAGAACGTGTGCAAGCAGAACGGCCTCCTGATCTTGTCCGTCTTGGCCGTCGTCATTGGATGCCTGCTGGGCTTTTATCTCCGCTCTCGCCACCTTTCTGAGCAGGTCTGTACACCATAAACCTGGTCTTTCTTGTAGCATATGGCCTAGGCGTCACTGCTGAAGTTCTTGGGTCTCTCATTTGGCTAGCAAATATCTATGAACCTCCCAGCTTTCTGGTCACGTGGTGTACGATATGGTAGTTCTCAAGTTCTCTTTGCGGTGGCCATGCATGAAGAGAAATTACAGAGAAATGCTTCATTTCTGTGACACATAAAAATGACTCAGCTTTACTCAGTTGACTGTTAACAGACCTAAATCCCTGGGAATTGTCTATAGATGATGGTAGGGTTTGCTGACATCTCGGCCATCAGGAATGTGACTTATGTATAGCGTCTGTTCTGATGGGAAGGTCTGTGAAACTCATAGTGTGACAGCAGAAGGTGGTTTCAGAATAGAGGTGTCCTACTTTACCTCTCAGGGATTATGCAGATATTTGCTCAAAAGAGACGTTCATGAAAACAGTCCTTTTTAAAATGTTAAACCCTCAAAACTTAGAAGATGCCCTTAATTCAAGCATGCTTTGGTCATATGTGAAAGCAGACATGGCTGTGAAAGTCAAACTTTAAAATAATTAGTGCTGCTTTGCATAAAAGGTCAGTAATAGACCTGCATCATAGGTAAGTATCTAACGAAAGGAGTCATATCTTCTGTGATTATCACCATTTATCAAAATGCGGTATACAAGTGGAATCACCTTACCACGTTCCTTTTAGGTACAGTGCTGTGCAAAAGTCTTAGGCAATTTTAAAAAATGATGTTAAAATGATCTTCATGTTGGTGCAAAACTATGATATTATACCTGTCAAACTGTGGCAGCTCAGCCGTTTCAACACCTCTCCAAAAGTCTTTGCAAAACGTATTTGCAGCAACCATCTGATACACTAGCGCATTTGTTGACCATGTTTGGCTAATCTATACCTCACTGAGTAAACTTAATTATTTAATCAATCAATCAATCAATCAATCAATCAATCAATCAATCAATCAATCAATCAATTAATTGAGCTGTTGGTGAAATTTAACAAAATCATGGAATGGCTGAGGTGCCCCTGAGGAGAAGTTTGGACCTGAAGTGGTGTTCATCTAGCCATCCAACTAGATATCAGTAACTTTTTGGAGAACAGAAGAAATTCTTGTTTGTTTTTCTTGTGATACAGCTAATTTGCGTATTATCTAATATTAAACTGGGAGCAAATATACACTTACTACCCAGATAAATAGCTTTAAACATTTTCTTTGACTGCCTAAGTACTACATAGTACTGTAAGACTGATTTCTTTGTTAAATCTGTTAATTTGTTAATCTATTTTTTCCAGCACTGTAGAAAGTTATGTGTGGCTGTCATATCAGTTCATAAAGGATTTAAATGAACATAACATAGCCTTAGCCTGCAATTAAATTATGTTTTGTGTTGTCTGTTGAAAGCATTAATGACTGTGCATTATAAATATTCCAGATCGGCTAAATAATAATAATTTATCTGTGACTACACTGTAGTAGCACATATAGTGATGAATGCGGCAGAGCAACTAACTTATTGGATGGGATGTTCTCAAAAAGTCAGTTCGAGAGTCAGAAAGGTTTTTAAGTATATCTTAGAACTTTATTTCTAATCTTTTGAATATGTCTGGTCAAATGAGTGATGACAACACCATAATGACTAATAATCAGTAGATTGTTTACAAATACTCTTCTCAGTGTCTTATCTCCCTCGGAGTGGCTTCTGCTGTGACTGGCAGTGGGTGATCGCTCCTTCCCTGCGGAATCGCTGTCTCCTTCCAAATGTCTCTCCAAGGCTTTTAAAAAGTGCACAACTGGAACATATTGCGAAGCAAAAAAGGATAATGTAATTTAATTTAATTTCCAAGGGCATTTCAAGGTCACAATGAATATGAAGTATGTCTTTGACTGTGTGAAGATGACATGGGGGCAGGTTCACTGTGCACGAGAGCATGACCCCAGAATCCAGGTGGTGGGAGATGATGATGTCACACAATGCACCTGCCAGCATCATTACTACAGTACAATATCCAAACTGCACCATCAATTATTGCTGCTCTGAAAATTCACTTTGCATTCATTTAGCAGACCACTTTACCAGAAGCTGGCTCAGCCAGTCCCAGTAACAATTGGGGGTTATGGGTCTTGCACAAAAACCCAGAAGTGGGATCATTTTGCCAACCCTGAGATTCAGACCAATAACCTTCTGATCATAGCTGCAGCATCCTAATCCGCAGATCCACACACTAACCTTCAGCTCTCAGCTGTGACTCTCTGAATGGTACTGCTGTACTATCCTCTCCTTTTCCACTTTATCTGATATTCAAATTATTAATAATTTTCAGTTATAAGTGCTGTGTCAGGTTATGTCTAAATCCTATTACTGAGAGCATAAGTGGCTTGAATTTTTTATCTTTGACCACTATGTTGGAACAAACATCTCGCCACTTTTTCCTGCCGCCCTTCTCCAAAGTGTATGGACCTCACCTCCATCCTGAACGACGTTTCAGTGTAGATGGTTCTCTTGATCACCAAGGCTTTTTAGCCCTCCTCAAACTAGTGCTCTATGCTTCCATTTGTTTAAGCTGATGACATTTGGCTGTTTAATGCTCTCATTTCTTTTTCTATGTACTGACTGCACAAAAAGTAATTTTATATTTTAATAAAATTAAGTCCCTAGAACCACCCTAGCATGACATTAAACTGAATGACATTGTGCAAAAAGTGTCCTTGCAGTGCTATATTTCTGATATTATGGAATTATTTGTAATGGAAAATGTAATGGCTAATCAAACATGTAAAGGTTAATCAAACATGATATGCTCAGGAATAACACGGCGGAGAAACAGAAAATAGCAAAAAATAATTTACTAGTAATTTTCTTCCATCACATGATTTATTACTTTGGTAATAACATTGAACTATTAAGGTTTGGCCCAATCACAGTCCATTCTTGCCTTCATCCATTGTCATCAACTGCTAGGTTACCTGTTACCCAGGAACTACCTGTACCAATGCTTACCTTTAAATACTGTGCAGAGCATCACCAGCTGGGTACGATTTAATCTTAGCAGTTTGAGAGTAAAATGTTTGCTATAATCTAGTCTCAAATGATTATAGCAAAACCTTTATAGTTTTTTTTAATCAGTGATTAGCATGCTTACTCCACTAGATGGCAGGGTTTATGCAAAACACTGTGTGACGTACCAATAACCCATAATACGCGCAAACTATTTTTGGCTTTAGTTTTGAAAACAGTCAGTGGCTTTTTAAGAAAATTAATTGAAAATCTGGTAAAAAATAATCCAAAAATCCAAAAGGTTGCTGGAAAAACTTGAATAAGCAATTTTATCCATCCATCCATTCATCCATTTGTCAGTCCATCCGTCCATTCAACCACCCATCTCATCCTACTCTCAGGGGACCTGAAGTTTATGCCAGGCAGCGCAGGGCACCAGTTTGGGGCACACCTTGAACAGGATGCCAGTCTCTCACAGGGTACATACACACACTCTCTCACACACAACCATACTCTATGGGCCATGTAGAGTCACCAATTAACCTGACTGTATGTCAGTGCCCTGTGCGAGTAAACCAGAGTATTTATAG
Source organism: Hyperopisus bebe (assembly GCA_026777045.1). Lineage (NCBI taxonomy): Eukaryota > Metazoa > Chordata > Actinopteri > Osteoglossiformes > Mormyridae > Hyperopisus > Hyperopisus bebe. The sequence continues at coordinate 17,590,481 of JAODJW010000033.1, forward strand.
GAAAGTCACGCAACACAGTGAGAGATAACAGTAATGTGCAAAAGTCTTAGGCAGTTCAAAGCTATATTTTTGCTCAGAAGAAGATATGAAATCAGTTTCACACCAACATGAATATCATTTTAATATAATTTTCTTTGCTTGCCTAAGATGTTTGTACAGTACTAAATGTCCATTTTCATGTTTATGTAATTGTGTTTTAACTTTTAAAAATATATATTATTGCTTTTAAATGTTTCTGCTGAATGATAGCATTGTGGGTCAAATGCACAGAATAAATGTTTTGTGCTGCGTTAAGGACCAGTAATGCGGGATGTGAACCAGTTGGCCAGCAGACTGTTCACAGTGCTGTTTGAGGTGGAGTCTCCATGAATCTGGCCTTAAATCAGGGTAGCATCTCGTTAACCGCAGACAGACACTAATGAGAACAGCAAGTCCTTATGTCGTCCTCAGGCCAGGCAGCAAACGGCTAGAAATGGTTAATCCACAGTGAAAGAGGTGAAATATTTTTTGTTGTTTGGCCCTGTCATCGGAAGACGGAGGTTGCTAAGACAACCGGGGCATGTGGGTGGATTTGGGGGGGGGACAAGTTGTTCAAGAGGGTCACAGGAAGCTTCCTGTGAATGGGGCACGTGGGTCGCTATTAACTCATAACTGCAGAGGCTCTGGGCAAGCGGAGTACAGAATAAAATGTTAGCGAGAGAGCAGAGTGCCTTCAGTAAAGCGGGGGGCTGTGTGTGTGTGTGTGTGTGTGTGTGTGTGTGTGTGTGTCTGCGTGCGTCTGTACATGTGTCACTGGAGTTTACTGCACCGAAGAGGACAGACTGCAGGATTACGGCCCTCTAATGCCCTACGCAGCGGGTAATGGGGGAGGGGGGGGGGCGTGTGTTTCAGGGTTTAACATTTGGCTCAGTCAAGCATGGTCAGTAGACCACAGGCAGGGACTCAGCAGAGAAACCTACATAAAGATGGTCCATCACTATTAAAACATTACAGACGCTATATATACCTTCAAAATCCTGACACAGATCAGGAATTACTTGCCTGATGGTGGATTACTGGTTATAAGTGTGTTACTGCTCTATAAGTGTGGCAATAGCATGATCTACACTGAACAAAAATATAAACACAACACTTTTGGTTTTGCTCCCATTTTGCATGAGCTGAACTCAAAGATCTGAAACATTTTCTACATACACAAAAGA
>JAODJW010000033.1:17601525-17613839 GCA_026777045.1 Hyperopisus bebe
TTAAATCAGAGCTAGATAAGATTTTAACAGCTCTGAGCTATTAGTTAAGTTCTCCCCAAACGAGCTTGATGGGCCAATTGGCCTCCTCTCCTTTGTAAATTTCTTATGTTCTTAGGTGGGATATGCTCCAAGCCCCCAGACCAGAATAAGCAGTTAGATAGATGGGTGGATGTTATGTAACATGCACCATGTATGTATTTCTCCTTTAAAATAAGTGATACATTCATATCTACTGTTCTGTCATATGGTCAGACATACCAGCTTCCTTTCCCCGCCAGACATTCCGGAATGCTTTCACTGCTCTGTTCCATTTTATCAATAAATGATTACTGAGTCGCTTCTAGGAGAGAGATGGACTGTGGGTAAAGGCTAGAGTACGCTCTCCTTTGCCGACATCGCTGCCTCGGTAGTTACGTGGCTCTGAACAGCGCGCAAATTACGTGGGAATTGGCTTTATTACAGAGGAATGTTCTCACATTCTTACGGGTGTGAAACTCTTTGCTGTATATCGTTACTTTTGAAGTTGCTATGAGACACAAACGATGTTTTCATTAGTCACCTAGGCTAATGACTGGATGCTTATATAAATAACTCTGTGTGTTTATTGGATATTAACTGCAGACAGAGTTCAGTGTCAAATGGTTTCAGTGTTGATACAGACCACACCTTATGTGTGACGATTGGCAGGAAAGCATAAGATGAACTTTATCGAACCCAGTACATACAGCAGCGACGTACTTAAAATCTGATATCAGTGGAATAATTAATCCCGAAAACCAGCTAAACTGCGAGAAATTAACTCTGTACAATGTGCAAAGTATTTGTCATAGTTTAAGAGCAGTGATATGAACTAGCACAGACTGTCCCCGACTTACGATTGGGTTCCGTTCCGACAGAGGGGTCGTAAGTTGAAATGGACGGAAGTCAGAATAAGATAATTGCATTTTAGGTGTGAGAATAAGCATGGAGATGCGTGTGAGGCTGGGATGGCGGCCAGCGCTGTAACCTGTACGGTACAGGACTGTCCTGAGGCAGCTATCGCACGGAGAACAGCAGGCTCTAGGCGGAGTACTGTAGCCAGGCGTACGACTGCCGGAAATTATTAATTTATTATGAAAAATTTTGGTCGTATGTGCGAGTCATCGTAAGTCACATAAGGTCGTGAGTACAGGGCAGTTTGTATTTTCATAGGGTTTAGCGCTATATTGTAGGTTGCAGATATATGTACAGTAGCTGTACGTACATAGCGCCGTAACAAATAAGCGGTTTGTGTAAGAAGACTTACTTACGCATTACTCGAGCAACAATATCATATTTGTTGTAAATACTAGTAAATGAAGTAACAAGTGGTTTCTACTGATATAGTTGAATTATTCACAATGAATAATTTATACGAGCAAAAATTACTCAACCAGCACATTTTTATTATGCTGAATTGTTCAATAGGCCTATATGCTGTTTATATATACACAGGAAGACACAGATACTTTGCAATTTCTAAGTTGGTCTGGTTTTTAATTGGTACATTTCATTCATTTCCAAAAGCATCACAGGTGAATCCTAAGGTTTAAGCTATAATAAATGACAGTGTTGTCCTACAGAGGGCGCCATTCACACTGCGTATATAGGTCTCTACTTAATCTTTATGCAGCACTTTCACTTGTATGGGATGCAGTTGGTTCCAGCAGTGCGCAGACACACACTGCAATGGCAGCTGGTGGTTACTGTGGGGTCTCCTGGGGCCAATCGTGTGCAAAATGCACATTGCAGCAGCGCCTCAGCCATCAGCTGTGATGAAGCACATTTTTTAACGCTGCTATCTACAGCAATTTTACTGCTTTCAGCAAAACACTCGAAACAGAAAATATGAGGGCCTTGGGACTCTGATGCAGCCGGTTCAGATCCAGCTATTTCTTTTTTTGTTACAAGATTGTATACAGATTACATTGTCTACGTAATCATTGTTCGCGTTGTCATATGCTGTTGCTATGCAACAATCCACAGTTGAGCAAAAATCTTGCTTAAAGGTCAAAATATTTCCATTCACTGATGTTCAGATTCATTTAGTCTCTGTAAAAGCAAGTTATTTTTTCAGTACCCGCTCCTGGAAGAAACAGCCATCACAGAGTCTTTAAGTTTTATAGCGGCAGGGAGCAGGATCAACAAACAGCATGTTTTGTCTTATGCCAGTTAATACCTTTCGTCATTGCGATATTTAACACTCATGTGATGTTAGCTGCTGTCAATGAAATAGATTATGACAACATTACGAAAGTTTAATTTGTAGTTTTTTTTTTAAAGTCCGCTGCTTCAGCAGACATGCCCACCGGGCAATTATGGAAAACTTAAAATGATACAGAGAAAATAGCTGAATGTAAACGTTTACTGTTAAATTGACTTGTTGGACACAGTCATTGGCTCCAGTATTCATTATACGAGTCATGCTTTGGTGGATCTGAATACAAGCTTAGCTACGGTCGTGTGGGTGCTGGGTCCCGACCCAAGAGAGGAGGGGATGAAGGATTCAGGATGAGGGTTAAGGTCATTTCAAGGTTTTATTAGCTAGGAAACCAAAAAAAAAAAAAAACAAGAAGAAGGGACTTCCAGACACAAGCAGCACTGAGCTGTAGTTTGAGCTGAAGAGCTCAAGACTCAGAAACTGGGAAATGGAGACATGGGACTCAAATAAGCCACCCCCCAGCTGGGGATAATCGTGGCTTAATTTACTGATGACATCACTGTTGTTATTCTGCAGTGGAAGGTCAGAACTGCTCTGATACATACAGTGCCAGTCCAAGTTCAGGACACACCTACTGAATATCATGTTTTTCAGCAGTTTAATGACCCTGAGCAGACTTCGATGTTATATGGTATTTTGTGAATAAGGAAAGAGATGGAGTGCTGTGACAGATAACCTGGTTCCCACAATCCCCCTGCCTAAACCCTATAGAGTTGGTTTTGGAGCTTAGAATAAGAGCAAGGTAGCTACCTTGGGCCCAGAACTTGTAGAAAATCCTTCAGGATTGTTGGAGAAGCATTCCAGGTGGCTACATCTGGAAGCTGCTTGAAAGAACGCCAAGAGTCTACAATGCTGTCATCAAAGCAAAAGTGGGCCGTTTTGAGCAGTCACATTTTGAAAAATTTCAAGATGTTGGATAGTTCTCTTGGTTGTTGCAATAATTAATATGTATTACTTCATTACCTTGAGGCCGTTATCTGTAAGGTGAATAACACAGCAAAATAGAGAGAAATTAAAAATAGGCGTGTCCAGACTTTTGATTGTGACTGTATGAAAAGGGAAACTTTGTGTGTATACGTCTCTTTACTGTTTGGGCGGTATACCGGTTCATATCGAAAACCGTTTTGTATTATTGGTATGATATGAATTTTTCTTATACCGCAGTACCGGTTTAAATAGGCAACATAACATTCGGAAAGTGGCGTAGCTGGAAACCAAAAAAAAAACATGAAAAACGGCAAACCATTATAACCATGGTTATTTAATCATAGTAAAACCATGGTTAATTTTCATAAGGGATACTTAAAAAAAATACCGTTGTATACCGTGAAACCAATATAACTTGTAGCATAGTAGCATTGTTTCCATGCCCCCATTCTTACTACTGGGCCCTGTAACCCTGGTCATATTTCTTCTGTTCATCTGATCTGTATTTAATCTTCTGCTGATGCTGTCATGCACGTTAAACAGCACTGTATGCAGTGCCAGTTTCTTGTTATGGAGGTCACGGTTGCGGGCATGCTTTTGTTGTATGAAGTCTTGGGTTCGATATCCAGCATCTCCATTATGAAATGAATGCCTTTCAGCTTTGGTTGTTGGGGATGGTAGGTTAGGCTGCTGTGCCTGTCATTAGAAGGTTGCTAGTTCAAATCCCAGGGTCGGCAGAGTGATATCAGGCTGTTGAGCAAGGCCTTTAACCCTCAACTGCTCCAGGGACTGTCCGAGCCTGCTTTCTCAAAAATGTAAGTATCTAAATAAATAAATGAAATGTAAATGTGGCCCCTGGATATCCTCCCCTATATTCTCTTCTTTGCTTGGATGACAAGGGCTCTGCTTGTCTCTGTGTCCTGAATCTCACATGCTTGAATTCAATGGCTGGCAGAGTGATCATACTTTGAGAGAGGCCCTTAACCCCAATAACTGCTTCAGAGGTGCTGAACAAATGGCTGGCCCCCCACCTGTGTGCGTGTGTGTCTCTTAGGAGAGCAAAGTGGGATTCGTGAAAATTTAATTTCTCTGCATGTGTTGCTCGCACACTGACGATAAAGGCATTGTCTTTTATGGCTAAGCTGCAGATTTAGATGTATCTGTTCACTGGTGATACTGCAGACATAAAGGCTGACAATTTACAGGGTAGCCGTAGCGTATAAGAAGGTTTAAATATGATGTTTGTGAAAAATCAGAGGCTATTTGGAGAGGAACGAGAGCATAATTGGATTTTTATGTTGTATTTTGGCTTTATGTAAGTGCTGTTTTCTTGCACTAATGGAATAAACTTTACACCAATACAGTTTATTCTGCATCATCACCAATATGATTTACTCCATAAATGATAGAGAGCAGCACTCTGGACTGATCATGTAATTTAAATTTTGCTCCCTTTTTTAAACACAATGCTAAGTGTTTTCTGTTATATTTAGTGGTTGAACAGCCTTCTGCACCTATTTGTATTTGAATTTTTCAAGTGCCATAAAGCATTTGTGGTTAGAAGCTGATGCGTTTGAAAATTCAATTTCATTTTTAGTTTTCAAACTGAAAATAGCCTTTTAACTCCTGTGTTTAAACAATCTAGAATACAAAATGTTTTCCTTTGAATGAGAAATTGGGGAGAATATCTGCTGTTAGCTGTTCATCCTCTATCAAAACTACAGTAATAGAAATTATGAAAGTAAATTAAGTAAACGGTGAATTATATCAACTTTTTTCAAATTCTTAAAGCTAGACCTGCTCATCTTAAACTTTTCTAACCATCAGATGAAGCCAGAGCAGCAGTAAGAAACCAATGCAGACTGATGGGGATCAAGCAAAGCCAACACACACAGAACCAGGGCAGGAATCAGACCCAAAGCTCTTTAACTGTGTGGTCACACTGTAGACCTCTGAAGCCCCATGCCACCTGTCGATGGAGACCATGTGTGAGAAAATGAAGCTGAATTCTGCAGGAGCCTTCCTGAATCAGCTAGACTAAGTGCCCCACTAAGTCTGTGGCGACGTAATGATGAAGTCATCACTCATTCCCTTTGCTACCACCAAGTCTGAACACTGAGATTATATTTCAGGCTGGTGGGAGGCGTGTCACTAAGGACATAGGAAGTACAGGATCATTATTGTTCAATTTCCATCCCTGGAGTCAACACATCAGCATGTGGCATGTTCAGTGGCATGGAAAGGAGTTTGGGAGGGGGGGGGGGGATTTTGCTCCGGCAACAAGGGGGGTGCAATGTAAATCACAATGGGCACACATGCAATAGTCGCATCATGAATGCATGAGATATGATTTTAAAATAAAGATTGTAAAATTTTACTAATACTGTTAGCACTTAAAAAATAACTAATACATATAGCAAAATGAGTTTGTCTGATGTAGGACTAGTGTGTTTGTTAGGTACGTTTCATCTTTGCGTTCTGCATGTGCAGCAAATTGGCCTCAGTAACACATGGATTTATAATGAAAGATAAGGAACACTCTGTCCCCCCCCCTTCCCCAAATAAATAAATAAACAAATAAAAGGAGCAATAGGGAACACTGGGAAGGGCTGGGATGACTGAAGGAAAACAGTGACAGAGTGACGGTGACAATGGCAAATTAAAGTGCAATGTTCATTCATTTTTTTGAGAACAGATTTACGTCTATAGTGTAGCATAGCAGGATAGGGGAATTCCCCAGTGAGACCCATGCAGAATATTTCCATTTATCTGTTTAGCAGATGCTTTGGTCCAAAGCAATATATAACTGAGGAAAGTCCGGGGTCAGATAGCAGGATCCCCAGAGCAGTCGGGGTTAAGGGCCATACTCAAGGGCCCAACTGTGATATAATTACTCTGCCAGCCCCAGGATTCAAACCCCTGCCATGGCCAGAGGTCCATAATCTGCTGAACTGTACACCTTTGAGAGTCATATAAATCCAGATGTGTGAACGGCTGGAACTGCATGCCGGGTAAAACACTAAATTTGCCATCTCCATTCTTCTGGAGTTGTTGCCAAGATTTTTACTGTATTTTACATTCCCCATTAGCCTTCATAATGAAACAAATACAATAATTAAACGGATATAAAGCAAAAGAAATAATGTAAATTACGCAACTTGAAGTTCTTCAAGTAAATTTAATAGGGCAGCTGCAATGCACAATAAAATAAAATCCTGTTATATAACTATTGATTCCCTGATTTGTCCAAATAGCTTTTTGGAGCGAAGTAAAAGGGAACTTAAAATGGCACAAAACAGACAAAATTAATTAAGGTTTGATCTGTGATGAAAGGGAACCTGGAGGACATTTTCATCACAGCTGATCATTGCACCTTGAAAAGCTCGAAGAAGTTTGTTTTGATAGGCTAGTGAATTCCTCAGTGCATGAATACATGCCTGCACTCTTTCCAGTGAAAACCCTTAACATTTAACTTCCTTTTACTTCTGTTTAACAAGACATACTGCGGAAATTGATTTGCAAATGCTTCCTTTTGAAAGCTTGCCTTTCCTCTCTTTAAACTATGGCCTATTTAAGTTGTTTTTCCAAATTGTCTTTTTTTAACCTTGTGTGGCACACTTGCTAAATAAAGCTGTAAAAAAATAATAATACTGTTTTACTTCACAATAGGCCCGTTCAGGACAGAGTCCAAGATTGCTGACTGGTTTTGGTTTATAAACAGGATGCTTGCCCCCTTAGTGCTCACTGTGACTGTATTATTACTACGTAATCACACCAAAGGAGGAATGGTCACATTTGGGTTTTAGGACAGGGAGCTGTCATTTTTTTGTATTAATATATATCTCATTTGGTGCTTTTAGAGGTATCCAGTTATAATGGCATACATAATCATAAATCATCATGTAAATACATTATTCATGACAAAATATATACAGCGAAAGGCTGAAAAACAACAATGATATTTGAAGGATTATGGAATCCACAGCTACAAAATCAGAGCGGAGTGAGATTTGGCACTAACAGAGCACGTTTCCACGTGATTTCCGAGGCTTTGCGTCGGTTCAAGGAGGCGAAGGGCAGGAGCAGCAATTTGTAAATATCGTGCGCAGCCTCCATTCTTTTCCGCAGTCAGTGCATCTGGAAACTCTTCCGGCACAGAATGAGGTCTGAATATGAGCCATTTCCAAGCAGAGTGAGAATTAGCTCAATAGATAGTGTGTCAGTGAAATAGATCATTATCAAACGATTCAGTTAAGGCTACCACTGAGAAAATTTCTAATGGCTGTGAAAAGAGGCCACTTATGTTTTAATGACGTGCTTTTTCCATAATATCTGACTGCCGTTTCACTGTAAAATGAATTCATTTCTGCTGGTTTTGTTCCAGCAAACCTGGTTCAAGTTTGTCTGGGCTGTTTTTCACTGACTTCTGTAAGAGCATGATGAGGGTTTGGTGGTGATGGTGGACCTGGACTTGGGATATCCCAGGGTGGAGAGATTTGTGGTGATAAGGAGACACATGGAAGGTCTTAAAAGGATTCAGGTTTACTGTCATTTGTACAAGTACTGAGTACAATGACATGCTTACTTGTATATTTCCTGCAGACTGGGTAATTCAACGCAAACATGTAGGAATAGGACAGTCTGTGACACCACGTGCTTTTCAGGTCCCTAACACCCCAGTAACAATGACATGACATTCAGTCACCCCCCCTCCTGGACTTTTTTGGGTGTTTTTCCACTGCACCAGGTGCCGTACTTTTGGCACTTTCCCTTTTCCATTGACTTCCCATTGAAGTACCAGTACTAAAAGTTCCAGTACCAAATGTGCCAACGCTTTGTTTGTTGATTGGTTATGTAACACAATACAACCCTCGCCATGGAAACAGTTGAGTACTCAGAAAACAATGATAAAGTTAAAAAGAAAAACATAATAATAATGGATGAATGGACAAATATAGAGATCCAAGCTAAACATGTCTGGTCTGAAGAACAGATTCAACAAGATCAAGATGACATGACAAGAAATAAAGTGTTTTGTATAATATACTAGGACAGCACAGTATTATTTTGTTGTAATACATTTTGGGGTATTTATAAAGCAAAAAATAGGAGTTCAACATAAATTTCCCACAAACTCGTCTAGGAGTGATTTAAACAGCAAGGATGAAAATGATTATGACTGTCTCAGGGAACGCATGCAACGCTCATGCATAAGAAGCATAAGAGGTAAACATTAAACTGATTTTTAAACATATACTAGATAATCTTGAAAAGGAATAATCATTTTAATTGTAAAACGTGCTAAAAGTTGCTTTTTTTCCTTAAACAGAATAAAAATGTTTTAAACTCCCTGAGCTATAATATCCGTACAGATTTGAAAGTAAGAAAAAGCCTGATCTTAATCTAGCTGACTAGTGATGTAAGAATTGCATGTGCATAAAATGCAATGTTGATATTAATATCGCACATTATCCAGCCCTATAATATAGTACAGTCATTTTTCGAATTCAGTACAAAATATCCTGGCTCGCATTGTGATGTCATTCAGCACTGGTACCAGTTTTTGCACCAGTGGAAAACCAACACTTTGAAGTACCGTATTTCTGATACTTTCTTGAAGTTCCAGAAGTATGGTACCTGGTGCAGTGGAAAAGTGCCCTTTGATTTCCTTCAGAGTACTGGCACCTCTCATTATCTACCAGTACCGAATAACAAGGGCATTATCGGCACCTACTCTGTCCCTCTTCACACACTGGCTTCCCACTATGTAACTGCTGAAGCAGAAGTCTGGGGTCCTGGTCGGATTCCACTAAAAGAATGACATCTGCTAAACAGCAAGGATGTCTCCTCTAGACCGCGACTTGAATGGCCTTCCAGCCCCGGCTGCTCCTTAACATCCTGTCCATGATAATCGCAGTCAGGAGTGTTGGGGAGACGCACCCTTGTCAGAGTCTGACACCCACTTCCAAACACTTGGAGGACGTGGACACCAGACTTTTATATTCATACAAGCAGAGTCAGCTGTAGCTATAGGCAGACCAGACGTTTGCCTAGGGACCCCAGATTACTTGCGTTGAGGAAGCAGTGAAATGATCCTCAGCTTTCTCAGTGGAAGCTCCCAAGTGCAGTTTTGCCCTTGGCCCCTGAAACGGTGCCCAAGCTGACCGTGATACAAGGACTAAGCAGCAAGCAGTAGCGCATTCTCCTGCACCACCTCCCACCGTATATTCCAGGAATTTTGGTCGTATATCTTTCCCTAGTCCACAAAACAGATGTAGACTATGTTAGTGTATTCCCACACACCATCACGCAACCGTGCAGAAGCAAATAGTTTCTCCATTGTTCCATGACCAGGCAGGAACCTGCTCTGCTCCTCTTCGACCCTCAGATAGAAACTCCTCCCCAGGACTCAGGTATAGGCGCTCTGAGATAATGGCATTACCCTTGGAGCTTCCAAGCATACAAGTCTATGCTGTTATCTTTGCTCCAACTATGGTAGGAAGATTCATTTATTAGAAGGTTCCTTTTAAAGATGTCATGGGAAATAGTCCAAGATATTGCAGTGGAACCTTGTCTTCTTTTACTGTTGATCTTGACAGGTGGTACATGCACAAACACATCCATCAATTTCCATAGATCCGGCTTGTGAAAAGTCCCAAGCCTGTTTGAAGTTTCCAAAACTCACTCAGTCCATGTCTTGTTGTTCTTGAGACAAGAACACCAATGAGCTGAAGTCAGGCTTCCTCACTGGGAACCAAAACGCACTCAATTCACATCCAGCGAAGAGTTCTCGTTAAATTTCCAAAACTTATTCATGAGTAAACAGAAAATTTCTGGGAATTTTATCCCATGGATTGAGACAGCGACTTTTGGAAATTTGCACTTCATTTGAGGAAGCAGTTCACATGCTGGGGTGGGATGCCAGCTTTGTTACCAAATACGCGGCTTACAAACTGAGCCGAGGCACAACTCTAGCCCACAATCCCAGGTGTGTGAAGCCACAGAACTACACACTGGGACGCCATACCCCCATGCCTCATGACACCATTAGCTAATATCACTGACACATGTAAAATGAATTAATTCTGCCATGTTTAAGTGTGCCAGCCATTTGCGTCAGTTAATGTTAACTTTTCCTTAGCTTTGGCTCGTTGTAAAGTTTTTCTATAGCAGCTTTATGCTTTGAAACAAATTCATTTGTCCCCAAACTCGTCAAATTAAAATGCCCTTCCGTAAACCCACAATGATCGCTGGCTGTATTGGAACCTTCTCTCTAGAATTTACGGGTCTTCCCAAAATGTTTTCTACTCAGATGACCTCTGGAAGTTACAGTGCCCACCGAATCACTTCCCTTTTCTCTCCCTTCCAGAAACATGTTTCCAGCAAACCTGGTTCAAGCTACCTTTCAGCAGGTAAGGAAACCGTAAATCAAAATGTCAAATTCTGCATTTCATTGCAGCTTCTGATTGTTATTCTAATATTATGTGACATCTTATACTCTGGTCTTTTTTGGGAGTAATACTTTATGCCAATATACCAGACCGTGCTATAGGCTGTATGAGCTGAAATAGTTACACTACGCGACCCTGTTGATCAATGGGGAAGCTGGAGATCTGCTAGGATTCCTCTTCAGAGCATGGGGCTTTGTCACATCTCTCAGGCTCCTGTGAGGTCCTAATTGCCCACTATTAGGTGGTGATGCTGCCAAGCCTGGCTGAGAGTGAGGGGCCCCAGGAGGGAGGGGTTGATGTCGGGGCTTAACCCCCCATATGGATTCCTTAGTCTCCCGACCTCAGGTGAATGTGAGAGTGAAAAGCCAGCAGAGCTGGCAGGAGACAGAGGTATGAGCAGGTGATCCATCCCGTCGGGTGACAAACAGGAGGCTATTTCAAGCAGCTGTGCTCAATCTGCACTCAGAATCACATGAATTTGAAGCACATTTGTGAGAGGGAAGAAATATCAGTGCTCTTACTGGGATCGACTGAGACTGAGCCCCGAAACAATGTGTCAGATTGCTTTTTGCCATATTGACTATTACATTTGACAGCTTCCGTTCTTTTCTGTACCTCAAAGTATCGGACGAGGAGCATCCCAATCATGAAGACACCAAAGCCCACCGCCGGGCAGAGCCTGGCCGAGTCCACCACCCGCCGGGTCCTGATCTACGGCATCCAGGACGAAAACGGCACGGACGTTCAGAACTTCTCCCTGGACCTGACGCCCCCTCCCGATGTCATCCTCCGTACCCTCCCTGGCACCAGCGAGGGCATGAATGTGCTTGGCATCGTCATCTTCTCGGCCACCATGGGTAAAACGGCTTCTCATTCTCTGCCCTGTGGCTCACTGAGCGTTATTGTTGCCTCTCACTTTCAGGGGTTCAGCCTTGAATTAAGTCCCAGCTGCGTCTGCACAGTGCTCACGTTCTTCTGGGCTCAGGGATATATACCAGGGCGGGGCCACAGGGGCGCTGAAAGATGATTGGCCCCCGGAGAGCCCCGTCCTTTGTCACTCACCAAATCAAGACGTATCTTTGGCTAATGATAAGATTTATATCTCTGTACAAATTATGGCCCTTCTTATCCCCCCCTACCTTAAAAAACCCTAGAATTTCTACTGTCTGGGCTACTGCCTGCCTCACTCAGTTCATAGACTTGCAATTTAGATGATTCTGTGAATCAAAATCTCTATTAGAGTACGAATGTTTCTCTGTGATGAATGGGTGCTCCTGTCCAGGCTGTATCTTACCATAGCCAGGCCACTGCAAACTTAGCTAGATATACATTTCTGAAAAATGGATAGATGGATGGATTACTACATAACCTTATAATATACAGGACAAAATATTAAAATAGACTAAATATTTAAAAAAGACCATTTCAGATGTGATTTTCGCTATCTCCATCCTCAGGAATCATGCTTGGTAGAATGGGACCTAACGGCAGTGCTCTGGTCAACTTCTGCCAGAGTCTGAACGAAGCGGTCCTGAAGATAGTCGCCATCGTCATCTGGTAAGTACAAGCTGCCTTCCTGCAGATTTCATCACATGTTATTCAGACGATCGCTCTACTGTGAGAGTAATATCGCTCTGAATGCAAGGACACCATGCTGGGTCGGTAAACTGTGGAGAATTTACTCCCTGTGTCTTTCA
>JAODJW010000033.1:17650668-17685844 GCA_026777045.1 Hyperopisus bebe
AACCCCGGGATGGTAATGTTTATTACCTTTACTGTAAAGTGTAAATTAACAATATCAACAAAGACAATTTAATAAACACAAGACCTTTCACTTTTGTTAAAAACTACACAAATATGGCGGATTGGTCATTGCAATGCACTATGTAATTATCTGCCCTCAGAGGGCCCTTCCCAGCTCGGGGCCCAGGTCAGTATCTCGGGGGTGCCCACCCTAGACTGAAACCAGGCTACCACAATGCACCCCCCCCAAATCATATTTGCTCGTCCATCTTTTTCTTGTCCAGAATTATGTTTATTTACACCCGTGGCTAAATGATAAACAATATAAAGTTATAGCGTTTATGTACTTCAAATATTCCCTTATTTTCTAGATGCCTTATATTCATATTTAGATGTATATGCCCCCCCAAAATTACCTCTGGTCCCACCCTGACCACCCCTCTGAAAAATTTCTGGCTCCACCACTGGTGTGGGGTGAGAATCTTGGGAACCCATGGCTTAGATGCCACTGGTTTTGCAGCACAGCCAAATCAAAAGTCATATGCCGTGACTGGCACCCAGAGGCTACTGAACATAACTGCAACTGGATGTCCGACTCTCACAGTCATGCGCACTATTTCTGACAGGTAGGCATGCCACGTTTTAAAAGTAGTTCTAGTCAGACCGGACTCAGTCCTTTTAAAAAACGTGGAAAAACTGGCTTAAAACTGCTTATATTAATACTTTCATTGGCAGTTGTGCTTCCAGCGAAGCTATTTCATCACAATTATAATGTTAATATAATATTTTTAAAACTATATATAATTATGCATTTTATATATTTTGAATTTTCTTAACTCGGATTCCAGAAATATATTTTTTATTATTTGCAATGCATCCAACAGACTCTATTTTATCGCCGACAACTTTTATTTTGAAATGTAAATATGGTTGCCGGAAGTAGAGAGCGTTTTCTGGCGAAGTGGAATGTACCGGTGTCAAGGAAGCTGTACATTGGAGCGAGTGTACTCGTCGCAGTTTAGTACGTTTAATAGTTAAATAGGCCAGTAAAGGAGTGGGTTGTTCCAGTTATACATTCACCTCACCGGTTCGTTTGCACAAGTGCCATCCTGTCCTTTGATGCACTTCTAGTAGACGGGGCACCTGGTTATTGCTGAAATTCACCATGGCCTCTCTGCTTTCCCTGCAATTGCCTTTAGCTGTTAGAAGATCGGGATGCTTTACTCCTTTGACCAGTACTTTTGCGTCCCCTTTGCTGTGCAGCAGGCGGAACTACACGAAAAATGACCGGCCTGAATCGGAGTACCTGCACAAAAGCATTGTGCCAACGATGCACTATCAGAAGAGTTTGCCACGGTGAGTTAATGCTGGTCAAGGGTCTTTGTGCTGGTCTGCTGGTAAACTGCAGTTTCTGACCATATAGCGAGGGTTAAAACGGATTATTTTCGTAAATACCTAATGCTTATTATATATAATCTATTCCTGTTTTTCTAATACTAAGTGGTACAATGTTCAAATAACTATATATACACTATATATACACTGTTCATCATGACCGTGGTTAATGTAGGGGAAGGGGCAAGTAGAGATAACGACAAAGTTCGCAGGGGCGTTTACATGTTACTGGTAGCGCATGAAATGGGTCGTTTTCCTATGTGAAACGATTCTGATAAAATAGATTAGATGGCGTATATGGTTAATTATAATTGGATTTCATTTCGTTTAAATGGCTGTATGTTTTAACAGGTTGCCTGTTCCAAAGCTTGAAGACACTATTAGGCGCTATTTGGCTGCACAAAGGCCGCTTTTAAACGAAGAACAATACCGGTAAGAATGTGTACGTCCAGATGCGCTGCATTTGTAATGACTTGCCTATTATATATTGTGTCCATAATGTTAATGATTATTGGTTTCATAGTAACACTGAGAAGGTGGCTCTGGACTTCCAGAAGGGCGTGGGGAAAGAGCTCCATGAGGAGTTAGTGGCTCTGGACAAGAAGAACAAGCACACCAGTTATATCTCGGGTGAGGAATTTACACAAAGTATCAAATGCTACCGTGGTATAGCTAAGAATTCTGGGCCCCCTGACAGAATGTCCCCTTGGGCCCCCTTAGGGGGTAGATAGAATTTTTCAGGTACGCCTCTGTTAAATTTTGGGGCCCCTATGAAGTGCTGGAACCCCCAAATCTGCCCCATATCACCTGTCTAACCATGCAATATACAGCACTTCCAAATCACTTTCCAATAACTATTCCATAGCGATACAGCATCTTACTCTTTTGTGCAGTATTATATATAATCTACTGTACGGAATATTGAATATTGTATATCATACAGCATATTGCATAGTCTAACTGATATCCTCCCAAATAAATGTTTTGTGTGCTGTTAAATGTATTCCCGGTCGCCAGTTCACCACAGCAAATTCCTCAGAAGTGTAGCGTCATCGAAAAATCAAGTCTGATTCTGAATCTGACAACTGACAATATTTCACTGGAAGGTCTCCTCACTCCAATGGTTTAAGCATTGTGATGCTCAGAGGTGGAGATTTCAGGTCCAGAAAGTATAAATCCAGACCAAGATTTTGTTTCAACTAACCAGTTGAGTACTCTGTGACTGTGACTCTTTATACTCAACTGGTTGGTTGAATCAAAATCTTGGTCTGGATTTGTACTCTTTGAATGTGAAATCTCCACCTCTGGTGATGCTCCTGCTAAGCTGAAGCTGGTTTTCTATTCTCTAGCTCCCTGGTCCGATATGTACCTCTCGGCACGGGACTCCATAGTGTTGAACTTCAACCCCTTCGTATGTTTCACTGCGGACCCGAAGCCAGAGAACAATGAACAGCTGGTACGGGCGACCAACATGGTGTGTTCGGCCTTGCGTTTCATGAAGACCCTGCGCGCCGGGTACTTGGAGCCTGAGGTGTTCCACCTGAATCCTGCTAAGAGTGACACAGAGACCTTCAAGAAGTTCATCCGCTGGGTTCCCCCCACGCTCTCCTGGTATGGGGCCTACATGGTGAATGCTTACCCCCTGGATATGTCCCAGTACTTCCGTCTGTTCAACTCCACACGCATTCCCAGACCCGGACGTGACGAGCTCTTTACTGACCAGAAGGGGCGACACCTGCTGGTGATTCGAAAAGGCAACATGTATGTGTTCGACGTCGTCGACAGAGATGGGAACCTCGTGAAGCCGGCGGAGATTCATGCCCACCTCAGCTTCATCCTATCTGACCCGACGCCACCACCAGCATTCCCGCTGGGCTTCCTGACCAGTGAGAACAGGGATGTCTGGGCAGGCCTGCGGGAGAAGCTGTTGGCTGCTGGGAATGCGGAGGTGCTCAGGCTGGTAGACAGCGCCGTCTTCTGCGTCTGTCTGGACGAGGAGACCATGCGCGACCCCGTCCACATCTCCCACAACATGCTGTACGGCGACGGGGGCAACCGCTGGTTCGACAAGTCATTCAGCATCATATTCTCCAAAGAAGGACATGCTGCTGTGAACTTCGAGCACTCATGGGGTGATGGCGTCGCTGTTCTCCGATTCCTCAACGAGGTCTTCAAGGACACGACCGAGAAGCCCCAGGTGAGCCCAGGGTCTCCGCCGGCTGCCGTGGACTCTGCCTCCGCGGTGACCCATCTGCAGTTCAAGCTGGACAGCGAGCTAGAGAGGGCCGTCGGTAAAGCCTGGAAAAAATACCAAGAGGCCGTTTCCAAGGTGACGATTGAGACCATGGAGTTCCGGAAGGGCGGCAAGGAGGCGCTGAAGAAGAAGAAGCTGAGCCCAGATGCCATAGCGCAGCTGGCCTTCCAGATGGGCTTCCTGCGGCAGTACGGCCAGACGGTGGCCACCTACGAGTCCTGCAGCACGGCCGCGTTCCGGCACGGCCGCACCGAGACCATCCGTTCGGCCACCGTCCATACAAAGCGCTGCGCCCATGCCTTCATCCGGGAGGGCAGCCAACACTCTCTGGACGAGCTACGCGGCTTGCTGGATGAGTGCTCCAAGTACCACGGGCAGCTGACCAAGGAGGCAGCCATGGGTAGGTATGAGTAGCAAAGTAGCTGGTGACGGAGTTTCGTAAAAACACATCTCATCAACAGCATCGTTTTCTTCTCTTCTCACCAGGGCAGGGATTCGACCGACACTTGTTCGCCTTGCGATACCTGCTGAACTCCAAGGGCGTGCCCCTGCCTAGCCTGTACCAGGACCCAGCTTACGCTGCCATCAACCATAACGTCCTCTCCACCAGCACCCTCACCAGCCCTGCTGTCACGCTGGGTGGCTTCGCACCCGTGGTGCCCGACGGCTTCGGCGTGGGTTACGGCGTCCACGACGACTGGATCGGCTCCAACGTCTCCAGCTACCCAGCCCGGAACGTCAGAGAATTCTTGCAGTGTGTCCATAAGTCCTTGGAAGACATCTTCGGTGTCTTAGATGGCAAGCTTCCCCAGAGCTAGGTTACCTGTATCCCCACTGTTTCTAGGAAGGAAAATTAATGTCAAGTCAAAATGTTCAATTACCAATATTCCATGATTCTGCTGTGATAAGTGTTGACATCTCAGGACAAAGAAGGCTCTGTGAGTCCTCTGGACTTTTTAAACACCTCCTTACCCAGTGTGAACTGCAGAGCTATATATTCTTTTTTTTTTTTGTATAATTATCCACTCTACTTGAATAAGTTCCTGTAAACTTCCTGAAGGTGATACGGATGTAAAATATTAATTTAAATAAAATTAAAACGGTGTGTTTTATTAAGAATGAGTTTCTTTTGGATGAACCAGTAATATTGACATACTGTCACATTTCTGCTGTGTATGTGTATTTAACAAATATACCAAATATTTGTGGTTGAAATGCAGATATACTGAAATTTACAAATAATTCACATTAGAACAGAATTTCAATACACTGAATTCTGGGAATGAAGAATAATCAAAATAAGGGCAATTCGGTACACCTTAAAGAGTTTATTAAAACACAAAAATTTAAAAGCAATGTACAAAAGCAGAACACATTAATACAAAAATATCCACCACAGACAGCTCAGATTGGCTTGATCTTGAAGTGTAATCCAATGAGGCTGAAGACAAGACATTTGAGATCTTGAACCAGGTAGTAGAAAACACGGAGGCCTTCTGGGTCCCTTAAAAATGGGGGGGGGGTGTCAAACATTCAGCTTAATAAATTACATACCATTTAATCACTTCTAACAAGACAAACAGTATAACATCTTCCAGGAGGGATATATGTACTCACTTGGACTGGTTAACATCAATCAAAGACCCAATCTTGGAGGTCGTGAATGAAATATGTTCATCTCCTATGACAATCTCCAGTTCCTGCAAAATATAAATCGATTATTTTATATATAAAATTTGAAAAATAGGCATCTAATATGCATTATGAGTGAGCAATACTCAAGTTTACTGCAGTTTGGCGGCAACTTATTCTTAACATGGTTAATGTAGTTTATGGGTACGTCTATCCCATGAATTAACAAGCCTGCCATCCCTCCCTGACAGTGGGAATACAAACCTGTCTCCCCACTCTGTCAGGGGGCGGCCAGAGGGCATCATCCTCCTTGGTGATCTCGCTGTCGTCGATGATTCGCTTCAGCTCTTCCATTACACTCTTGTGCACGTAGGCCTGTGACATGCGCAGTGTGCAACCTTAATGTATATCATATACTATATAGTAAACCACACAGCGTACTGTAGTAACCTACATTCAGTAAGCTTAGTCGTCGTGGGGACACCACATGTTTGTATATCACCTACCTCTTTTCGGATCATAACATCATTTTTGTAGTTGCTGTTGTTTGCATATCTCAGCTTCCCTACGAACACGAAAAAGAGTATACATTTTCCCACATGAATGAAAAAAGTTACACATGGAACATGAATCGCCAAACGGTGAAGCTTCCAGTACGATAAATGATGAAATTGATATAAATTTATCCAACTAAATTTAATTTTCTATCAACATCCTAAAACAATAATGCTAAAAACATGTAGCTAGACTGTATTAAAATGATCTGGTCCCATAAACTAGGCCTGGCTGCGTCGCAGATCCTCTTTCCGCGTTGCCGATCCCTTACTCACGAGGGCTTAATATCAACACTCACCGTCCGGACGAAATTCAAACTCCAGGAACTCGTGTCCAAATTTGCCTTTGTGACCAACGTAATACCGCAAGTAAAAATCACTTGTGGACATTTTCGCCAACCCAGATTTGGTAAGCGCTTGCAGGACGTAGTTCAGACACACTCGAAGAGATCAGCCTGTGGCGCACAGCGCTGACGTAACCCATCGTCGCAGGACAATTGCATCATCCAGTGAGTGGCGAGTTGTATCTATGCCTTCAATTGGGACTATTATGCTAAATCTCTTCTGTCGTCCAGATTCTTTCCCCTTGTGACGTATCGCTAGATTTGGCATGACAGAGCCATACACATTCTTATAAAACTAAACAAACCTCTGTAGTATCAAAACATTCAGCGAGTTCACCAGGGTTGCCAACTCCCATGCATCTGGTGTGACACGCTTTCAGACTCTCACGCTCACGCAAGAAGTCTTACAGCAAATCTATATTATTCCATTATAAACCTAAGATTAGCTACTGTATCTTTGCTTGTCACTAGGGCTGTACCTTAGTTCCAGTGAAGGGAACTCATCGCTTCAGCAGTCCATGACATTTTGGACAATACCATGCTTCCAACTGTGTGGGAATAATTTGGGGAAGGTCATTTTCTGTTACAGCATGACTATGCCCCAGTGCACAAAGCAAGGTCCATGGTTGGGTGAGTGTGGGGTGGGTGTGGATGAACTTGACTGGCCTGCACAGAGCCCTGACCTCAACCTCATCGAACACCTTTGGGATGAACTGGAACGCAGTATGCAAGCTTGATCTCACAAATGCTCTTCTGGATGAACGGGCAGGTTCCTGTAGGTGTAATGGCCAGTGGCCTGTACTACGAAGCGGGGTTACTAGCTTATCGGGGTAACTTGTTGAATTTAAGGTACCACAGTTTAAATGGACTTCATATTCGTTTACTTACATTTTGCCCAGACTACCTTAAATGCTACAAGTTACCCCGATAAGCCAGTAACCCAGCTTCGTAGTACAAGCCACAGGTGTCCCAATACTTTTGACCATATAGTGTCCCATACAATATGTGCATATTTATGATTTCAGATAATTGCCAATTGTCCAGCCCACAAAGATTGTTTATGGTAAACATTTATTGCATCACACGTCCACTCCTGGTACTGAAATGAAGTATGCCCTTTCTTGAAACAAGCAACATCATGCTTAAAATAAAATGTAAAAACAATTATAAATTATTGCTTAATAAATAAGTTCAATACAGATTTTTTGGAGCTGAAAAACAAAAAATACAAAATACATTTGAATGATGAAAAATGCTCGTCGCAGATGGTCTTTGAATTTTCACTAAAATATACAGCTTTGGCAAATTTCTCCAAATATGATGGATATCATGTTCCAATACCAAATGGGAACAAGCTCATACAAAAATAAGAAAACCAAGCCGCTTGCAGATGTGTACGTGAGTGCAGGCACACATGATGTAAGGCATCCTAGGCATTCAATGAAAGGAGTCATTGTTTGTCTCTCTTCTGCAGATCCAGATCATTATCATCTGCCGCCACTCTTAAAATGCCACATCTGTCCAGAAGTGAGTTTCAGTGGCATGAGTTTAAGTTTAAGTTCTTGGTGACATCACATTTCCGAATACCATCTAGAGCAACAGTACCACTCATGAAAAGGTGTCTTCATTCTGTGGGCCCAATTCCCTTGTCTAGCACCATATGAACAAGCACGCAAAAAAAGGGAGCAATTTGCTTCATACTGTTGCAGTCTTCCACAAATGTGATAAAAATCCGTGTTTCTCAGACGCTGCTGAATTTCAAGAGCAACATGAAAGAGTAAAACTAAAGTATTTGGTTAATATTGGAGGTTGAAGCCATATTGGCACCAGTCAGACTGAATAAGCAGCATCGTTACTACCAGCAAAAACAAAAACACCTCTTTACGATCCAGCAGCATCCTTCCAATTTCTTTCCAACAAACTGGCAATCGTGATATCAGATTTATTGCATTCCAATCATGTTTACTCCTGCTTCATGCCACAGTAAAAATGACCAATTATTGGTCAAAGGAAATAGGAAATTGGGTCCACATGTAAGGTCACCAAACCCATCCAGGACATTCTCCTGACTTTTCTCACGTCAGCAAACACCAGTAAGTGAAACACTAAATGTCCTGCCTTGAATTCTGGCTGCTCCAGTGCACGAATCATATAGGCAAGCCAATACCAAAAAACAGCAACAAAAGCCAGGCAGGGATTGCACGTCTCCTGATCAATATCGTCTTATAACACAAAGCAAACAGAAAGAGGCACGTGCTGGTTCAATGCGGCCGACTGTTGGACTCTGAGATCTTAGGCTTCTTAGATGAGCTGTAGCTGTTGACGAAGCCGTTGTGCCTCTTGCTCAGTCCGCCGTTCAAGATGTCCTGGATATGCTGCACAATTAGGTTTATGGCCACTGCAAGGAGACGTGGACGAAAGGGTTAGCAACTCCTGCAGACATGTTCAAGTACGGCTCCACTTTTAGACATATCCTAGAAAATTCTACAGAGGTATTTCTGGACTGAGGTGACGGTACTGCTTCAACATACATGCTCTTTACACTGCACAAGCCCCTCCATTTTCACAAACCCCAACTGCCACACCCAGCTGACTAAAAAAAAAGTCAGTCAGAGCTTTTCCCTCACACACCACAGCCCTGTCAGGAGACCTGAGCTCTGTCACAAAACACCAGCCAAACCCTGCCTGGACCACAAAGTCAAGAGGGGATTTTCCACTTTTCAGAAACGAGAGGCCATAGCAGTACAAACTCCAGATGTGCCTCCACTTACGATGAAATTACATTCTGATGACACCTTATAACTTGAAAATCTTATTTGACTTAAGATATAAGTAAACAAACCAGTCACTGAATAAGCAAATAAACAATTACTGTTACTAATTACCAGTAACTGAAAAGTGAATATGAATACAAGTTTATCCTATTGTTAAATGTACAGTACTGTACAAAAAAATAAAAGTTTACCCAACAGAGACTGGAAGCATGACTGGGTGGGTGCTGTCATTGGCCAGCATCAGTAGAAAGTATCGTACGGCATATTGTTAGCCCAGGAACAGATCAAGATTCAAAGTTCGACGGCTACTGAATGTGCATCGCTGCCGCACCCTCGTAAAGTCAAAATATCATAAGCCGAACCATCGCAAAACCAGGAGCATCTGTTCTTCCCAGGAAGATCTGATATGGATCTAGGACAGAGCATTCGCATTTCTGTTCCTTTGATGGAATGATAACCAGGAAAGATACCTTTAGCAGGAATCATACAAGCAGACACACAATATCGCAATATAAATGCAGGTATTTATACTTCTTCAGTAATCTTCAGAAAGTTTTTCCAACAGCGTTAATGGATACCAGTTACGGATGGTTTTGTGAAGGTCAAACTTTTATAACACAGATGTGTTAATTAGAAAAAAGTAACTTCACCAAGGTTATGTGCTCCACGTGGGATGATAATATCTGCGTACTTCTTTGTCTGGAGGGAAAGAAAACCATTTAAACTTTTTAATTTGACACTGATTCAGTTACAGTCCCTGAACCAGCATGCCTTACACTCGCTGCCCAAAGAGTGGGCTCCCTCCCAGCTGATTTATATTATTCTCAATTAAAGTCTCAAGAGATGCGATTAATCGCAACTGCAGTCATAACCTGCCATCCCTAAGCCTAGATTTGGGTCATTGAAACTGAGGAGGTAGAAGAGATTTCTTAAAATGAAAAAACAGACAGCTAAAGGAGTGAGTATTTTTAGGATCAATATAAGATGAATAAATGATAGATGGGTGGCATGATCCCACATCCCACAGTGCTGCGAGATTTTATTAACCGCATGTAAAACATCGGCATGTTCTCACGGCTTCCTGCGTTTGGCAAACCAGCACCCCAGAGCGAATGTGTCTGTGTGAAGGTTTGTGCAGATACACATTAAAAAAAAGACCCAAATTCCATTAAAATCCCCATCCTTCGATCTGACTCCATACCCATTTAATATAACACTAATAGCCAAATGGTTGTTGATGTTGTTCCTGTTATATTCTTGGGATAATTTTACCACCCTTAACATCTTCCTTTTGCATGGGCTAAAGTTTCAGCAGAGCTAATTCAGCTATTAAAGCCGTAAAAAATCTCAGGTTTCCAGGCTAAATATTAACATGCAGCTGGGCAGAGGTGAATACATAGTAGTACTATCAACCCAAAGATCTCTTGCATCACAGGGTACACCATCGTTTAATCTAGGTGACCCCCTACATGGATTAGAGTTAGGCACTCCTGCTCCATGGAAAGAATCAACCCTGCTTACCGGGAGGCAAAATTCTTCGAAGGCGGGCTTGACGAAGGTGATATACTGTGTCAATACCTGCTCCAGGTCTCGACCTCTCTCACTGATGTCCCGCAACACTGAGGGGCGGAGGAGGACACAACCATGAAACTCCCTGTGGCCACAGACTCGCCTCTGGGCATCCACATCAACAGTGGCTTAAAGAAAAAGATGATGCCAGATTCCATGGAACGGAAGTCGGAATCACAGCTTCCCATCCAGAACCCTGCCGACCAACCTCTACGGGAGAGACGGGTGTCTGCATCTGTGTCCACAAAGAGCTTCATCTGAAATAAGTCCCGAATGTCCTTGGAGTAGAAGGTCAAGATCCCCTCGAAGAGCACCACATCCGCCGGGTAAATCGTCACACACTCGTCCTTCCTGAAGACAGTCACCCAGGCATTTTTCAGCATCATCTAAAGAACTTAAGATCACATACTGTCCCAAATTCACATACTGATCTATATAGCTCTAATTAAAATCCATATCACTAAAATTAATTCAAAATTCACTTTTGACAACTTAAGTATACACGGACGTTCACAAAATCATAGAAACGACATTGAGGAATTTTAAGTACTACGCCAATTTAACCTATACACCAGTTTGGGTTAAATTTCCAGGGGTTTTCATTGTACCACCATCATCGCTCTGTGTTATCCAGTCAACATCAATACTGAACAGCTGTAGAAAGCAAAGTACTACATCTAGATGGATAAAAGATATAAATCCTTGTGGGGAAATTAAAGGAAGCTTGTTTAACCATGTGATTCACACACAGACAAACACAAGGCACAAAATAAAAGTCCTGACCCTGCACAAATAGCAAGGACACAAGCATGACTAGGGGACACCCCACTGATCGTTCTGACCTGGAATGGGTGACAAAGTCATACACCGGGATCTGCACTTCATTCCCTTGCAGAATTTCCTGTAGTGTTTCCTTGATGAGCTCATTGTCAAATGCGTCTGAACAAGGAGAACACAAGACCTGTTCAATGAATGCATTCCTCCAACGACCTGCACACATGATGAGGCCATCCAACGTTGGTCATGCCAGTCTTGAATATATTTGTTCCCGTAATTAACCTGCATTCAATTATATTGCTTATTTAAATGTGAGAGGCACATAAACAGACTTGTGAATTCACACCTCCAGGTTTGTGTGGCTGACGTCTGCCCTTGAGCTGTATGCATTTTGAGATGTTTTGTATGTTCTTCTATTTGTGCAAGACAACATCCCACAGAATAATGACATGTGGTTGAGGTCTATTTTGGATCTCAAAGCAGCTGCTCATAGCATTGCGTGTATCCTGAGATGAAGCAACGTCTCTTCTGGGTGTCCCCAGCCTTGCATCATACAATTCCTGGGAACCCAGCAAAGGATGGATGGTGATGAACCCAGGACTTCTGGCTTACCTGGATGGTCAAAGTTGAACTGGCCCTTCGATGCCTTGGCCTTCTGCTCTGGGGTCAGCACCCTGTAGAAGCTGTCCTGGCTGAGGATGGCCACCTGTCTCTGATCGTGGTCAATGTTGTTCTGGCCCAGCAGCTCCATAATCTTGCCGCAGACTGATGACTGCCCAGAGGATTGTGGGTGTGAGGAGAGGGAGGTTCAGTAGCTAATTATGAGATAAAACAGAATTCCCCAGTTCCAATCCTGGAGGGCCAAAATCCGACTCAGTTTGCAGATTTTCCTGCTCAAACGCACATACTAAATCTGGAAATTAGCTTATTAAGGTGTGTTTGAGCAGGGAAATTTGCAAACTGTATTCTCGTGGCATACGAGAATCTGGAAGACGTGCCTGCATAGAGCCTATACTGAAATAACATCCATCCATTTTCTGAAACCGCTTATCTTGTCCAGGATTGCGGGGGGTGTGAAGCCCATCCCAAAGGCTACAGGGGCAAGGCAGGGAACAACCCAGGATGGGGCTCTTACCGTAGGTTACATTAACATTATATCAACAACAGATGTAGAAAAATGTTTATACAATAAAACATTCAGCTGGTGTTAAACGGTACTACATGAAAATTGGTGTAAATAAAATATATTTATGCAAAGGTTCAAAATACTGATGAAAAAATGTGGCAAACGGAATCGTCATGAAGTTAATTGCAGTATTGATACAGCTCAATATTGCAGTACATACATACTTAGAAAGTGAAGGCGGCATTTCCTTAAACCGATTTGAATATTTAGCAGCTGCAATTGCCTAACACAAGAAAGGTCACAAAATTCCTCAAACATGTTTCCTCAGATCAAATACAAGTGCACTCAAGTTTTGATAATCATAGTATTTTATGATAACTAACACTTCGCCCATTACAGCTGAGAGGAGTGACGGCCATGAATGTTTAACTGCTCAGAGAGATAAGACTGATACAGCATTTCGGTCATGATGACTCAAATTAAAAAAGAAGATAAGTTTATTTAAGGAAAAGTGAATCGCTTTAACCTCAAACAATGTAAATAAATAAGAGAAAGTAAATATTTCAATCCGTCTTGTGTGTAAACTACAGGGATGTTAACTATAATGACACAGCTCCTAAGACTCGTAAAGTGGATCTTTGAATATTACACACAGTAGCAACTACCCTTCTCTGATGAGATGCTAAATACAGAGGAAAAGCTAGACATTCCAGGCCCCCTGAGAAAATGTCACCTTGGGGCCCAGCTTGGGTTGTCACTTTCAATTGCTCAGGTAATTTTGCTGTGCGGGGGTGGGGGGGGGGGGGTTGGGACCCCTACAAAGTGCTGGGCCCCCAGAATCCTTCATGGTATCCATGTCCCTCTAGCACCCTGACTACATACCCGAGCTGGTATGGCATGTTCTGTATTGCACACAAACTCACTATAGCCATGTTCAAAACTCTTACAGCAGGAACACACAGACCAGCTTACTCCCAAAAGTATGTGCACTGTGCCAAAGTGAAGTCAACATTATTTAGACATTTATGCCAAGTGGCAGGATAGTTAACATGACCAGACAGGCAAAGGCAGCCCTGCCTATCTGAGTTGAAAGAAATGTCAGCCATTTTCACTCAAACACCACTATAGATCTGGAATCCTATATAGTGTTCCGAAGAAAATCCACTCATTAAAATCTTGTGGCCGGATCTGTAAAAGCTCTTATATGTCTAAAAACGTCAGAATACACTACAGGACATTCAAAAATATTCAAACGACTTATCTGCAAATATTGAAGAAAAATCCGGAACTATGGTATTAAATATTTAAAAACTCTTTTAAAAATATTACTAAACGCATTCTAACCAGGCGTGAATGACTAAGCACACCTCTGTAGGTGAGAGACAGGCGCGACCGCCTCCAATCCGGGTCTATGCGCGGAATCCAGCGCCCGGCTGACTGGCGTTTCTTTCCCATGCGCCGAAAGCCCAAAAACAGCCCCTGACCAGGGAAGTCCGACCACTCATCAAAGCCAGTACAACGACATCACGCTGCCGCTTGTTACATCTCAATCTCAGTCTATTTTTACCGATATGCGATTCCCATCAGCCTGCTGGTTTTGAACCAGTGTCGAATCAAACAAAAATCCACTAATCAATAACTTAAGCTGAAAGCTCCACCGGAAAATCAGATGCCCAGCGTCACACTTAGACACAGAAAGACTATTTTTAGACTTCTCGAATACTTATTCACGATTCAGTTTCCCGAACTTAAGCTTCACCAAAGACCACGTAGCAAAAACCTAATTTTAATGCAGTTCAATCCCCAGATTCAACGTGCCAACGCCAGCTGATTTGTGATGTGCCTCCCTATGAAAATTAAATCGAGCATAAACAATGGTACAGCAGTATTAGACACAATTAAGACACTTCAAGAGAGTCCTAGCTGTAGATGATGGTGTGAAACCGTTTAATTGATTTAGTTATCTAAGTATTGTTTAAATCTCAATCTATGGAGGTGACGCAAGACATATTATAGTCTTAAAATAGTAGTTGGAAACGTAGCTCTCAGCTCGTTCAGAAAATTATTAAAAACGCTACTCAAAAAGAAATGTTACGTTTATATTTCTTGTGATATGGGTATATCTTAAAAGCACCGGTCATAAAGAATGAAGCAACAAACGAGACGCGCGCGACATTGTAAAGCGAGCCACGCGGTCAGGGAGAGTCATCTTCAATGAGGTGACTTCCTCTCAAGAAAGATATCAAACAAACACCGTCTATATTCAATAAATCGCTAACCAGGTCCGAAAGACTAAGCCGACCTTGCCGCTGGCTGTGCCTCCGGCCACCCCGATGAGAAAAGGCTGCCGGTTCGCACGCCGGCCGCGTGCCGGAGCCTCCAGGCGCGTCCCCGCGTCGCCTGCCATGCCGGTTGCTGTGATTATACCCGCCTCTCACCCACAGTGTGCGCTGCGGGCTTCACCGCTGCCGCTTTCAACGCGTGAATGAACTTCCTGTCGTCACCTCAGCACAGCACATTCCATTGTAAAAATATGGTATAACTGAAACGAAGCCGCAACTTCACGATCTGATCAAACTATTTAAAATGCCCCCCGAAAGACTCACTTCATTTGAGCCCTTATTTGTGTAAATGTCTATACTTACCAAATCAAACGTTACCCAATTGTGCATACAAACGTGATAAGAGGAAACGCGATATTTCTCTTATTTTATAAGACTTTTATGAAGTCCATAAAATAATAATTATCATCTATAATTATCCGACTACAGTAACATAAAACATGTTTTGAATTAGAATTAATGAATGATTAATGACAACTGATAACGATTTAGGATGCTTGAACTGTGATGTTTGGGTACCGACGGGCTATTCGACGGTTAAATAATCTTTGATTATATTTTTTTCAACTTGTAAACTGACCCTGGCAGAAGCGTAGGTTAGTACTCGGAGGACTTTCCGTAGCGCTAGGCATCCCACAATCCACCGAGCTCATCGGATCTATCACGTGACCAAGACTTACTCATGTCCTTTGAACCGTTTGTGGTGGCAGTGAGAATAGGCGCTGGTCGGTAGTTTTTTTTATTTTATTTATTTAGTTTGATTTAATTTTTAATACTAGTGCCTCCCTCCTCCCAGGAGCTATAAAGATCCCGAAGATGAGCACTATGTTTGCAGACACCATCCTGATCGTGTTCATATCCGTGTGCACGGCTCTGCTAGCCGAAGGTAGGCTAATGGGTGTGTTATCTGGCAGAGAAGCCCACCGGCGCCGGTCAGCGGGGCACAGCGGGGTTGAATATGGACTGCAAGGTTCGGCCTGTAGCTGGGATTGGCTCAAGGTCGGCCCAGCTGTATAGCTCGGCTTTGCTGTTCAGCTTAATTGTTTGGGATATTTACGGAGGTTTCTTGTATGATGACTTTGAAGGCCAGTTCACAGACACGTAAGTAAGTTCGTGGTTTTGAAAGTACAAACTTGATTGATGATAAAACGTTTGAATATTGATATTGCCTTCATGAGCATTTTTTCAAACGCATTTACCTGTAGCTTTTTTTAAGAAATCTTGTCTCCATTTTATGCACATATACAGATACGTGAAATTACATAGAAATGGTCGGTGTCGGTGCGGATGGCCTCATTACTTTCCTACTATATATAGGGAAACAAGTTGTCGTTTAAGTAGTTGAATGAAGCTGAAACTACAAGATTTGTGTAGTGTCTTACCCTTTAAGTGTATCCCATCAAATGTAACATTTAATCCGTGTTAAGCCATCGCTGCTGTTAAGGGCACCTATAAGCTTATGTGGGTATCCGCCTCCATGCAGGTGTCTTATAGATAAGGCTACCCGATATATATTGTTTCATTAAGAAATATATAGTCATTTTCTCTCAATGACGAATAGACTCATCGATAAACCGCCAGAAACGAGCCACCGAGGTGCAACAGTGAAACTACAACTAGCGCTTTGAGACAATGTAACGATGTGAAAATGCGTTGTGTAAATAAAACTTAATTGAATATTTGTGTATAGTATTAGCATTTTTGAATTATACACAGTTCAATCATTTAATTTGTACAGTACTGTACTTTTAAAAGCATTTGAAACAGCTGTGCTGTATTTTGAAATAGTCGATAAAACTAAGTAAATACAGACGCTGTCCGTTGATTTGAAACATTTTAGAAACCATAAAAGTAATTTTATTTATTAACATTAAAAAGATGCGACAATTAAAAATATTGATGTCGACGCATTTTCAGTCTCGACGTTTTCGACTAATCACGGCGACCCAAAATGTGACGTTTGTTTTGCTGTGTGGGGTTTTGTATATTTTGTTGCTCTGGTGCCTGAAGACCAATTTTAGCCGTGGCGTATCTGAGATGGGTTACATTTGGCTTACCAGCCAGCATGCATTGAGCATCTAATGTTACTTGCTGTCAGCTTCATCTTGCTTATATGTGGAAGATTGTTTTGGCTGAATTTCAGGGTGTTAATTTTTCATTTAGTTTAAGTCCAAAGTAGCCTCTGATGATTTAAATCGTGCCTGAGATCCATGCTGAGTTTTGAGCTGTTTAAAATGATGTCTTAAAGCAGGTAAAAGGTAGGCGGAGATCGGTGCCTGGATGGATCGATGAAACTCCTTGGTTTAAAAGCATTAATGATATTAAAACGGTGAAATGTACTTTTACTGATGTTAAATATATAGGGAGTTGACAAGAAATAGGAGCTCTTTTTACAGACTGCCGAAAACCAAATAAGTATCGGAGGTGAATCGGTCACATGGCCAATATCTGATCCATCTGATTAGATCGGTGCACCTCTAATCATAATCTATAATAGTGACTTTGAAAACAATGTTGCTGCAGTTTGCACCTCAAGCATGCAAATTTTATATACAATATGTATGAGGAAAAAAAAGAACCAATAATTCTGTCCTTTTTTTCTTTAACAAAAATACTGATTGAAGTACCAGACCGATAAGCAGTATCGGTAAGAGTTTTAGTACCGATGTAATCTTAACAGTAACCCATCCTTGTGGGTGGGGGCACAACAGTGATTGGGCATTAGCCTGCTAAGTAATAAGCACTAATTTCAAAATGAAGTGTGTGTGTGTATTGACAGCTTAAAAATGGCGTTTCAGGTGAATTAAGATGACATGTATGTGCAGATACTGCCCACAGATGGCGCTGTCCCTCCAGAAATGTTGAATGTACTGCGGTGTTGAGTTTCGCCAGCTGTCACTGTGTCAGTGATATGAAACTGGATTGTCTCAAACAGATGTGTTGACTAGTTCCTGGTGCTGAGATGTCTTATCTTCCTTCCTAGAAATAAAATCCTATGTTTCTCTTCCTTTCTTTCCCTCTTTCTACCAGAGAAATCTCCTCAATGTTAACTGAGGCTGTCTTAAATTTTAGGTGAAAAATTTGATGCTGAGGTTAGATTAGCTTCTGGTGTTATTGTTATAGACATATAAATAACACAATAATGTAGTGACTGATCTTGTAGTGCAAACTATTACCACAAAAAGTGAGTGCGTTCTCCTTGGCAGTTCTCAGATATTTCTAATATTATTTTCAATCATTTTCTACATTGTGCTGCTGCAAGTTTTTGTTGTTAAATAATGTGACTAGGGCTGACTATTTTTCGGTAGATTAATCTATCGACTATTTTATGAATTGGTCAATTGATCAAAACAATTTTCCTTCAGAAAATCAACTTGACCATTTAAGTAAATTTTATTTTGACATCAAGTGTATGCCATTGCAGGGCTTTTGATGAAATACAGTGGCATTTCGGAACTATACAGACATTCGTTTCGCCCACAATTAGATAATCAGATTAGTAGTATGCCTTAAAATATTAATGAGATGTGTATTGTGACGGCCAAAAGTTAGTAATCTGTACAAATTCGGCATATTCTCCTGCTTAATAAATTCAGTTAGTGGAGCATATGTCACATTCGATACAAGCAATAAGCTTAAGTAATAAGTTAGTCGCAATGAAGGAAGGGAGTGATCAGCAGCCACAACATCTTTTAAAAGAGGAGATACTGTGTTTAAACAAGGTAAAAAGATGTTGGTGGTGTGGCGGTACTTTTTGAAGATTAGAGTCCGATATTAAAAAGCTCTCTGTTCTAATGCTAATTTTAATAAATATGAATAGACAGCACTTGGGGTGGTTTTGCTTGCTCTGGCTGCCCTTCGTCCAGAATAGCGGCTATGAGTTTCCTCTTCAGGTGCGCTAATGCCGCTATGGTACGCCGTCGCACTTCACTTCACTAGCGGAAACCGCAACCCGCTGCTCTCTCTCTGTGTAGTTTGCATGTTCACCCTGGCGTACGTGGTTTTCCTGCGAATCCTCCGGTTTTATGCCATGTAACTTAGGTGAATTGGTGTGCCTAAATTAGCCAAATGTGTGACTGAGTGTGCACCATGCAGTGGCTGGTTGATTCCTGCCTCACGCTTATTGTATTGTATTGTATTGTATTACCAAATGAATTAATTGATATATTAACCAATAGTGAGAGTTGTAGTGTATTTTGATTTTAAATATCGTAATATTACTCACAGAAATTTCATGTGCTGCTTATGAGCTGGCCAAAAAAATTACAATAATGGCTGCTCTCCTGAATGCAGTAGTCTTATGATTTGCCTTTTTTTATTAACTGGCCTTTTACCTCTCCCCCCTTTCTCTGTTAGGTATCACATGGGTGCTTGTCTACAGAACGGATAAGTACAAAAGACTAAAGGCAGAGGTGGAGAAGCAGAGTAAAAAGTGTGCGTACCTTTTATTTTTACACTGTGCTACACCAAGGAATCGTATGTCCGATTAACGGATTGCTTGCAAATACCTTTCAGTGGAGAAAAAAAAGGAAACGATCACAGAGTCTGCAGGACGTCAGCAGAAGAAGAAAATCGGTAGGTTTCCCTCTGTGTATCCAAGGTTGCTGTAATGAATGGAAGGTAGCTGGAATTGGCTGGCTTGCAAAGAGACAAACTACACTTCACAGTGATTTCCTCTGTCCTGTTTGCAGAGTATAAAAGATGTTGATATTTTTCTCTTTATTATTTTCTTTCACAGAGAGACAGGAGGAAAAGCTGAAGAACAATAACAGGGATTTATCCATGGTAAGGAGAGTTTTTCCCCAAACCTTTATTTTTATCTTGAGTTCCCCCCCCCCCAAAGTGGCTGCCACCAACCCCCAGGTTTCTTCCTGTAATTTGGAGGACCTCCTTATAGTGCTGAATGTAGATTAACATCATACCCAGGATGAAGCAATTGCAGGTTAAGGACCTTGCGCAAGGGCCCAATGGAGTAGAATCACTCTGGGCATTCATGGGATTTGAACCAGCAACCTTCCAGTTGCTGGCACAGATCCCTAATCTCAGAGCCACCACTCCACCACACTCACTCTCTTATCTATAAAAAATAAATCAAGTGGTGAATTAGATAAGTACATCACTTGTGCTTACATGCATGGTGTACCCTGTATCTGTCATGGCCTGTTTACCTGGTGCTGACCTTGATCCACTTCACTTTGAACCAAAGGTACGCATGAAATCTATGTTTGCCATCGGCTTCTGCTTTACAGCCTTGATGGGGATGTTCAACTCCATGTGAGTATCGTTTTACTCACTCATGTCTGGTAATTTGTATTTGTGCCTCAGTCTGTACTTCTGATCTGTGTTCTGTGTTAATTCTGTGTTTGACGGAAGGACGTGTAGAATAAGATTTTCATTGCATGGTGGATCTGACTGTTTACTGTGCATGTGCCAAACCCTGGCATCTGAAGATGGGAACTTATTGTAATGCTGTTTAAGCATCCCTTCAGGGTTTTTATATAGGTAAATGTATCTTTCCATTCCCTTTTTCAGCTTTGATGGGAGGGTTGTGGCCAAGCTTCCATTCGTGCCCTTGTCGTACATCCAGGGTCTGTCCCACCGCAACCTGCTGGGCGAAGATTACACAGACTGTTCTTTCATATTCCTGTATATCCTATGCACCATGTCCATCAGACAGGTACAGCCGGCAAACACAGTCTCTTGGTAGTTGGAAATGATTGGTGAAGCAGCGAAATCATTTTTTTTTTTTTTTTTACCCCAACACTGAAACCGTATTTTTTTCCAGCCAGCAGCCAAAACAAAATAAACTTTGCGTAATTACTTAAGCATTTGTGCACCGATACTTGTTGAAATGATTGTATTCGGTCAATTTTGCAAATGGTTAATCAATACAAATGGTGTCATTTCAAGTTGTTCCTCCACCCCCATTGCAGAATATCCAGAAGATGCTGGGTCTGGCCCCATCTCGCGCAGCCACCAAACAGGCCGGCGGCTTCCTCGGCCCGCCGCCCCAGGCTGCCAAGTTTTCCTAAAGTCCTTTGGCAGCTTTTGGTCTCGTCGTCATGACGACGTCTGATGAAGCTCAGAATGCCCATTCACCCTTCAGGAATGTCCTTGCTGGAGGTGCAACAGTTACGATCACAAGCCACACCAGCTGTGTGTTTTTTAGTTTTAATTTGTGTAACTTATTTACAAGCACCAGTGTTCTTGCTCTAATATCAAGGTGGACTCATTTTTGTGTAATCATTGGACATACTTTCTCAGAGGATGGAGATTTGAATAGAAAGCTCTCTGAAGCCAACATCTACTTATACAAACCAGTGCTGTAATTAGGTTAAAGGGACATTATTGCTGTTAGATTTTTTTGCAGGCTGAGCATCATCTGCACTGAGTTTTTAATCTGGAATTCTACAGCCACCTATGGCAGCACAGAAAGAAATGAATGAGAGCAATAATAAAAACAATCAGATCATTTTCTCAGTGTCACTGTGAAGCGGATAGTAACATGGGTCCCATGAGTTAACTCCTCCAAGATGAGTTGTCTGCTCTTCTCCTTGTGAGCAATCGTGAAAGCATCAGCGCTTTTCCTTTCTGCATTTCCTGCTTTGGTTTGCTTGGTTCTAGTCAAACAAAAGGAGCATTATTCAAATTTCTCAGTGTAATATGCTGATAAGACAACTGCAGTAAACAAGGCCATAAAACCTTGGGAGGGGAACATATTCGCTAAAGACACTCAGCTTGAAACACGGGGGTGACTATCGGAATAAATCATTTCCTTGGAAATAAATGTGGTATACTGAATATTCACTTGCGGTGCTAACAGTTGTTCCCCAAATGAGTAGGACATCTCGCATTATTCAACCAGATACCAGTAGTGTTGAGTATCTCACCAGTAGGTTAGGGGGCCCCTCTTTGTACTGATAGAGTCTCCTACGTCCTGCAGCGGGCCGGCTGTCACTGTCATCACTGATGAAACATCCTCTTTGTGGCTGTGTGGTTCAGACTGTAATTTAACAAACCTACAATCCAGAATGCATGAACAGAAAGAATTCAATACATACATTTCATATTTGCATCTTTGCTATTATCCAGTAAGGTTTTGGCTTCAAAATCTTTGGGGGGGAAAGAAGTATCGTGTTAAGTCTTCTGTCAGAATACTGATATGCTTAGCTATTTGGAATACTCGTTACTTTATAGGCGCATTATTCAGACACTGGCTGTAAAGAGAACTTTTTCAAGAAATGCAACATTTTGGAACAAAAATAAGTTTACATTTATAATACACTTATCAGAGTGTCTGGCAGAGGTAGTGACAGATATGAACCCTTGAGTGTTGATTGTAAAGATGGACGTGCTGAAATTCTATTGTTTGAAAAACCCAATAAATTTGCGGATCTAACACATGAACGCTCCAGGGGTGCATTTCCCAAAGCCGCCGTAATGCTACGTCATAGCCTAACAGGGTGGAACTTTACGAATGTGACAAGCCGGATAACATTTCAAAAACTAAAAAAAAAGGCAGGAGTGATAGTTTATCTCAGTTTGCACAGCTGAAAAAAAGATGGCGCTTCCTAAAAATGGTCTCAAAGTAATTGCAGCCATTTTTGGAAGGCGGGAAAGTATACACTAACACACTAAAGTACACACTAACAAGGTGGAAGATGACGAAAATGGTAATAAAGTAACTACAGCTTCACCTGATTTGTATGTACGATTAGAGGCAATTTTGCTTAGTCTATAACATAATTTAAGAATAATTTGTTTTTATCATGTGCAGGTTGATAGCTGTTGTAGAAGTTGATTACTTTGGACTGAGAATGTGATAAAACAATGCATATATCAATTAAAAGGTGAGTAAAATACAAAATAGTATTTTTATTTCTATTATCTCTGCTTATGTGATAAAGACGACCTATATATATTGTATAGGCTTTCCTGTAAGCCTCAGAATAGATGGTGAAGTGTTCTCAACATGTAGCTTTAAATAACCAAAGTCCAAGCGGTCTCTGCAATTGGGTGATGTTATCGTTTATTCGATAACTTCGGTTGACATAAAAGGACCTTTTGCTTTTACATACGACACTTGTGCTTTAAAATGTGCTGGCGGCATGCTGTCTGTGCCATGCTCTCTTACAGGTGCTACGGTGAGAACCGTGTTCCCTCCGCCATCCACACCGTCCAATTGGAAAACACCTATTCACCCCCACCTGTCCTCACGTGTTCACATACCACCTGTCCTCACGTGGTCAGACCACTCCATGCAATACACCCCCCAGTGGCCAAAATCCATAATACACCCCAAAGTTATAAATGGCTTCCACATATATGTGACACGTTTTAGAGAAAAAATAGGTACATCTTAGGGAAAGAAGTCACTATAACAAGCAGGAGCGATATGGCAGGTTAAGGCATTCCTCTCTAGCACAAATCATTCGCCATCTTCCTTACAGTAGATGCAAAGTGCAGAGGCAACATCTAATGTATCTATACTGACTTCCCGTTAAGTATAGGATGGACTTGAAAATTCTTCTGCTTGCTTTCAAGGTTGTAAAGATTCAAGACCCTGCTTATCTAACTGAACTAATCAAATTGTACGACACAGAATGCAGGCCTTCTTGCAATTACTCACATATGAAAAGACACTTATTTTAAAGACACAATGTCACACGTAAACGAAGCAACTAGAGAATTTTTGATTGGCTTCAATCATTGATGAAGTTATCTGAAGGAAATGTGATACCAAATATAGACACGAAATGAGGGAGGAATTTCGAACTGACAAGCAAGACTCAAGCATGTCTTTTAAGAAAAATCTTAATATTTTGTGACACTTAAAATAGCACATGCTGATACTGTATTACTCAAGACCTGCACGTAATATGATGAATAAGCGAAAACAGTGAATTACACTTCAAATTGCGCAACATTAGACAAAAACTTTGCGAAATAGGGGCTAGCAAAAAGTATTGCCTTTCCTGAAAAACGTAAACGCCTCGCACATTAAGATTACTGTGCAAACTAGTGAAACATCTTTGAAAATGTGGACTGATTCTCAAGACACGTATCTTCTTCAATGCATCTTGGAATAAAAACTGTTATAAGAATAACAACAACAAATTGCCAATACGTGAGACGCCTCACTTGAGGAAAAGGTTTTCACACAAGCCCTACCTACAGCGTTTTACGAGGCGCAAAGGGTGAGTTTCCACGTAGTTAAATTCGAACTTGGGACGCGGTCGCTGAGTGTTTATTCCAGAGGACTGCGGTAGGTACTTTGGACAGTCGTGCTCAGATACCCGATTCCTTGGCTTTGTTTCAGGAAACGTGTTTGCCTGGCTGCAGAAGAGGAAAAAATGGCTGCGGACTGCTTATTCTTGCACTGAAAGCTAATTAAAATCTTGTTGTTTTAAATTGCGAGAATGTTAACTGCTTGTGTATTGTGAGTCGCAATGCCGTCCGAACTATTAAGCGTGACTTTTTCGGTTTAGAAAAAACGCTTGAACCATAGTAACTTCTGAAAAAATATTGACTTAAACCTGGTAAAGACTGCACATTTACAGTGTCGTGTTTTAGCGCAGTTATGGAACAGCGTGTTTAGCACTTTGCTTGACATTAGGAAATTCGGAATATATGAAATCTTATTAAAATCACACAAAAAAATTAGTGTCGAGCACGGTAATGCATTCTTTTCCCGGCTTATTTCATGCTGACACATTTATGCAAGTATTTGGTTCACTGGATGGAGAAGAGCGGTAAATATAATATTGTGTTTTTGAAATCTGTTGTTGCAATGGTCTGAACAAGCCGCTGCCTTGACCAGGTGCCTTTCCCCGAAGCCGACGCTTGTGAAAATGGCCCAGCTGCTTCGCTCTCCCCTGCTCTCCGCCGCCGCCATCCGCAGCGCCTCTACTGGGACGCTGGAGGTGAAGGAGCCGCTGAACTTCTGGGGCGGCGGCCGCGTGAAGCCGCTGAGTTCCAGCAACGCGGAGCCCGTGTACGAGCCCGCGACCGGTGCGTGTTTCCCTGGTTTATTAGTGTCTGTATCCCGAGAGTCTTGTTGGGATTCCTTAATAAATAACATTGCACTAAACGAGTTGCACGCAACAGATCTCATTGTCGAATTATTGTCGAGTTTTCCATACGAGTTTGACAACCACATTTTCAAGACGTTACTCCAAACTTAAAATTCGCACAGATCGGCAAAGCGAAGCCGTTTCCGTGGCCTTACTTCAGTTAAAATTCCGTGCGTCTGCATGATTCAATTTTTTTTTACTAACTGGAATGCTAATTTGAGATATATAGTTCTGTTTGGACTAGTACGAATCATCATTTTCACTACTAAGAACTGTATTTTTACTAGTAAAAAATATTATACAGCTCTATTCCCTTTCACTTGGATTGTATTTTTACCTCGCGTACATATTCTAAGTTAAATTTTTGCTAGTAAAAAGTAATATTGT
Source organism: Hyperopisus bebe (assembly GCA_026777045.1). Lineage (NCBI taxonomy): Eukaryota > Metazoa > Chordata > Actinopteri > Osteoglossiformes > Mormyridae > Hyperopisus > Hyperopisus bebe. The sequence continues at coordinate 17,675,895 of JAODJW010000033.1, forward strand.
AGACACCTATAATTAAATTTTTACTAATAAAAACTCCTGTTGTATATATGGAATTATATTTTGACTAGTTAGAATTGCAGGTCCACATATCCATAATTGAGTTTTCATAGTAAAAAAAAATCATTACGGATCTCTACAATTACACCGTACAGATCTGAAATTCACATTTTTGATCATCGTTACATGACGATCATTTTACTGTTTTATTCTCTCTTGGCCATGCGGGGTCCTAAAAGTGGTCTGCCAGTGTCATCTGCAGCCAGACACTTCTACACAGGCATCATCCGCAGCTGTCTGCTGATGACAAAATTTGCATGAACTCGCCCGTGCACACGCGGGAAAGTGAAGTGTGATTTGGCCTTTATGCCACTTCTCTCTTATCACGTTTATCGCCCTGCATGACTGATCCTTTTATCTATCTAGTTAAAGACTAACGGGAGTTTTCCCTCCTCACCTCCAACACAATTAACTTTTATTATTATTATTATTATTAAGTAAACCGATTGGAGAGCACACAGATAACTCGTCTCTGTCCACAGGACGTGTGCTGTGCCAGATGGTGCCTTGTGTTGACGAGGAAGTTGACCAGGCCATAAAAAGTGCCCATTCAGCTTATTTGAAGTGGAGTAAAATGTCTGGTATGGAAAGAGCTCGTGTGATGCTGGAGGCTGCTCGAATTATCAGGGTAAGAGGCCTGGGCCACAGATGGACATCTTTGTACATGTTGCTGCAGTTATCATTCCTGCCATGTAACGGTGCAGATATGTGTGAGATGTACAGCGCCAGTTGAAAGTTTGGATCCACCTGCCCATAGAAATAAAGGCTGATTTGCACAATTCTTTGCATTTCAGAATAAATACAAAGACATCGAAACTATTTAAAAAAAACCTATATGGAAGTATGCACTGACCAAAAAAGTATTGGAGCAAAAAAAATGCATTTGTTTGAGGGTGCAGCTGTGTGGGTTGGGACTCAGAAGGTTGTTGGTTCAAATCCCTGGGTTGGCTGAGTGATCCCACCATTGGGCCCTTGAGCAAGGCCCTTAACCCCAATTGCTCCAGGGACTGGCCGACCCTACTGCCTCCTCTATGCCATGAGGTGGCCTCCTGGGATGCTTTTCCAGCTGTCCCGAAGGAGGTCTCACATATACGCTGAGCTCTCATTGGCTGCTTTTCCTTCACACTCTGGACAAACTCCTCCAAAACTATTTCTGTGGTGTTTAGGTCATGTGACTGGATCATGTGATGCAACAGTATCACAGTCCTTTGTAGGTGCTTAGCGTGTCCAAACTTTCGACTGGCACTGTAGTACAACTCGTACTATAGTTGTCATATCATTATAGGGGGCTTTTCCATCACACCAGGTACTGTACTTTTGGTCTGTAATATACTACAGTCATTTTTCGAATTCAGTACAAATTCTCTCGCTTCATGTTGTGATGTCATTCAGCACCAGTACCAGGTTTTTATACCAGTGGAAACCAACACCTTGAACTACTGTACCTTTGGTACTTAAACCAGTTTTGCTGAAAATGTCAACTCCAGTAGTTTCTGTGAAGTGTGGAGGGGCATCTGTTAGGGAACTCGAATGCCGTGTCTGAAACGGTCAGGATTTTATATTAAAAGCGATTTTACTGCCACCTACTGGCAGAAATGTTTCAGAATAACTCTATTAGGTAACACCGTTTAAAAGCCATTACCCCTGCCCCTGCAACATCAACTCTATAAAGATTATAGCTTGTTAACTTGATAAGGTGCTGGTGTGTATTTATTTTATGGATATATATTCATAAAAATCCTCCAAATCAGGGGTGGGGAACCTTTTTCCATATCAAGGCCTTCAATGTGATCACATTCAAATTGTGGCATTGATGTTCATAGGAACGGAGGGATGACATTGCCAAGGTGGAGGTGATCAACAACGGCAAGTCCATCACAGAGGCAAAAGTAGACATCGATGTTGCCTGGTCATGCATTGAGTACTATGCAGGCTTAGCTGGGACCCTAGCAGGTGGGTATAAACTACAGGCTGCTTTTGAGAAACAATCTGGGCTCGATTTCTAACCTACCTTTGTAGGGTTTGCATGTTAAAGGAAGAACGTGCAACGTGGTGAGCTGGTGCATCTAAATTACCTTTGTGTGTATTTGCTTGCACAATTATGATATTGATGATTTAATTTGAACAGACTGAAAAGGCATTGCTGTCATGTTTACTTACAGTAGAAAGATTTCAGAAGCCACACAGAAGTTACTACCTTGTGTAAAGTGTAAAGGGAAACTCCCATCCATTTATTAAGTATAGTCACACCCATTACTAACGGGTACATAAAATCAAGCACACAGCAATGCAAGCGCCACAGGCATGCAGTGCTCATAGAAAGTCTTGGGGCACTTAATTCTGTAAAAATGTTCCTGATTTATTGGTTTCGTAAAAAAAAAAAACTACATTGAAAAGCAAAGTTTATATCTGCACACATTTTCTTTTTAAGTGTCATAATTTTCTGGACTGACTCATTCAGTTCTATTCTTGCCACACTATTAATTCCAGTTGTAGTCATTGGCTCCCAAAGGGACTGTAAACACAAGTGATTACAGGTGTTACTAATTAAAAACATCCAATGAGCCTGCTTGACAATAAACTCAGAAGAGCTCTTTTAAAACTATAATTTGGTTTTCAATTTATCACTACTTGAAATGTGAACTAAAGGTTGTTTCTAACGTGACATACTTTTTTTTATTGAAACATTTTTCAATCATTATGTTATCAGTACAGTTTTTACTGAGTTTAGCGAGCGTCCCTGTTAGCCCTCTACGTTGGGTTGTACGGAGGTGCTCAGTGATTTTGAACAAGGTACCATCATAGGATACAACACCGTTGCAACAAATCAGTTTGTCCGTTTTCTGTTCCGTCGAACCTGACGCAGCTGGTAGTTCTGTTATTGTAAAGTGAAGTCATCCACAACTCTCCCATGAAGAGCTTCATATCGGAGCTGGATCGCAGAGCGCTGAAGCATTTGGTCCGTAAAAATCCCCTTTCCTTTGTTGAGTCACTAACCGCAGGGCTCCACACAGCCTGAGGACGTGCTGTCAATTTGGAGCCTTATGGAAGGACTGAGGTTCTCACAGCAGAGCAGCTGTATACGCCCAGCATTGCACAATGGCAAATGTGAATCACACCTGCTATCTGCCGCTCTGTCAGGTGCTGAGTGCGGCGGGGAGAAACCTGCCCGCCTGGGTATATGGTGCCACCTGTGATATTCATAATGGCTCGGGGCTGTTTTTTTTTTGGTTTGGTTTAGGCCTCTTATTCTGCCGATGGTTCCTCCCAGTGTCTCTGGATTCGATTGGCCTATACAGAGCCCTGACCGCAATCTCATTGAATACCGTGGGGATGAGCCGTGAGCCAAGTCTTCTCACCCAACCTCGGGGCCTGACCTCACTAATGTTCTTCTGGTTGAATGGGCTCAGTCCTACAACCATGCTATAAAATCTAGTGGAGAACCTTCACAGAAGAGTGGAGGTCCTTATGGCAGTTTCATATTGGTGTGCATGGTTTTGTAATGCGATGTTCAGCAAATACACTTTTGTGATGTGAGGTGCCCACTTTGGTACTGTTCATTGACTGATAGTTTTCATTAATTTTATTCATCTTGATCTTCTCAGGCCAGCATGTCCAGCTTCCTGGGAGCTGCTTCGCATACACCCGGCGGGAGCCCCTGGGAGTCTGCGTCGGTATCGGCGCCTGGAACTACCCCTTCCAGATCGCTGCCTGGAAGTCGGCCCCCGCCCTCGCCTGCGGTACCGGCCCCCCTATGTTACACACACGCGTGTACATGTGCCGCTATTGTGAGCGTTGAGACCGAAGGCAAAGAAAGAACCGATAAAGTAATTTTAAATCGGGCAACACGTAGAACAGCTATTATGGGGGCTTTTTAGGAGCAGTGTCGCTGGACTGTGACCTACATGTCTGTCTTGAGGCCCACTGGTTGGGTGGATGTGTCAGAAGTGTCACCCTGTTGGATTTCAGTGCCTTTTATTGCTGTAATCACATATTTATTCTGGTTATTGGCAGTAAACGCCTCTGTTTTTGGGTTCTTGGTTAACCGTGAACTGTGATCTTCCTGGTAATCCCATCAGGTTATTGGCAGTAAACGCCTCTGTTTTTGGGTTCTCGGTTAACCGTGAACCGTGATCTTCCTGGTACTCCCATCAGGTTATTGGCAGTAAACGCCTCTGTTTTTGGGTTCTTGGTTAACCGTGAACTGTGATCTTCCTGGTAATCCCATCAGGTTATTGGCAGTAAACGCCTCTGTTTTTGGGTTCTCGGTTAACCGTGAACCGTGATCTTCCTGGTACTCCCATCAGGTAATGCGATGGTGTTCAAGCCCTCCCCCATGACCCCGGTGACTGCTGTCATGTTGGCGGAGATCTATGCCGAGGCGGGAGTTCCGGAGGGGCTCTTTAACGTGGTTCAGGGAGGGGCAGAGACTGGCACCCTGCTCTGTCACCACCCCATGGTGGCCAAGGTCTCCTTCACTGGTAGCGTCCCCACAGGCAAGAAGGTACGAAAACCAAAGCGTCTGGTGACTTCTGTAAATGACCTTTAGATGCCATAGTTACGAAGAGGGCAGCAGGTAACATGCTGAAACCCCCGTTTCTTCAGATCATGGAGATGTCGGCAAAGGGAGTGAAGCCTGTGACCCTCGAGCTGGGAGGGAAATCCCCACTGATCATCTTCCAGGATAGCGAGCTGGAGAACGCGGTGAAAGGGGCCCTTATGGCTAACTTCCTGACCCAGGGAGAGGTACGTCATTTTCCCAGCGCTTCTGTGATGTCTTGCAGGTCCAGTGCCTTCCTCTGGGCTAGGCCGGCATGATACAGCATCGTCGTCGTGATATGCAGATGCACAATAATCACAATACAGGAGGTGCGATGTCAAGTAGGACAAATCAAATGGGTCACTTTTTTGCTGTTTGATACAGAAGGAACTCACACATACTTCTCTTTTTCCATGATAGTCAGCTGTTAAGACGATAATAAATTACACTAAAACATTTTCATTCTGTCATAGGGAACAAAATGGAGCAAGGCCTGCTGCAGGCCTACCCTCTGGCCCCACTGGCAGGCCTTCTTACTAGAAAGAAAGATCTGAGAAATTGTCTTTCTCTAGGTCTGCTGTAATGGGACCAGAGTCTTTGTCCAGAAGGACATCCTGCCGAAGTTCCTGGAGGAGGTGGTGAGGAGGACCAAAGCCATCCCCTTGGGGGATCCCCTTTTGGACGGAACGCGTATGGGAGCTCTCATCAGCCGGCCTCACCTGGACAGGGTGCTGGGCTTCATCAACCAGGCCAAGAAAGAGGTACAGCAGAGGCTCTCGCTCCCAAGCCATGATGACCCTGTGACCTTCAGGAGCAGATGAGTCCTTCCTGTAGCAATGTGTTTGGATAGCCACCACCGTGTGTGTGTGTGTGTGTGTGTGTGTGTGTGTGTGTGTGTGTGGGGAGGGAAAAACTGTTCATCCTTCTGCTTCCAGGGGGCCAGAGTGCTGTGTGGGGGGGAGCCTTACCTGCCTGCTGATCCCAAACTCAAGGGAGGCTTCTTTATGTCTCCATGTGTGTTGGGTAAGTCGTCCTTCAATGTTTCTGTCCTGTAGCCAGTTTAATGGACTTCCTGTGCATTTGTTTCAGTAAATATTCTGCATATATAACTGGACATAATCAGTTACTTCGGAATTTATTTAGAATTCATTTGTAATTATAGTGATAATTCTTCTAATCATGTATACATGTAAATAAAATGGGTCGGGTTCCAGTGATAATATACCATGAGAGTTTTTGGCTACACGTGGGGCGCCATGTGGCTCCTTAAGTAAACTGTGCCTGTGATTGGCTCCTGGTCTGCAGAGTGATGTCACCATTGGACCTTTAAGCAGGGCCTGCACTGGTCACATACGCTATATAGCCAAATGTATTGGGACACCCCTCCCAATCATTGAATTCAGGTGTTCCAATCTCTTCCATAGCCACAGGTGTATAAAATCAAGCAGCTAGGCATGCAGACTGCTTCTACAAACATCTGAGAAAGAATGGGTCACTCTCAGGAGCTCAGTGAATTCAAGCGTGGTACCATGATAGGATGCCACCTGTGCAATAAGTCCATTCGTGAAATTTCTTCGCTACTAAATATTCCGCGGTCAAATGTTAGTGGTATTATAACAAAGTGGAAGCAATTGGGAACAACAGCAACTCAGCCATGAAGTGGTAGGTCATGTAAAATCACAGAGCGCGAATAACGCATGCTGAGGCGCACAGTGTGCAGAAGACGCCAAATGTCTGCAGAGTCCATAGCTACAGACCTCCAAACTTAATGTGGCCTTCAGATTAGTTCAAGAACAGTCCGTAGAGAACTTCATGGAATGGGTTCCTATGGCCGAGCAGCTGCATCCAAGCCTTACATCACCAAGTGCAATGCAAAGGGTCGGATGCAGTGGTGTAAAGCACACTGCCACTGGACTGTAGTGGAGTCATGTTCCCTGGAGTGATGAATCACGCTTCTCTGTCTGGCAATCTGATGGACGAGACTGGGTTTGGAGGATGCCAGGAGAACGGTACTTTCCTGACTGCATTGTGCCAAGTGTAAAGTTTGGTGGAGGAGGGGTTATGGTATAACGTTGTTTTTCAGGGGTTGGGCTTGGCCCCTTAGTTCCAGTGAAGGGAACTCTTAATGCTGCAGCATTTGAAGCCATTTTGGACAATTTCATGCTCCCAACTTTGTGGGGACAGTTTGGGGATGGCCCCTTCCTGTTCCAACATGACTGCGCACCAGTGCACAAAGCAAGGTCCATAAGGACATGGATGAGCGAGTCTGGTGTGGAAGAACTTGACTGGCCTGCACAGAGCCCTGACCTCAACCCGATAGGACACCTTTGGGATCAATTGGAACGGAGATTGCGAGCCAGGCCTTCTCATCCAACATCAGTGCCTGACCTCACAAATGCCCTCCTGGAAGAATGGTCAGAAATTCCCATAAACACACTCCTAAAGCTTCTAGACAGTCTTCCCATAAGAGCTGAAGCTGTTCTAGCTGCAAAGGGCGGGCCAACTCCATATTAAAGCCTATGTATTAATAATGGGATGTAAAAGTTCATGTGTATGTGAAGGCAGATGTCCCAATAATTTTGGCAATATAGTGTATGCTTTAAAGGTGAACTACATGCATTATTCCTTATTAACATCACTGTACCACCGGTTGATATTAACATCACACCCTGTACCACGCCCACTTTCAGTCGATGCGTGATTTTTTTTTTTTGTGCTGGCAGGTGCCCTAAGAATAGGTTTTCTGTACTTCATCAGTGTTCTGTGTTTGGTCCTGAACCCCAGATAACTGCAGGGATGACATGACATGCGTGAAGGAGGAGATCTTTGGGCCGGTGATGTCCGTGCTTCCCTTTGACACGGAGGAGGAGGTGCTGCAGAGAGCCAACGCCACCACCTTCGGCCTGGCCGCTGGAGTCTTCACCCGGTACTTCCGTCTCCGTGCCCCGACTGTTAACCCTCTACTGCACCGTGTTTCCCTCAAGCAACAGAAAGTTTTTTTAAAGTTCTTAATTCAAAAGCCCCTATTAGGAAACTATTTCAACCAATAAAAACGCCTAGAAACATGTCCAGGAACAGTCCAGTGAGGTATAGGAAGCACTGTTGGCGCTTTTCCACTGCCACCAGGAACCAACCCGTACCCGAGCTCTACCCGCTCTGACAGCCCTGCTAAAGCATGACCAAACCGAGCTGGTTGCATCATCATCCGATTGATCAAAATACGTGGAGATCCTGGTGTTCTGCACATGGATTATCTGAACTGACAAAGTGTATATTCTATATATTATTCATTATTTGTAGTATTGCATATGGCAATACATTCACTTAAATTCAAAAATGTCCTACCTCCTACTTAAAAACATACTATAGAACAGCTGAATGGAATGGATCATAGTGTAAATTTATGCAAGGGAATGCTAATTCCTCTAGCGTTTGATACTTGCATAACACGGTGATTCTCACAGACGTGCTTGTGGAAATTAGCATACAGTAAAAAAAAAAAAAATTGCATATAGTAAATTATGCAGGTGAGTATTTAAACAGTAAATAGGTGTAATGTAACTAGTCTCTTTGGGATACGGGTCAGTTATGCCAGTGGAAATGCGCCATATGCAACATCAGGGTGTGGAAAATCCTATCAGGACGCACTGCCTTGGGAGCACATGGTGTGACCAAAGAGTGAGATGAGTTTAATCGATTAACCTATTTCAGGCGATTAAAATGAATTGAGAGGTCATCCCAAAAACTCACACCCACGCTGACTCTCCATAGAACAGGTTCCTCACCCCTGCAGTAGAGGGTTACACTGGAGCAGCACGAATCTCCAAGATGCATTCGAAATATTACATGTGGGCAGAAGGCTGTCAATGTGTCCGAGCTACATGGGTTTTTCCTGGAAATTTGCACTCACATGCCTCTGCATTTTGCTGACAGGGACATTGCACGAGCCCATCGTGTCGTGGAGAACCTGCAGGCAGGAACCTGTTTCATTAACAACTATAACATAAGTCCAGTGGAGGTTCCCTTCGGCGGCTATAAGATGTCAGGTACGGCCAGCCATGTTTGTTGCTGTATAGTTCTTCCAGTTACTTTGAGGCGGGTTCTTCAAATCTGGACCTCGATTCCAAATCCAGGCCTTGTTTTCAGTTCTTCCAGGTAGTTAGTTTAATAGTTACTGATTCTGATTGGCCAGAGGTTATACACCCGGCTCACAGGTAAAGGAAGGCTGGAAAACCAGCAGTGCTCGGACCTTGAGGACCGTGATTTGAATGGCCCCGCTTTAAGGAAAATGAAGACGATAAACAACCTGGTGATATTCTGACGCTTCTATTCGCTTCTCACCTGGCAGGTTTTGGCCGTGAGAATGGTCAGGTGACCATTGAATACTACTCTCAGTTGAAAACTGTGGTGGTTGAGCTGGGAGATGTGGACAGCCTCTTCTAGGAGTCATTACCTTGGTTCTTCTGTTGCAGCAGCAGAATCATAAAATAGAAGAGTGTGCTTCCGTACCACCAGTATTTACCTAATGGTTGGGAGATATATAAATGATACGGAGGTTCTTGTCCTGTTTAATATGAAGGGAATTTATCCCAGTGTGAAACTCTAATTTTTCTCTGCACAATATCATATGCTGAATTTCACCTCTGAATCACGAAAGTATATCCTTCACCACTATTGCTAACATTTCATAGATCTCCACTGTGAATTTCTTGTATGCTATTACATAATAAATATTTCTACTACTCATTGTATTTTTTTTAGGTTTTGCGAGCTGTCACTTTAATAACGACTTAGAGAAACTTTCCATACATCACACTGCTTATTCTGGATTAGACAAGGTGAAGAGAAACTCTGGATAGGACGCCAGCCCATGTCAGGGCAAACGCACACAATACGGGGCATCAGTCCACCTGGGAGGATGTCAGGGTAACTGGGAGAAGCTCACACATCTTGGATAAAACATGTAAACCCCATGCACACCGAGTGGACGTGGGATTCAAACCCACAACTCTGCAGGTATAAAGCAACAGTGCTGCACGCTGGTCCACTGTACCAAACTCATCTTGAGCAACATACCTTTCCTTTGAATAAAAATGAGTGTAACGGAACAACTTTTTTTAACCAGCCGCATTAAAAAAAAAATGTTTTAAATGACGTTTGTTCCAGATGAGTAGGTCTTGCATCTGTAGTTGCGAAATGCTTATACCTGCATTCATTAATATGATTCAGGGCCGGTTTCCCGAACAAGGATTAAGACTAGTCTTGGACTAAATTGTTGTTTCAATGGAGATTCACCATTGTAACTCAAAGCTAGTCTAGGCTTAGGCTTAATCCTTGACTGGGAAACTGGCCA